>KZ308640.1:481940-692956 GCA_000376725.2 Ladona fulva | reverse complement strand
GTAATACCTTTTTGACAGATTTAATGAAATTATTTCTATTACCATTACAGTATGCATCAATTTCAGTCTTATATTTATTTAATAACTTAGGTACTAAATATTTTAGTTCTTTTTCGCCATATATTTATTGCTAACTTTAGGCACGGCATAATAATGATTCCTAGTATTATATTTATTTTCCAAAATTTTTTGATATTCCACCTTATCAAAGTATTTTGTAATTATTATGAAAATAAGCAACTACTTGGGGATTAGGACATGATTATTAGAATATAATGTTTTGCAATCAGTTGAGCATCCAGGGCTTAAAATTTTTTGAATGCTATCAATTTTAGCTATATAGCATTCTGAAGCATGTCCCCAGGATTCTAAGCCATACCTAATGAGAGACTCAAATAATGAATAGTAAATCATTCTTCTATGGCATTGAGGGATTAAATTAATAGAGTTCTTAAATTTAGCCATCACATGCCTCAATTTCCCATATTTATATGAATATTCCATAGAAAATGGTTGTCAACTGAAACTCCAAGATAAAAAAAATCAGTCACATTTTTTAAGGTATTACATGTATGTACAATGGTAAGGATTTAATTTGAGGCAATCACAAGTATAATTTGGGTGAATGTATATGCGAAACAACTGTTTTTCTGAAATTGATTACTAATCTCCTATCGTGGGACCATCTCAAAAATCTTGTTGGATCATTTTCTCTGCAGCCTCAAGATTACGATGCCCGATTATCAGCAATGTATCATCAGCATATTGTACCAACTTAGTGTTTTATGGCATATCTCATATCATTAACATATAAATTAAATAGCAACGGTCCTAAAATGGACCCCTGTGGGACACCTTTATTAATATAAAAATAGTCACTATCAGTATCAGCTATTCGCACAACAAATTTTCTGTTACTAAGGTAACTGGTAAACCATTCACACATTTTATTAACTATACCATATTTCTGAATGATCAATATTAATATAGTATGATCTACCATGTCAAAAGCTTTGGAGTAATCAATCCATATCACTAATATGTGATGCCCCTTGTTTAGGTGACCATTTACATCCCGTACAGCACAAGACGTGGAACTTTGGTACACGGGGGGTGGAATACTCGTACATTGTCTGAGATAAAACTGGTAGTGTGCTGTGCAATCTTCGTCGAGCTTAGAGTACACTTTGGGTACCATGTTGTCCCAAGTACGTTTAATAATCGTGCGAAACTACACGAGCGTGAAAATCTCCCGCTAGATGGCACCAGTAGTACTCAGCCACCGCTAGTTTCCTAAACTACCATGAGAAGGTAGCACTGTCGACTACGGTAGGTGGCGGGAGTTTGAATATCGACGAAATATTTTAGGCAGTGCATGAATTTTCAAATCCGAAAAAACTAAGCCAGCATTTACTTATCTTTCACAAGTAGTTGAAAGTGTGTTAAACTTTACAATAACTACTAACATTAGATGTACATCCCAAGGTGAGTGTTATCACAAGATAACACTCACCATGATACACTCCATGAAAAAATTCCACATTAAAAATCAATTCAAAGTAACTTCATTCAACAGAACCTGTCTGGGACTCACATGGGAAAGGCATAAACGAGAGAATATTGCGAAGAAATATGCAAAAATTCATCTCAATATCTTTATTCAGCAAACATTCTTTACAAAGGAGAATAGATTAAGAGCATCTCTCTCTCAGCTTTAATTTCGGGTGACCTTGCCTCGGTGAATTCTCTATATGGTCCTTCACCAGTCTCTGCTATACTTACAGGCTCAATATGACATTACCGCACCTTTAAATGAACAAGAAAACATATTACTAAGAGCTCTTAGAATCATAGAGGCTGGTCTTGTTACCATCATAGCATAGTTATAGGCAGCAACATTACTCTTTGTTGAAGAAAGTCCCTTTTACAAGCCATTCAAACACTGAAAAATGAATCAATTACACAAGAAAAAACCACAGTAATTGGGAACTGCTGTTAAGACAAACATCAGCCATATCCTCGTTAGTTGCAACAGGGTGTACCACGTGAAGGTGAGGCTGGCTTTAGGGAGGGAGAAGCTATTGGAGATGCCTCACCTCCCCTTACACTCCGCCCCATCCACTAAGTCTAGGATATTTCCCTGACAATTAGTGCTGGGGTCAACTGTTCAGTTCATGGCATTACTGATGCTCCTGAACAGCTGTTTTTCCTCTCCTGGATGCCTGCTTCAGCCAATGCTGCATCCTCTCCTTGACATCCGCTTCAGTCACGCTTTCCCACCCTACATGACGGATAACTGCACCTTTAAAGAAAAAGGAGAATTAGAGAAATGCACCTTATACCTGAAAAAATTGATAATTCATGTAAAAATGTTTGAAGTCTGAGTTTCTAACTTCAATTAGCATCACATAGCTTACCATGAACAATCTCTAGAAGGTGAGTCTTTTCCAGTGCATGCTTATTGCCCTGCTGACCCTTCCAGTTGCAAGTTTCAGCAAGGGCATTTGTCATTACCTGTGACATTATCCTGTTGACCAGAGATGTGATGTCTTTACCTCCCACCTTGCTCAAAAATGTGATCTACAAAAAGAAATGTTCAAAAATTATGACAAAGCTAGCGATTAAGTTAGGCCAACATAAATAACTTAAGGTATTAATCACCAACCATCTGTCCCCTTATCTCATCATCCTTGACTCTCTCCATCACCTCACTGAATTCATCCCAATAATTTACTGGGAGGGGAAAAGAAAAGGTTGCAGGCTGGTGCTCCTTTTGGACAAGAGTCTGCAAACCCTCACCCAATCTATCACATAATACCTTCTGCATCTCCTCCAGTGAAAGAACTCTCACTGCCAAGCTCTTCACACTGGACTCTAAACGAGTCATCATTTCCTTCTGCCTCTCCTCCATTCTCTCCATGCCACTCGAGATTTTCTCCAATGTTCTGAAAATCTTAGAGGCATCCACCTGTACCAATTGGCCTGAAAATAGAGTAAAATATCAAGGTGTACTGATTATGCGGTCAATTGAGGACTATTCCCTGAAAAAATTGTGAATAAATTTGAGTATATTTCTTAAGTATTTGGAATACATGGATGAAGTATGGTGTGAAAGCTATACATACATGCAACTTCTCTCGTCTCTCTTGGATCTCTGTAAGACCTAGATGATCCAACGTAAGATTCATCTGAAACAAAGTATTGCAGACATTTGCTTTTAAAGACTTGAATGACATGTTAGTGATCATAATCTATTTATCAGCCAAAAATTACCTTCATCAGAAGAAAACAAAGGAGGTGCACCCAACACAGACCTGGAGGAACCCTCCCTTCGATCAGGAACTATCCCAGCACAATCGTGCACAACTTTCCTCTTGGGAGAATGCTTTCCCCTCCCATACTCCTTCTCCTGTAGGAGCTGAATGCGTTCCTCCAGGTCCGTTAAATCAGGGAGTTATTTAACACCTCCCTGGCCTTCAATCATCTGCAAAGGAAGCAGATGCTAATAACACAGCTGTGACACAATCTTTCACAAAGTACCACTGCCAAAAAATAACTGCAAATGGATACACTCATGTTGTTCTTACCGTGAATGAAACATCAGAAGACTGAAAGATGGCAGATGAATGAAAGGTCAGAAGAAACTGATTTACTTACTGAAGGTTTCCTCATACACCTTTTGAACATGCCATGACTCCCACTCCGGCTGTGGCTCAGCCATCCTCCAGACCAAGGCAGTCACACTTAAGTATGTCTTGCTTGGCCACCAACAAAATTTCCTCCCCTCTCAAAGAGCCAAGAAAGTGGCACAGCAGAAACTGAGGGCATGCGGCTGCAGGCAACACTATCACTTTGCTGCCCAAACTCTACTACTTTCCATGCCATTCTCCCTATAAAGAAAAAATTACATTTAAGATATAAAAGTATCAACAGACTTAATTCATGGACAAATAAAAAAAGGAAAAAATAATCTTAAGCTTCATTCTTGAATTCTATCATCACAAAGGTGTGCAACAACATTCTCAATGGTCTTACCAACAAAGGTCCTATAACAAACAAATATGCTGAAATTACTGCGAAGGTTTCCGCGGCGCTGGTTACTTGGGTTCCGTAAGTTCTTCCGGGATTCACCGCGATGTATTATTTCCATCTTGACGACAGTTTCGCCAGCTATCCTGCAGGCGTCTTCAGGTCGAAGTGTGGGACATCTCCCACACTTCGACGGTGAAGCGGTGAAGCCCGGAAGAACTTACGGAACCCAAATATGCTGAAAGATATAACCAGAGTTATAACTTAGTTAAGTTATTTAACTATTTGAACTAAGTTAAGTAACTTAGTTCACTTAGTTATAACCAGATTTATAAATAAGTGAATTAAGTATTAAAGTAAAAATGGGAAAGGATATCCAACCAACAACAGTTCGAATACTAATGTGGGGCGCGTGGTGATAATAATAACTCCAAATAGTCGGGTACAAAACAGTAGACGTTTTATTCTATATGAAGAATAATTTTACAAAGTAAATGCGATGTGCACGTGACCGCTGAAGAGGATCTCGTCGCGTCCACGGCTGAAAGAAGAGCGTAGGTGCGTCGATCGCCAATGTGGAGGAGAGAGTGTCTTGGTCGAGAGAAATGGTCGACTTTCTCTTCAGCGGAAACAATCGCCACGCGATGGCCGCTCACACAATTGACTGGCGTAGGGGCGCCACATCACCCTCCTGGGCAGTGAATAACCCTAATGGAAATAAAGAAATACAGAAAAATAAATGAAAAGGTAAACATGAGAAAAATAACATTGCTTCAAGCGCAGTAGTCCGCAAGGTGTTGCGGAAAATGGACGCGTCGTCCTGCTCTCGTCGTGTATGGTTCTCGTTCTGGCGCCGGATGCAGCTGTTCTGGTGCCGGATGCCGCTCTTCTGGTGCCGAAGGAAAATCGAGGGCAGAATGATAACCGGAAGCTTGTGCAGGAGCTGTCTGCGACCCATTGCTGGCGGAAGGATGACTGCCTGTGCTTGCAGGGAGGAGAAGAGCCTGTGTATCATCGCTATTATTGTCTGCAGGCAGGTTTTAATCTGTCGATGGTGACATTGATGTCGCCATGTCTCAGGCGCACTTTGAAGAATTTCGGGTGCCTCTGAAGGACAAGAAAGGGTCCGTCATATGGCGGCGCCAGCGGTGGGCGGACGGTATCGTTTCGCACAAAAACATGTGTACAAGTAGCCAAGTCTTTGTACACAAAGACATTGCGAATGCCGTGGCGAGCGACAGGAGGTGGAGCTAATCGTCTCATCGTCTCTCGCAGCTGGTTGACGAATGTCTTCTCAGTAGGGATGACAGGATCGGATGCTGGGGATACAAACTCTCCTGGTAAGCGGATTGGTTCTCCATAAACCAATTCTGCTGAGGTGGACTGCAAGTCATCCTTCCAGGCGGCGCGCAATCCCAGAAGTACCGCCGGAAGAATGTCCACCCAGTCTGTGGTTCCGTGGCAACGGATCGCTGATTTCAGTTGGCGATGAAATCGCTCTACCATCCCGTTGGCGGAGGGATGATAAGCTGTGGTCCGTAAATGAGCCGCGCCGCATAGGCGATGCAGCTGTCGGAACAGGTCGCTCTCGAACTGCCTTCCTTGGTCGGTGGTTATCTTTCCCGGTGCGCCGAAGCGAGCTACCCAATCGCGGAAGAAAGCGCGAGCAACAGTTTCTGCTGTAATATCTTCGATTGGTATTGCTTCTGGCCACCGGGAGAACCGATCAACACAGGTTAAACAATAGCGGAATCCGCGAGAATAAGGAAGGGGTCCCACGATGTCGATATGAACATGTTCAAATCGGGCGGAAGGTGGGGGAAATTCACCGATCGGTGCACTTATATGTCTGGTAGTTTTACCGCGTTGGCATTCTAAACAGTTGCGAGCCCATTCACCACAGTCTTTTCTAATGGATGGCCACACGAATCGAGAACTAATTAATTTCACTGTCGCCTTTATTCCCGGATGAGATAGGTTATGTAACGATTCAAACACTTGCCGCCGAAAGTTTATCGTGACGAACGGTCGCGGAGTATTCATGGATATATCACACATTAGTTCTACATTTGCACTAGGGAAATAAATTCTCCTCATAATTAAGCTGGTATCGGATTGAAGATGAAATAACAGTTCGGGATCGTTTTCTTGGGCGCTTGCCAATTCATGAAAATTTATCGCGGAAGAGATCGCGTCAATACGCGATAATGAATCTGCGACGACATTTTCGTTCCCCTTAATGTACTGTATATTCGTGGAGAACTGACCAATAATATCCAGGTATCTGAATTGCCTCGGGCTGCACTTATCCCACTTTTGCTGGAAGGCGTCTATTAAGGGTTTGTGGTCAGTGAAAATAGTAAATTCTCGGCCTTCTAACATATGTTTGAAATGTAAAATTGATTTATAAACAGCAAGAAGTTCCCTGTCGTATGGGCTATAGTTCTTTTGCGCCGAATTCAATTTTTGAGTAAAAATGCAAGAGGCTGCCAACCATCTTCTGTGAATTGTTGTAATGCAGCGCCGATATGGGTATCCGATGCATCGGAAAATAAACCTAAAGGAAGTGATGGCCGAGGATGCGCAAGTAGAGTGGCATTACTCAAAGCGAATTTACATTCCTCAAAAGATGCGCGCAAAATGGGCGTCCATGCAATCTTATCACTGCCTTTCAGTGATAAGATTCATGGACTTCACTTTACCAGCGAGTAAGTTCGTCAACGGCGCTTGAAGAGCGGCGGCATTCGCAATGAATCTACGGTAAAAATTCACCATTCCATAAAATTGTTGGAGCGATTTGACAGTAGGTGGTAGCGGGAAATCTAGAATTGCAGAAACCTTTTCTGGCAGCGGTTTTGTTCCACATTCAGACACTAAATATCCTAAAAATTTCACTTCACTTGCACCAAAAACACATTTTGTCGAATTGACAACAAGTCCATATTTTTTAAATCGTTCGAAAAGTAAACGCAAATGTTTTTCGTGCTCTTCCTCGGAAGAGGAGGCAATTAATACATCGTCAATATAACAATACGCAAAATCAAGATCGCGAAGCACTTCGTCCATAAATCGCTGGAAAGTCTGTGCGGCATTACGAAATCCGAATCCCATAAACGGAAATTCAAACAGCCCAAAAGGAGTAGTTATGGCAGTTTTCTTTATATCCTCCGGATTGACGGGGATATGGTGGAAAGCTCGGACAATATCAATAGTGGAAAAGATAGCCTTACCTGCGAAAGACTGCGAGAAATCCTCGATGTGAGGCACGGGATACCGGTCAGGGATGGTGCGGGAGTTCAAGGTGCGATAGTCTCCGCAGGGCCGCCATTCATCGCCGCCTTTCTTCGGGACCAGATGCAGGGGAGAAGACCAATTGCTCTCCGATCTCCTGGCCGTTCCCTCTTGCAGCATGGCCTGGAATTCCCGTTTGGCGATTCGAAGTTTATCGGGAGCCAGGCGTCTTGGTCTGCAGGCGATGGGGGGTCCGGGAGTGGTGCGGATGAAATGCATGGTATTATGGGCAGGTACCTTCATTTTTCCGGCCGGACGAGTGATCTCCGGGAATTCGGAAAGGATTCCATGCTGCTGCTCCGTAGCTTATGTAATAGGTAACTAGGAATGCAGACATGTGGTTATGCTATTAACTACATGTGATCGGAAGCTTACCTTCAAATCGATGGAAGTCCTTGGAATAACTTTCTCAAATGAAGGAAGAAAGCATGCAACCAAGCACAAGGCGAGAGTAGACCGAGGTGATTGTAACCACTTGAAGCCTCATGCAACATGGCGGATAACTAGTCGTTTCCGTTTACAGTGCCGCTGAGCGGGAAGTTGGCAAACTGCCAAATCAGATACATCATCTCATTCACGGTGAATACCCGTTTCGGCGCACGAATTTTACACGAAAATGCACGAAGTATAGACGAAAATGATGCGGCTACCTCTGTTAGGTACAAGTAGCGAGATGCATACCAATTTTACACGTTGAATGTTGGGACGGTGCTGTGTGGGATATTGTGACATCTCACATAAAGCATCGTTAGTACCCAATCCTTTCCTAAACCCAAATTGTGTCTCACTAATAACATTATTTAATTCAAGGTATTTTTTCAGATATACAGATAAATAATTCTCCAATATTTTATCTAAGACAGACAAGATAGATATTGGTCTGTAATTACTTAATACCTTACAGGAACCACTTTTATGTATAGGACTAATAATTGCTTCCTTGAGCTTGTCTGGGACGATACCACTATCAATACTTATTGTTAGATTAATCAGCTTGCCAATTAATGGGCTTATTTTCTTCTTTACTAGTTTCAAGTCTGTAATTCTAATATTATCAATCCCAGGAAATTTCCTGTCCTGCATTTTATCTATCATTTCACTTACTTTTACATCACTAATTTTAGGTAGGTAGAAAGACTGATTACATGTCTCCTCATCTGTATTGTTAATGAAAAGGGAATTGTTGCATAATGTATATTTTCCTCTACACATTGGATAAAATAATTTCCAAAATCATTTAAGACAGAAAACACAGGTTTATTATTACATAAGTTTGCTTGGATCAAGTCATTGATTGATTTTTTACCTTTAAACCCCATTAAAGTATTAATCATCTTCCATGCTTTATCAGGATTTTTCATATCTATGTCTTTAAATTTATGTTCATAGAATTTTTTTTAGTTAAATGTGTGGAATCATTCACCATATTTCTAGTTTCAACATATTTTTTTCTGAAGTCTGCATTACTTGGCGAATTTTTCCACTTTTTAAACAGCCGATCTCTATATTTTAATTTAATCAATAGTTCATCAGCCATCCACTGTTTTCTGTATCTATCTGCTCTATGAATTTTATGATTCACTTTGTAATGTATTTGATGGCAGCACACCTTATACACATTATTAAAAATATTGATCAAACTGTCACAAAGTTTGTTAACATTTCCAAAATTGTGTGCAATAGTATTAAAGTCCATGTTTAGTAGTTTGTACCTCAATTTCACCATATCTAGTTTTTTTATTTTATTATGTAACTCAGAAGGTCCCTTAGAAAATAATAAATAAGATCCAACCAAGTAATGATCAGAGATTTTACTTCTAACTACTGCTGATGAAATAAATTGAACATTTCCTTTTATGTATATGTGATCAATGCATGACTGGGTTAAGCTTCCCATTCTTATTTCCTCTCTAGTACAACAATGAATGCATTTTTGAAAGCCCAAAGAGTGCAATAAGGTATCATATGTGCTAGTAATGGCATTCTTGTTATGCAAATCAATATTAGTATCACCAATAAATAATGATAACTTTGACCTGTCTTTTGAGAGTAAATTATCAATTTCCTGTATAAATCTTGATTCATTAGTAGAAGGGGGTCGATACACAGCAAATAAATTAATCTCATGTTTCCAATGGGTGAGTAACAAAATTCCAGATATGTATTCACAGTATGATATACCAGAGGATTGTTCTGTTGGAATAAAAGATATGGAATCTTTAAAATATATCACAATACCTCATCAATTCCTGTAGCACGATTATTACTATAGCATTTATATCCCTCTGGAAGAAATTGACCAATCAACTCTGATGAAACAGATATATTCTGTAAGAATAATTAGATCAGCATTAGTGTTTTTTGTATAGCAGAGAAGTTCATCCCAATGTTTTCTTATAGATCTGATATTAAGATGGATGATCTTAAACACAATACCTTTGGAGTAATCATAATTGATTAAATTGTAAGGGAAATACCACTCATCTATGTCATCAACCACATAGTGGAAACTGTTACAAATTTCATCAAATAAATTTTCTGAATTATTATCAGAATATACTACTAAGTTACATAATTTACTATCAGAATTTTCTTTATAACAAGTCATAAGATCACAACAACTTTATAGCCAAGGATGAATTATCAAATGATATTTTTTAAATCAGCCTGACTGAATATTTTTATTACAGGTCCTCCTTCAATCTTTTTAGCATATATTGTTCCATTTTTAAACCAAACAAAACTGTATTTACAATCTCTTGCTTTTTGTTTAACTAGCCAAAGCAGCCTCTTGTAGATGGGGGTTAAATAATCATTTAAATATATTCTCCTGCTATTTCCATTGCTCATAATCATACCATACGTTTCTTAATGAAAAGTTTATCACACAACTGCTTAGAACAGAATCGTACTACTATAACCGGAGGATTAGTTAATATATTTGCTATTTACGTCAACTCGTAGAAAGTAAGGATTAGCGGTAGAGGCAAAGCGGTATGGTTACTTCTCGGTTTCGTTCAGTTCAGCGGATGAAACTGTCGTTGAAATACTTCAATGTAGCTATGACAGTGAAATTTATTATTATTACGATTCATCTTACGTAACCTCCTACTTGAACCATTTTTGTACTAGAAAAGTATAGTAACAGATACGGTTCACAATCAAGTAAGAGTATAATATCGAGGAGGCGTAAACCTTAAGGCATATCGTTCTGATACAGAAAATGAGCCAATAATCTTTGACCACCAGTTTCATTTTCGGAGATAGAAGGATAATCATCTTAAGAGACAGGAAATGATAATTGTGGCGAATAATTCAACCACGTAGCACGGTCAGAACATTAAGAATTATCNATCTCAACCGGCTATTTTTCATTCTCTCTCACATTCTCGTCTCTGTCGGAGAGTTTCGTTTTGTTAGAGATTTATTATTTATTTAACGATTTTCTAAATCCTATTCGGTTTAGATGGAGCAAAGTGAAACATTTCTTTTCACCAGAGTCGAATATTGAATGATGAAGATAATGTTAAAACCTGAAAACGCCATGTTTTGCAGAAAAATCATGAAGGTAAATGAACTCGCTATAGATCATTACAGAATTTTTAAATTATGTATTTAATTGGTGCGTACCGGAATAATTTGTCGCAGAGAATTTTTTCATTTCACACCTTAGTTACTAAGATAGGAAGTAGCGTAAGCCCAAATACATAAAAATCCACGTATTAAAAAAATAATTATTAAGAAAAGTAAATCGTATTCTCTATTGTATGATTTTTCGTTATTCCATTCAGGACGCAGGATAGTTATCTCTAGAAGAAAGAAGATTTAAACTAAGAATTCATTTAACAAGTTCAGAGAAGTTACTTTTGTAGAAGATGTATCCAATATTATACGTCCTCCCTGTTATATTGGCCATTCTGGTTCTGAGAGAGAAATCAGAGAAATAGATGATAGAACAATTCGTTTCAAAACATCATGTTTTCGCGAAGGATACGCGAAAGTAATCGATTTGCGAAGTAGAGTCATGGTGCTTGCACCATGACTCTACTTGAGAAGAAGCAATGAATAATGAACATTATTTGTAGCAATGCGGAGAGTTAGCCATAGTGTTGTAAATAAAAATAAAATAAAATAAAAAGGGGGGAAAAAAAGCCCCACATTTATGTTAGATTCTTCGGAAGAGTCCAGCTTTGATATATACATCAACATATTTCTTAGTTAATTATATTTAGGTTATGTATAACGATTTAGAAAATGATATAAATGTTCTAAAACAAAATTATGAGAAAATTAGAATTTCTTTTTAAGTTCTAATTACGAGAGACATCTAGCGTGATCGGGCACTACTTAGTGGTTTGTCATTTCACATCCCAGATACCTTACTAGGGTCATAACTAGAAAACACATTTTTAGGGTTATCTCCTGTATTCGTTCCAGACGTTGTATATGTCCCAGCTCCAAAACGTCTGACTATAGACGCCATAACAATATCCTCAACGTATCATATTTTTCTATTTACACAGATATCAAAATACGGCAGATATGGAGGTATTCAGGACCAGTTTTGAAATAAGTTCGAAATTTTGATCTTATTTAGGAAGGAGAAAAGGAACTAACCCACTAAGTAGTTAGATAAACAAGTGCTAAGAATTTAAGCATCTTTAATTACCAATTAGTATTTTTTAACTAGTTCAGCGACTATTTAGAGCACAGATTTTTATATAGAGTACAGACATTTTCAAAGAAAAATTGATATCTCGGGTTCATATTTTTAATGTAGGCTCGGTAAATCTAATTTACAATACCGAATCAGATATTACGACTAATTCGAGAGAAATATAAGTAAATGAACTACCGGAAAATCGTTTGATTTTCTGTAATATTATGAACGTTAATCTACTAAAAGTAGTTTTCGTTCAAACCGGGTCCGTGACTTCAAATAAAAGCCTATTTTAAGGGGCCATGCAACCTTGCATTATATAGTTTGTAAATCAACGCATTCAGAAAATTCAGGCATTCAGCGGTTGGACAGTTTTTAACTACGACTCTGGTTGTAAATATAATCTAAAGTATAGGGAATCCAAAGTACTCGAGTTTTCAATTACTTGGGTAGATTAGATTGATCATTAATGAAATATACGGATGCTCCATGAAATACTTTTTAAAATTCAACAACTTTTTATATAATTTTCATAATTAAATATACCATAAAAAAGGATCTACATGTGTATCTACATATGTATCCGGCAAGCCGCCTTTCAGCGTGTGGCAGGGGGTGCAAGCACCATGACTCTACTTCGCAAATCGATTACTTTCGCGTATCCTTCGCGAAAACATGATGTTTTGAAACGAATTGTTCTATCATCTATTTCTCTGATTTCTCTCTCAGAACCAGAATGGCCAATATAACAGGGAGGACGTATAATATTGGATACATCTTCTACAAAAGTAACTTCTCTGAACTTGTTAAATGAATTCTTAGTTTAAATCTTCTTTCTTCTAGAGATAACTATCCTGCGTCCTGAATGGAATAACGAAAAATCATACAATAGAGAATACGATTTACTTTTCTTAATAATTATTTTTTTAATACGTGGATTTTTATGTATTTGGGCTTACGCTACTTCCTATCTTAGTAACTAAGGTGTGAAATGAAAAAATTCTCTGCGACAAATTATTCCGGTACGCACCAATTAAATACATAATTTAAAAATTCTGTAATGATCTATAGCGAGTTCATTTACCTTCATGATTTTTCTGCAAAACATGGCGTTTTCAGGTTTTAACATTATCTTCATCATTCAATATTCGACTCTGGTGAAAAGAAATGTTTCACTTTGCTCCATCTAAACCGAATAGGATTTAGAAAATCGTTAAATAAATAATAAATCTCTAACAAAACGAAACTCTCCGACAGAGACGAGAATGTGAGAGAGAATGAAAAATAGCCGGTTGAGATGTCGTTCATCGCTGCTCAAGCTTATATTCACCTCCCAATGCGTTAATCAATTTTTTCCGGAAAATCTGAAACTCGATTTTATTACTAGATGCTCCGTCAAGTTACCCGAGAAGTCGGAACATAATGCTAAATTTCAAATACGATTTTATTGTATGACATTCAAATCTAGAACATGGATTCCCTACTTTAGCAGTCCTCTCAGTCTCGAGAATGCAGCTGACATCTTCAGGTGATTCAAAAGCTTACGATAGAGTTATATTTAAGGTTTGCTTTCTTACTGTAATAAGGGGTGCTAATATTTAAGATTAATTATAAATAACTTATGACAGGAATATTCCTTTCATCATTACGTCATCAGTCCATATCTGCAGGCTCAAACATGTGAATATGAAATACTTCCCCGTTCAAAATAGCAGAGTAGTTAAGAGAGCCCTAGTTAGAAGACGAAGAAAGTGGTTTGGAAAAGCAATCACCACTGAATTGAAGAGTACTATTAGGAAACATAGAAAAGTATAACTAGGAAAAATAATGATTCGTATTTGGTTTATCAGGGATGAAGATGACGGTTCGCCTTAACCTCTGTGTGTTGTTTTTTTATTCTCATGTCTTACAAGCAATTAAGATATGTATGATTTATAGTGTAGTTGCCCTAATTTTAATATATTCTCGAATTTTTCTCTTTAGAGGAATGTCATCATTAGAAGGTGCAGATTTTCTTATGTGGTTCGGTATTACGCGCCCATTACACGCGCTAAAAGTCTGAGAACTCCTGTTCTAGATCAATCTTATGATGAAAATTCTTGTTTCCTCGACATTGATAAAAAACGTAATTATTTAAGCTTTTTGATCTAAACAGGAACAAAATATCTTTATCATTTAAATAACATCTTTAGTGTACTTTATTCGCGAATCTTTCCGTAATATTGTTGCGATATCTTCTAGTAGAAGGAAGGCGAAGGAGCGAGTCTAAAATCTTCGAGAAGGATCTTGATTACTGTTCTTAATTATTTGTTTTTCAGAGCAATTAACATTCATCCCTTTCAAAGATACTTCTACAGGTCGCCGTACCATTCGAGATAAGGAAAAAATCACGTACTTGTCGAGATGGGAGGGCACTTAAAAAACCAGACACCTTTTTAATCGTGTCTTTAAATGGGTTAGGGGAGTTAATAAAAGGCCGAATCGATTAACGGTGAAACGACTCTTCGTCGATACAGCTTCCCATCGACGCTGTATAAATAAACACACATTTTTACCTCGAAGTAGATGATCTTATTAGGAGATTATCTGGAATAATGTGGAAAGTAACAAACACCCCTCTCCTCCTTCACGGCCTCCTATCTCCTGACGACTCAATTTCCTCCGCGAAACAAATTATCTGCAATTAAATCCCACTCGGGCTCCCCCTCACACGGTCGACCCGATTGAGATATAAACACCAAAGTTAAATTATAATTAACATAAAACTCATTAAGAGATGGTAGATAACTCAATCTCTTGCATAAGCTCTTCGATGGGGAAAGGCTTTAAAACCGTACCACGAACCGATAGAGGCCGGGGGATAGGGCTCATGCAGTAAAGAAAAGGATTCGGAACAAAAAAAGAGGTAAGACTCCGCGTCGATACAACCACAGAGACAATGTCTCCGCGATAAAAAGACAAATGGCCGCTGCTATTTCATTTCCTATATCGTCCCTCCTTGGCGGGTTTCCTCCTCCGCCTCCTTCCCACATTTCCCTGTTTACATTCCACCCCGTACGCTCAAAATTTATCAACTCCTTGTTTTCCATTCTAATTATCTCACCTTGCTCTTGCTAACCCCTAAACTTCCCGTTACCAAAACAAGCGTCGGGGACCACGCCCGTGAGGGAACAACTCGCCGGAAAGTGGAAAGAGGGGTATCCCACGTCATTTATACTAAAGTCCTCCACTAATTCAAACGAGAGAGGTTAAAAAGGGGGGTTTTCTTCGGGGAACCGCTCTCGCTCTCCATCCGAGAATATTTTAACACGAAAGAGTTTAAAGTTGAAAAGAGGAACAGGTATGTGTGGAGATAATTGGTTGCGTGAGTGGGAGTTGAGTAATGGCTGCGAGAGTTTTGAAACATTAGATTTGTTAGCGGTTCGTTCTCTCGTTCCGAACGGAAGGCGAATATCGAAGGAATTGGAGGAGGGTGAGGCTTTTAATTACACGCGTGAAAATGGGACTAACGGATGTTTTGCTTCTTTTCCCTTTGCTCAGTGCAGCGCGTATAAAGGAATGACGAAACGGACCGCCGAGTAAAAGCGATGGGGGCTCGAAAAAAATGTCCGCGGGATTGACTGGGTTGATACGTAAAAAGGCTACTTTATTAAAGTTTGAAAGGTTTCTTAATGAGAGTTCCCCAGCGAAAGCTTTTAATGCATGTTGAATGGAAGAAAAATTGGATAAATGCCGGTTAATTTCCAATGAACGCCTGTGCGTGCTAACGCATTCCTTCGCAAACACGAATGCTAACTGAATAAGGAGTAAAATTTATTACGGGGTTAAATCTTCTTCGTGACTACTCTTGTCTTTCTTAATATGAGGTTGAAAAGGCCTAGATGTGAAGAACGCGGAGGTTTCGTCTTTTTAGACACTTCTTCCCACAGTTTGCCTTACGTACTCTTCGAGCCTGTCAAAAATAAAGCGAAATAATACACCTTGCACTACTTAAGACACCAGTGCAATTTCTTTGATGTGCTTGCAGCTAAACAAATCCCATAAAAATTATTGCCTTGAGATTTCCTTTTTCGATAAAGTTGTAACTTTCCTCTTAGAGACGGTTTTGCCATCAAATCTTTAAACTCAGTCTCCTTTCCCTCTGATACGAACTCTTTACATACTAGTAGTTAGCTCTTAACAGATAGTTAGTTAGCTCTTACAAAGGCAGTCAAACTTAGATAAAAATGCCCGAGTTGACATACGGATAAATTCTTCGTAGATGCCTAAGGTTTCCAGGCCGCGTTTGGCGGGGATTCTCTGACTTGACGGCTATTCCCTTTGCCCGTATTAATTCTTTGATCGTCCCTAATTTTTGAACTCTTAAATATCATTAAAGACGTTTTATCGCAGATTTACAGATATGATAGAAATTAAATACTGCTCTCGAATTTAGAGGCAAAACGTTTAGATGAATGTAAATATAGAGAAAAAATCACAGCGAACCTTACATCTATCTGAGTTATAATTGCCGTAAGAACAATATTGGAAAAGCGAAATCAAAATTCTATTAAGACTGATGAATTTTATTCTATCGACGAATTTGCGAAATAATCAGCTTAATTGTTCTCAAACTATATCAGAACGTGTTTTAACGGAAATATTCCTCGATATAATTTGATATTTTTGAATAATATACTAATTTTGAATAATTTATAATTAATATTAATGGTATAGCATAATAATTTGAAGTTTTTTTACTCGTAATTGCCCCACGATGTCCCGACTTCGACTTTTATAGAATCTATGAGATTTTATAATGATTTACGTAATATTATCTTGATACTACCTTCATCCACTCTGTTCTAATAAAGAGCTGTCTAACGTCAGTAGACAGTCTAACGTTCGACCAGCGGTTATTTGAAAGCAAGTTTTCAATGTTTGGTGTATATAATTTTTACAACAGTGGGCACATTCAAAAAGTGTTGTAAATAATACTAAACATAGCCAAGTTTTTTTTAGTTATTCAGCGAATAATTCAGCATCAAAAATGAAGTTTTTGTAAATATGAGAATAACATGAATTGCAAAAATTTTAAGGAATTCGAGGTTATTCCTTTTCATATGTTAATTAGGCCACTGAGTTCTTATGTGATAAAAAAATGCGATTATTTGGAAAATATCATGTTCGTTTACTTTTAAAAATAGATCTTTTGAATTGATGATTTCCTTGTAACAAGAAAACACTCCTCATCTTGTTAATGCAGTGGTAACCAAAGTCTCTTTGTATTAAATAGGTATACTAGAATATGACTCATTGTTTGATTTTATTTTAATAGTGATGATGAAAGCGAGTACTTAAGAGGTGTTTGGTTTAAATATCACAAGTAATGAATAATCCATAGCTATTACGGCTATTAATGAATAACTTTATGGCCTTTTTAAGTTTCGATTTTTCTGAAAGGCTGGCCATCATTTAAGTGCTTATTATGATCGCACTAATGTTCGAGAAGAACAAGACCCTTCGCTCGTTATGGTCCGTAATTATAAAATTTAAGGTATGCGAAAATACATTCAAAGCCCTCCGTCTCGTGTTTTACTTTAGGCCAGACTGAGATACGAGGAGAAAAAGCCGAGAAAAAATACATCCGCGTGAAGAATTCTTTGCCGGTCTCAAATTGCATTCTTTAAATTAAGAAACAGCTTAAAACATCCTCCGTCGCTGCAAAAAATATCTCCAGCAAGGGAGGATTTGGATTTAATAGCTTATAAGCCGACAACGGTGAGGCTATAAAGTGGTTTTTCGAAAAGGAAATTTCTAGGCACCTTACTTTCTTAGTGGAAAACAATCATGAATCAGGAGAAGATTTTTTCGGTACCATCAACGTATTCGGGAAGCAAATCAGGAGTCCATCTTCGCACATGTGTGGTGAATTCTAACAATGAGGTGATAATGGAAAGATCTGATATTCATATTCGCAGCAACGCAAGAAAAACAGACAGAAATGGCCTCTTTTCCGTGGATACTTTTTTGCGATATATTTTTATTTCTTTGATGTGTCTGAAAGAATTTCATGAAAAATTGGCGGTAGCGTAGTACAAGGGATTTATAGAAAGGATTACGACACTGAGAAGAAGAAACAGGTATGTAGGTCATGTTTTTGCTGGTCCTCTATTAAATGGAATTCTTCAGCATGAGGAAAATATTCTTTGCTTCGAGCTGGATGTTGCATAAAGTTCCATAGTAGATTAGGTAAAAAAGTGAACATAAAAATTTTCAGTCTCAACTATGGAGTTCCTCTAAGAAACGAGGAAATTATGGTACATTAAGTTTTATTGCATAATTTAAGTGTATACGTTTTTTGCCCTAAGGAAATCAGTTACAAAATTAGTCAGTACAAGAGTATTTTTCTGAGTAATAGCTAAATAGAATTAATTCACAGGGAACATACTTGTGCACTGTTTTATTTTTGTTTTTCAGTTGCTTGTGATTTCGATTTAATAGTCTATAATTGTACCTCATTTTTTCCTCTTCCGTTAAATTAAATCACAAAATATTTCGAATTTATAAATTTGTATGAGTTTTAAATTCTTTTCACATTAACTTTTGAGGATGAGTTTGGCGAAATTGTGTCATTTTGAAGTCAAAATAGGAACCAAAGGCTTGGAAATAAAAAGGGAGTACAAATTATATATATTTTATATACTTCATCTCAAAGTTTGCAAAGGGTCACAATGGGAGAAATTAGATGTTACTAGATTTATCAGTATATCCTCTTTAATTTTACCAATAAGATAATATGAATAACGAGATAAAACCGATATGCAGCTTTTACAGATCGATTGATGCTGCTTAAATCAGAAAGATCATGCAATCCCACAATCTTTTCGATCATAAAGATGTTGATGTTTCGGCCATATACCACGTAAACATAAGAAACACTTTATATTCCCGTCACCCCTCGCCATTTGAAGGTGATCTGTTTATGGTCATAAGCAGTTAATTTGTAAATTAGATGCCACAAAAATCGTACGGTCGATTTCATATTTCATTTGTCATAATACGAATATACCAAAATGTATTAATGCATAAATGAACATTCCTTTGGGTTTCTTCCTCCACGTTTCCATAGATGAATTATCTTAAAAATGCGTAAAATGTCATAAGAATCCACTACGCGTAAAACTTCAGCTTTCTCTCGCTAACTTATGCTTGGCGTATCCCGAGGTCGTTTAATATATTGTAATGACCGCGTTTAGAATCTTTACAGATATACTTGAAAATAAACGGGCAGCTTCCAGGCGCCTCTACAGGAGTCCGAATCGAGTTCAATGACAAAACCACCGCAACCCAAAGATATATAGACGGGCTGCCGATTTTTAATCCTCACCATTTCTCACGGCGCATTCCGATCTTCCCAAACTCGTTTAAGAGAGAGACTGTTATGAAAAGTTAGTTCGCGTGGAGAAAGCACGTAAATGTACAGCTTTAAGAGAAGGGAAAAGCGAGTTAGGCGAGATATATAGTCTTGACACTTGGAAGATAGAAACGGTCTTCTTCTGGGAGTGAAATGGAAGGGTGAAAGAGATAGTTATTATTACTGCTACACCAGAACTGTGACAAAGTTGAAGTTATTGAAGGAAAAAGAGCAGTAGAAAAATTATAATATGAATCGGCATGCGGAAATGGAACATTTAATAGATTGGCTCTTAAAGAGATGGAAGGTAAATATCATAATCAAAGCAATTTTTTAATATAATTAAAAAAACCAATAGCAGTGAGTTTCACAAGAAGGCTTCGGGGATAGGTGGAGAAATAATTCCAATTAAACGATTTCTGCATATTAAGAAAATGAGCAAAGCTAGGTGGGAATATTTTGGTTGTAATAGTATTCATGGGGTCATTGATAAAGTTTTTGATTCCTCAACTGTCAGAGTTTTCTTTTAATTGGTGAAATCCAACTTCTGGTAGGTTATATTGAGAAGCAATTTCAATATCCTATTAGGGTATAGGAAGTAGCGATATTTTCAAAATTGAAAGGGAGGCTACTGTTTAAGGAAAAGAGGTCTTTACGTAACAAAACGCAATGACATTGGCTGATTTTCCAAATCGATAATCAAAGATACATCAGAATGTTGCATTTATTTCCTCTAAAACACTCGCTATATGCCAAAAATAACGCTTTAAGTTATAAATGCAGCCGTTAACATTACATAGAGAGTAGATTCCCTAAAATTACGAAGAATCTCAATTATGTCTCACCTGATATAATCACGTTCAGTCTGTTTTGAATCGAAGCCAATTGGAGGATACTTCGAACATTTCTAGAGCGAACTATTGAGAAAGAAAGTCGGCAACAGAAATGAATAATGACAGATTGCGATCGTAATGCATGCGGATAAAGAGAAAGTGCGTGCGAATACTGACTGCGTTTTTTCCTTTCGAGTTTGTAGGTCACGTGACGGAGCAGAGCCAAATTGTTACCGCCTCTTCCCCACCTCCTCGGACTACCTATGAATAAATTTAAAGGCTTCGAATGGGATTTATAAGTGGAGAATGGAGAAGTCGATTGGAATTAAGACCTAAGGGAAGCCGTTGCGTGCTTTATCGTTTCCTCACGGGTCCTTGCCAAGTAGGCAGAGTTGCGATAGTTGCACACATATCCGCCGCTGTGGCTAATCGGAAACGACGCGAACAAATCGTGAGCATTTAATGGCCGCTTGGTCTCAGGTTACGCACGATTCCGCTGCATTAATTTCGTAAAATGGCGCAAATTTGATTGAGTAATGCTGTCGCCTACGGTCACGATTAAAAATAAGTAAATCAAATCGTTCCCAATGTTTTTAAATGCTACATTTCTCGAGTTATATTACTCTAGTGAGAGGTTTAGACGAAAATTTATCACGCGCTTTGGAAAAGTCGTAAATCAGAATATACGAAGGAAATTATCGATTGCCATTACGTATAATTTTGATTGCTCACAATATCCACAATAAGAGTGAATGAGTCTGAGCTACTTGTAATGATATTCGAAGCAAATACAGATGCGCCAGCAAGTTGGACATATTTTAAATGATTTACGTAATATTATCTTGATACTACCTTCATCCATTCTGTTCTAATAATGAGCTGTGTAACGTCAGCAGATAGTCTAACGTTCGACCAGCGGATAGTTGCAAGCAATCTTTCAATGTTTGGTGTACACATTTTGATTTCAGAAGCTTGCATCTAAAGATGATATTTGTGACCCCTCGAAAACCTTATGCAATCGCCCAAATTCTTGTTTCGGTTATAATTTTGTGTGTGTGACTGAATATCTGAAGAATCTGCTTGTATGTAAACTTTAAAAATTGAATTTATATATCCGTATAAGCTGTTAAAGCACAAAGAAAATAAAAATAGTTACGCGAAAGTGCAGTTTACAAAAATAATTAACAATTTGTAAGAATGGTTGTCTTTCTTAAAGAGAAGGCTTACTTCCGGACAAAAATATCGGACAACCCTGATATGAAATATTTATATATTATTTAATCATCGTCTAATTCGTTCTCGGTAAAAAAATAGTGAAATTTATTTTTTAAATTAATCCCTAGGAATATGGATTTGGATTGACCTTCAATGGAATTTTCCGATATTTTGTAAGGTGCAATTTTCCCCCTCGTACATTCCCAATTGGATATGTTGACTGCATTGGATTTTTGTATGATGAGTCGTACGGACACATTTGGGTCAACTTAGTGTAAACAATATATACTATGTAGTGAATCATGAGACTACATTTCGGATATAAGATTGTTAACAAAGAGCGGAATATCAGAACGCTGAAAATGCTCTTACGACGAAACGGTAAGCTCATTAAGAGATAGCGACGGAAATGTAACTTGCGATGCAAAGAGGAAAGCGAACATATTAAATATATTTTATCAAAGCGTATTCACGGGCCATAGTTGCAGAAATACCCTTCCGGAGATTAATACGCTCTCGTCAATGGAAAGTATATGCTTTACTAAGGATGGAATTGCAAAACTCTTACGTAATATTAAGCCAAACGAATCGCCAGGTCCAGAGGGGGAAGGGGTATTCCGGCTAGAGTATTGAAATAAATGGCAGAAAGCGTCGGCTCTTATCTCAATATTATATTTACCAAGTCCATGCAAGTCCAAGTCCCAATAGATTGGAAGTCAGCAAATATTACGCCTGTTTATAAAAGTGGATTGAGGGAGAACCCAGGAAATTATAGACCTATCTCAAAGTGACAAAAAGTGCTACGATAGAGAAGCAAGTGTAATGCAAATGCTCTCAGACGTAGGTTGGGAATCTTTGAAAGAAAGGAGATTAGAAGCTAGGCTGCGATTGTTAGATAAATTCAGAGGAAACACATTTTCGGAAGACGTAATTGGTATTATGCGACCCCCCTGCTACTTTGGCCGATTCGACAGTGAGCGTAAAATAAGAGAAATAGACGAGAGGACAAGTCGTTTTAGGGACTCTTTTTTCCGCGAACGATACGCGATAATAATAAATTAAAGAAGTCATTCTACTCTTGGTGTTTACATCCCCTGCCACACGCCGGAAGGCGGCTTGCAGGGTACTTATGTAGATGTAGATAGATGTAGATGTACGAGATTATTTTATAGGATTGCGATTTAATCATCCAATGACTAAATAATATATGAGAATTTAAGGAAGGTATATTTTTTTCGTCCAAAAATCGTATTAAAAATTTTACGTAAGCAAATTAGGTTATTTATCTTAAAAGAAGAACCACTTCGTAATTTTCACAGCAGATAATTACCAAGTGTTTTTTTATAAGCTTCGTGTGAAGTTCCACGAAGTCACGCTTGACCATATTAATTTTATGAAGTAGGTTATTCATACGAATCTTATTATGGATGGTAGAAAGGACGCATGATTTATGTACCAATAGCATTCGAGTAAGTAGTAATCGCTATTTTATCTACCAGCACTCCCCGTTATCTCACCTACAGAAGAGATAACATGCAACAAGCAAAATTAAGAATTCTTTTTCCTTGAAAGAAAAAGTGCCGCCTTTAATTTTATACACGGTGATAGCTCTACTGGTATCGATTCTTTCCGATTAATACTCGTAAACTGAAACGCGATTTGGCATAAGGTGCAAAATTATAAGATGTAACCACAACCAAAAGCCATCTAATTTTCTTTGAATAGTAGGAAATAATGGTCGACATCCAAAAGTCATCATACTTATCATTTCTTTGCTAGTTCAAACGAGCACGAGAAAATATCAGTCACTCAATTAATTCACGATAAATAGCTTAAAAGCCTTTATTAACAGGGAGACTCTTTGCCTGAGCTATAGCTGTAACTGTCTTTATTGTTTTCGTTGTTTCTTCCGAAGCACTTTCTATGCTATCATCGCATTTAGACGAATATTCTTGCTTAGTGAGGAAATGAGGGTGTATTATACAACGTCCTCCTTGTCTTGCCTAGCAAGCCTCATTCCTTCTCCAAGCCTTAACGTAGCTAATGAGGTTCAAACCGGTCTTCTGACTGAATACGTATAAGATAGATTTATTTGACTCCTTTATAGGATGCTTTAATGCTAAGAGACATAGGATTCATTTTTCTAATAATATTTGTTGGTTTCATATTCGCTTAAGGTAATGATTAAACCAAACTTGGCTGATTTTCCTGCTGAAACAGAAGATACATGTAATATGACATAGATGACGTGCTACAGGTGTGTGTTGTGAATTTTCCAGGGACCACTCAATGGAGGTTGTCTTCAACGACGACGATGTCTTCGACATTCAAAAGCACTCTTGCACTCATTTCAGACATTATTATATTAACCTATATTTGAAGCATCAGTCAACAGAACTCATGAGACGAATATTTTGAACGGTTCAGTATCTTCGTGTCTGAAAAACTGCTGCCTCAGCGAGTATATTAACCCCAAATCCAGAGATGGTAAGATCGTGACACCTCGTGTTCCGTTGACCGCGACCTTACATCGGACATGTACACCGTGGAAAGAGTCCATCTCCATTGGACATGCACTAACAAGCATTCTCCACGCCATTCGTCGGCGCTGTAGCGGACAAAGGCGAAGGCAGTCCGGGATCGCTGCGGTTATGTCAACGCGGATGTAAAAGGGATATCCGACCATTGGAAAGGTGCCTTATTGAACTTAAATGGACTGAGTCTACTTCTTTGCTCGTTAAAGATCCGGTTCTTTGGTTCAGGTCCGCTTTTGTCCTCTTCGCCAAGGCCGTCCATTGTTTTGAGAGCGAGATTTGATGACTGAAGCCTCAGGTTTAAATCGCTTTCTTTGCCGCTGTTGACATTCGGTCCATAAGGAAATTATTCGATTGTCGTTATGATAGTTCTTTGGCGTTAACGACCTTAAACAATAGAAAGATACATAATAGCGAAGCTCTTTCGGCAAGCAAGGTCTGGAAGAGGGCACTTAAACTTTAATTATCATCGTCTAATTAGGACAATTAAGCATCATTTATCGGTAATTTAATGAATTTTTCTTTTATGCTTGGTTACGATATAGCGGAAAATGTATTTTTCGTTTGCTTTGCCTCAGTCCTTTTTGTGGCAGTAGTAATGTGAAAGCTAACGATTTGATGGTGAATGACGCCATACATTTTGGTCACTCCCTACCCTCCCTGAATTTTATTATTTATAGTCATTCTGCTGCACTTAAGTGGACGTATTTCCGCTTACAGCGTTCTGAATTAGTGAGGTATGGAGTGGCAAACTACCACACTCTTCATCATGCCTTATGAGCCTCACTCCCTCTCAAGGACTCTTGGTAGAGGTAGAGTAGGTGTTGAGGATTTAGCTGATGTCTGTAAAGAAATTAAGTGTTAGATGAGTGGCTTCAATAGTCGAAACTATCGTTCATCTATAATGTCCATTGCATAATATCAATTTCATAAGTTAGCTGTAAAAACTTCAAAACACAAAATCGTTAATCATTTTTATGTTTATGTTGAATTTAATTTTTGCCATATAATTCAGTGCTTCAATAAAAGGCGAATTAAGCTCATTTTCGCTCTTTCCCTTTAATATTTTACATTCGTGGCAGTCTACGATTCGTATAAAAAGGAGAGAGCACCAATTACGTTCCTAACTTCCATTTTTTTCCACTCGCACTCGCACGCAATCTCGAGCCACTAAAATGTTCCCGTCTTTTTTAAGTCCATGTTCCAAATTTCTCTGATAAGACCATTAGTCGGTATTAGCTCGGCATTAAGAAAATGATAATAAATAGCCAAAGCGTCCTTTAACGGCCGCGGAGGACCGTTAAAGGAGGGAGAAAAACGAGAAGAATCCTCGCGATGATGCTTTCGAAGAAATACCGATATTACTTTTTTATCGCGCTTATATTACCTCGAATACCAGTCATCGATAAAAGATGAGGTTGAGCTTTTCTCGGGGGCTGTCCATTACTCGAAAACCCGTTCATGGGAATACCAAGGCTGTTTTAAGGGAACATAAATTTTCAGTAACCCCTTGCTCCTCGTGGGCAAGTCCAAGAATACACACGCTATATGGTCCGTAGCGCACACACGCACGACCCATCTCGAACCGCGTGATTCGAAAGAAAGAGATGGGAACGTACGCAATCTTCCGGGTATTTCGCACCCGCGGAAAGGTTCACCTGCAATTTGAGCAGCGCGCTTTTTAAGGAATCCGCGAAGTATTACGTCGACCCAAATGGACGCGATTTTCCGATGGGATTTAGGAGAGCGGAGGGCACCTTCCGGTACCGGAGGCTTTTTATACACCCTCCGGGCGAGGAGAAAAAATTCGCTGGGTAGAGAAAGAGAGGTTTATAATGGTCAGATATCAGGATGGAAGATAAAGCTACGAAATTATATGGGATCTGGGAGAGGAATGGAGCTAGGGGTTGCAGCGGTGAAGACGGGGTTAAGGATCGGTGGGGGGATGTTGGAATCGCAAATGCTGTATACGTGCAGGCTGCAAAATGGACGGATCATCTGTTCCCAGTTTATATATTGCGTGCCGGAATGGTTGAGGTTGGCAGGTTTGGAGAACGCCCCCACTTCTTCCCATCTCCGGACCATCATACGTGTGTAAGCTCTTTCTTGCATGAGCGTGCGTGATTTCGTGCGTGTTTGTGTGAAATACTGACGGGGAGGGGGTGAGCCAACTACCGCGGATCGGTATGAGGTTGGGGTCACCGTCATCGCGGGCTGACCTCATGTGGCGTGGAGGTCGAATGTTTTCCTATAGCAGGTAGCGAGCACTTCAGATGGAAAGAGGGATCGGTGGGATGGGTCACTGTATACTTTTTTTTAAGGCAATCTCTTCTGCCGATACTTTTCAGACCTCTCTCTTTCTCATCATTCACTCTCACAGGCTCCTTCTTCATCTATTACCTTCTCCGGGAGCCTTTCAAAAGCCTTTCACCACTTCCCTTTACTTTTCCATGGTTCTTACTTCTGTAGGTCCCTTTATACATCTATCTGGAACTCACTCAATCGACACTCCATACAGTTATTTGGAAGCCTTTTTCTTTAGATATATCTTTAGCGTGGAAGCGTAGATTTTTCTAGATTATGAAATTAGATCTTCGTAAGCTATTGGATTTTAAGCAACGACTTTGCATGCTATCGATGTTATCGATGGTTTTCACGGTCACTTGCAGAGTTTTCAGCTTAACTTAGGAAACTATGTTTTTATGAGAGACATATTTGAGTCATTTGAGTAAACTAAAAACGCAATGTAAAGTATTTCCTTTATTTGTACTAATTTGAATGTAAATGCTCTCTATGCATTATCACAGTGATTGATTTACACAAATATACACTACATATTTTTCTGCGTTTGAAAAATCCCTTGCAGTTAAATCATTAAAATCCTAATATAAATAGAAGTATCAAAGAGAAGGAAACATTTATTGAGAGTTTTCTATTGGATTTTATTATCATACTAATAACATGTAGTGGATCATATCGAGATGTAACTTGTCAGAATGACTAATATTATTGAATTAAAAGCAATCAAATGATTAATTGTAGAACTAATCAACGTTAAACGCAATGAAGGTAAAATAAAATAACGTTGAATAATATATTGGAATGATGCTGAATAATATAGTGAAATAATTCACTTTTTGCACTCTTCTTAGTGTTTGGCTTCTGTGCTTTCTTAAACGCTCCCGGATCCAAAGTTCATGTTAAGCTTTAGGAAAATTGTGTTGTGCCGCACATTAATTCGCTAAAATTACGGTACTTTATTACCTATATATTTTTCCTTGGGATGGTGAGGCAAAATTCTATTTTTCTTTTGAACATTTGTGTTGTTAATCATTTATAACAACACTTATTTCGCAAGTAAATATCTTTTCAGCCTCCTCTCTGAATCGAATATCTTCATTCCTTCGGTATTTTTTACGCAATGGCCTTTATCCTTTTCGTGTCCTTTCTCTCCCTTGCTATTTCTTTTGTATTCTACCTCTAATATAGGTAGTGATTGACATCCTATCAAGAAGAACAACTTTTTAAGGTGCTTCGTGGCCTTATTTCCTCTCGGGTGGAGAATTCCTATAGCATCTCTCTCCGTACGAAATCCCCTAAAGGCATTTTGCGAAACCCTCTTACAACGAAAGGAGATAAAATGAAAATGATGTTTCTTTGCAGATAAAATATTTCGCTGCATCAAAGGAATTTAAGGTTGCGCTGTTTGGGTTTTTGTACGAACGGATTACTCTGCAAAATACATCGTTATAACTCAAGATCATTAATAAGAAATTTAATTTTTTGCATAAGGATGTACCATCATACTATATAGATACTAGTAAACGCCCCCGTCAAGCATGACGGAACTTAATTTAGTTTAAAAATATATCTATTATCGTATATATCTAATCCTCCTAAGCACAAAAAAAATTCCGTCGTAAGATCATAATAACTCAAAGTATGCTATCTGATTATCCCCGTGCATTTATATGATATTCATGAAATCAATGTTCAACAATTGCTTTGGTCGTCAAAGCGATGGGTTGTTTATTTCCCAAAAAATTACGAATTTTACGTCTATTTTATCTAAATTCTTACAATTTCGAATGATTCACGACTAAAATTAGGTTTTATAATTGTTTTCCTTCCTTGTGACACTTGTCTCAATTTCGTAGGGCCATTGTTTCTAATTTCATTTTGTAAAAGAAAAAACCTCTGCAAATCATGAAAACGTAATTAACGTACATCTCCTATGGAAACGTATTATGGACTCTTGGGTTCGAACCCGGGCCTTTACAGAGATGAGAATAGTTTTCGTGGACGTTTTAGCATCGTAGAAACACAATGCAGTTTGTTTCAGATCTCTGAGTCAAGCCATTTCTGAGATAAATGGGGGGAGGGACAGACGGACGGACGGACAGACATTTGCTTTATATATATACTAGCTGAAGTGCCCGTTGATTCTCAACGGGGAAAATAAAAGTCGGATTAAATATAGTATACCTATTTGTACATAAAGGAAATAACATCTTGCATCTTAGTTTAGTCCAATGGAACAGGTTATTGAAAACAAAAATTTACTAACTTCCCTCTTATTATTAACATGTCTCAAAGTAATGTACAAGTTTGCAAGGTTTTCAACTTCCGATTCTGGTAACTTTAATCGTATAATTGTCAAGAGTCCGAAATGATAAATAAAAAGTTACTCCTCCATCTCCACTAATTTATTTTGGTGCTACGCATGTTTGTTGCCCCTGTAATTCATCACTACAAATTGTTCGTGACTGATATAATTAANTGAGTATGGTATATCTTCCTATGAAATTCTTTGCTATATTTTTCATTACGAAAATTTTCCTTTATGGTAAAAATTTAAACCTTAAGGGCGCTATAGATGCAATAACGCAGACTATCGGTCATCTAGTTTACGTATATCCATCCCCAAAATGCTTGAAACATTGTACATACATTTTATAAATGTGTAATTCAAACTTTCGTCTGATGGGAATTTTCAATATAAACAGAATAATACGTGTATGCTACTAATAAAGGCGAAATTTCTGTTCCATTCATTTCCATATCTGTTTCATCAGTTTGGATCCTCCAGATAGCCATGTCATGTGAAAAGGCTTTGATATCCGGTTGGGGTCAACGTGCAAAATAACCTATGCCGTTGTGGCACTTTCACCATTACTTCTAATTCTCCATCTGTTGCTCTAATTATTACATCCTTTATTTGCATTTGACGCTCTTATATCGGTTTATTCGATTAACAAAATTATGAAAAATGCTTTCTTAATACATACGAGTATAAACCTTGAGATGAATATATGCATCTATGCATATTTTCATATCAAGGTAACAAAGCATTATTATAATTAAGTTTCACTGTGTAATCTTACGTCTAACTTGGCTATACTGCGGAGAATTTAATTTCTCAAACCGCCTATAAAGACAATTTTTATGAAGCGGCGATATGTCATCACCATCTCCTACATCCTACAGATGTTTCACCATCTCCTACATAGCCTATTTCCGTCATGTTTAGTTATGTGAAGCCCTTTTCTACTTCTTTTATCCTTTTTGTTTTTTCTCATCATAATTTGATTACTTTGAAAATCTACCGCGATTTTCTGACCTCCTTCGTCCTGTGTATGCCAGTAAAACTCTTTTTTCTTTTCCGAAACGAATCTGTTACCTAATCCTTAACGACAAGATTATTAACATCATCAATAACGAAAATCGCTCTAATTATATTACGTCATTTACTATTGTGACTTCATAGGCTGTCATTTGGACTGCCTTTGTAAGGGCTTTTAGGGGTTACGGATGCCACTAAATGGAGACAACTCTCGCCTTGCTTACAAAGCATCTCGAATTCGGGATGAAATTCGTAGTAATAGTGCCGTTGAAAGTGCTTCAACAGGCGAGGCTATTTTGTACGTATGACCACCCTCCGGGAATCAAATCCGGGACCACTTTCGTCAAAATAGGAGGCGTTACCCACTTGGCTATCCAGGAGCCCCGAATATGATATTGGGCTCTGTGATCATAGCATTCGTTCCGGGAGCTGGAAGATCTGGGTTGGAATCCAAGTCACGTTGACACTTATATCCTACATTAATCATTTTATTCTTCTCTCACGTTATGATTTCATGACTTTCTCATGTTGGAAATATCTCATCATCACTCATTAGCAAATACAGCAGTAATGATAGTTTCAACTTATCGGCCAAGAAGAATTTACGGACACTGCTTCTTGAACGGTTCCACTTTCGGATATTTTTACTGATGCATATTTTATGTATGTATGATCGGGTTGAATTGCCATGAAGACCATTTATATTTCATCCCTAGATGAGAGAAGACATGATCATAAGAAGACATTTTTCGATAGAACAACTGGCAGTTGACGAAAGGCAAAAGAGCGATCTGCAAATTCGAACTTGGATTTGATGATCAATAGGAAAGTTACGGAAAGGAACTGGAAGAGAAAGCCAGTTATCTAACTTTTTTTTCTTTGTCCCGAAATGCGACAGTTGATTGAGTTGGGCTTTGATTACACAAGTTAAACAACCCTTGAAACATACCACAATGGATTGCATGTGAAAGTACGTTGTCGAAATCTCTAATCATTCTCTTCATTATTAGCACACTCAAGTATGTGTTGAGTTAATTGGATACGTCGTCACTTTATGAATGCGTAGTGATTGATGATTAAAAGTAACGGAAACATTAAATTTTTTCTGAAAATTTCCTTAAAGGCAGAATTTTCATTTCTTAACTTATATAGTCTTTCGGACAGCTTCCGCGGAGAGTGTTTGCTCGATTAAAAGTAATTACGTAAGGCTGAGCCTGTCAATAGGATAAGCAGGGAAGATGCGCGGTTTATTTGCATATAATCTGCCGCATTAAGCCCTCTTGTTGCCTTGAAAAACATTCCTCCGTCCCTGGAGACATAAATGCGAGTTTCATGTTTTCTTTCTCGGGAGATCTCAGGGAAGTATTAGGGAAGGGTGTAAATCAGGTCACGACTGCAAAGAATGCCTGCGTAACTAATTGCCTTTGTTCACTTGACCTTTCCGAGTGGTCATCGACATTTCGCTTCGAATGTAACTCCGCAATCAATTATGACTACTCCATTGCTTACGCCGAATGGCACAATGGAAATTTCTCCGCGTGGCCATCAATTACGATATCCGTCAATTGGAAGTGTTCGCTCCATTCCGCGGGATGAGAGAAATTAGACTGTGATATCTGAACCGGAGAGTGTCGATTAATCAGCCGAGTGCTCCGGAACAGGGAACAGAGAGAAGGCGATTGTGAGGAATCGCTAAACTAATTGAAACTGTCGCCTTGTATTCGACGTCCATTGAAAAGTGTATTACGCAAATTACAGGCGAATGGTGGAGAAAGTTCTAACGTATTCCTAATCATATTCATTATTTCCCTCCGATTCGATTAGGAAAAGCAATTTAGTAATGATGTGTTGTGGGAGGAACGGGCGATTTTCCTGTATGAAAATATCTTGCAATAAGAGAATGAAGCGACGAGGCAGCAATGTATTGGTCTATGCCAGGGGTGGGAAACCTTTCTCCAACGGAAGGTCGCATTTTACGATTAAGATGCATAAGAAATATCTCATGTGAAACAGTAGGGGCGCTCTTGAGTTACGTGTTGCCTACATTCAAACGATTTGACGTCAAAACTTTGCTGAAACTTATTCAAATAATATTCCATTTTATCTTAACTTGGCGGTCCTACTACCATATCTCTTATTAAATCTTTATCATTTGCCTTTTGGGATAGAGAAAAATGTGTCATTTATATACTTTTATCTCAGTCTTGTTCAAGACTTTGATGATGTGAAAGCTAGTGAGGTTTGAGTTATGCTAAATAATGACATTAATCAAGGTTTCTCCTTATGCAGTGTTACGAAAAGTGTTACTCATAGACTCATTTTTCTTCACTAACGTGGGCTTGTTCCGCTTATAGGCGGATATATTATAGGAACTTGCTCGGCTTATGGGCAGATATCCCCTGCTTTCCTCACAGCGCCGGAATGGTTCAGTGAGAAAAGTAAGGGCAAACTACCTCAATCCTCATCTTGCCTAGTAAGCCTCATTACCCTCTCCAAGCGCTTCGTAGCTGACGATAGAGGGTATAAGGTCCCAACCGGCCTTCAGGCTGAATACTTTACAGACTTAACTTGGCATCATGAGCAAGATTGATAAACAACATTAAGATTGATTAACAACATTATTTTGATATTGACTTTCGTTTTAGGATGAGACTAAAAGACCTCATATAACGGTACCGAATTACATTCAGAAAAATCACTTGGAGTTTTCTTAAACGTTCTTACTATTGAATTGAAATTACAAATATGAGGGAAAATCAATGCTATCTATAGTATGAGGAGCATTTTATACCTATTGCCAAATCACTGCAGAGGGATCTCACAGAAAACCGAACGTTATATTACGGTATGGAATGGACCGAAGCAAAGAAGGTATGATGCAACGGAAAAAATTGAAAATAAAGGAGTAACCCCAGTGGCAGTCGAAGAATTAATCGGACAAAGTTACGAAATACTCGAAGAAAAAAGGGAGCGAATTGGAATCATAAGCCGCGAAATACGTGTTTTAAACTGCGTTTCTGTGATTTAAATTCAGATATACAGAGGAACAGTTGAAGAGATAATTATGAAGCAATAATTTTGCGAACAACTGAAAAAATACGAAACCTGGAGCTTTAAGAAGCATTTCAGGAAATAGAAAACATAGTTCGGTTGCTAGCAACATCTTTCCTAATAGATATAAATATATATAAATAGATAATTCCTGTTCCCATAGTCATAAGAATTTCTTTAGTGTAAACAGGAAGTTGATCTCAATTACACCCGATTTAACAATTATTATTTTACTAACAAACAACTATTTCCCAACCAGAAAAATCGAATTACCCAGAACTTGAACCCGGGACCTTGGGATTGGATCATCAGCAGGCTATCCACTCCGGCACCGCGGTCGACAACGTAATAGAATATTTTTGTTTGTCTTTTGGTCCAGCACATATGTAATGTTTATTTCCATTTGTTTCTCTGATTCATAGTTGTGATGATATAAACGCTACATAGGAATAAGCGATGTTGAATAATGGCTTCCACCCTGGTCACTTTTCGAATGTCATGTGAAGCGCTACTCATAAAATCATTGTTCTAAAATTATGCGGAACATTTTCTCAATTAGCATATAATGATAATTAGACTAAATCCTAGGAAAAATTCTTCACTCTTCATCTTATCCAATCGCCTCATTCCCTCTTCAGAGCATCCTGTAGCTAACGGTAGAAGGGTTGATGTTACAAGGACTTTCCAACTAGTGACTTTACAGTCATACAATAATGCATAGAGGGAATTTCATAGGACGGATAATTTAAAGCTTATAACAAGAAAACAATGTCTTAGGTGGTATTCCTACAAATTGTGTAAGAGGGTTAGAAGGTATCCAAACACGTCTGCCTCAGCCAGAAATTTCGCAAACCATACAACTTCGTATTTCTTCCATTTCCACCATCGCTCGTAACCGTTCCGAATTTTCGCTTATTGAATTTATGATATTTACATATCAGTTTAATCTCAGCGGGAGACGAATACTGGATGCTATTGGCTCCTTTCCATCGCAGCATTTTACCGGCTCCGTCTAATACTTCACCTCGTTGGCCCAGTTGAAGAGGGTTACGAAAGGCGGCCGATTCCAACGAAAAACGAGGAGCACCGAGAAATCCCCTGCTCGAATGCAAGCCTTTAACTTTGATTTCCGGTCGGGGCGCAATTACTGAGTGGACAGAAAAAAATCCTTTTTTTGCCACTCCGCTTGCGGCGCCAGTCTTGGCCACGCTTTTCATCATCATACCTCTACTCCTACCAATGCTTCCAAATCTCCCCTGCTCTCCTATGCCCGTCTTTTCTCTCCTACCAATCTCCTCAGCCCGCCGCTAACGCTACGCCACCATTTAACCCCACCCATCACCATCTCCTTCCCTTACACACCCTCCAGCCATTTCTCCAACACCTAATTGCTTTGGTCCTTTTAACAACCATCTTTTCTCTGCTAAAAACGTACTACTCATTTGTCTCGGGCGCAACCTCCCATCGCCATCCGTCTTGCATTCGGAAAATTTCTCATTTTTCCGTTCGTCTAGGCAAGAGGAGGGAAACTTGCGGCCTTAAGGCCATGTGCGGCCTTTCCAGGCGTTCAGTGCGGCCTTAACGACACTTCCTTAAATTAACGTATCAAAATGGCCTTGTTTCTTAGCCTTGTTCATTACGTTAAGTGAAAATAAAATGGAATACAATCATTTTACCAAGGCAGAGGTTACCTGCGGCCTTTTGCTATAACTTGAGACATTGGCTTGCATTCAAATAATAATGATTTATTATATTATTATATTACTGCAAGTGAAATAAAATGGAATATTCTAGCTAGCTTTACTTGGCGATTAAACTCGTTTTCTTCTGTTTAATTATATACAGACAATACACCTCTCCGGTGAGGCCTTAGGATTTTATGTTCGGCCTAACGATTTCTGATGAAGCCGTATGGTACGAGCGGCCATCATGCGGTAGCCAACGACTGTACTAAGGTTTAAATGTGATTAAAGTTTTCTTGGTATAATTATGACGTTGAAATATTACAAGGAAGGCAAGGTAATACTTCAGTGCGACAGTACGCCAATACGCAGAATAGTTATGCAACCTTCCGACTAAAACAGTTACCCCATTTCTGATGAAGTTCGTTGATGGGAATATCTGAAAGATAAATGGTACAAGGTGGTACAAAAACCGAGCCTGGAGCCCAGGAATGTGTCTTTTTACGAATAGGTTCTTACTCGTCCTTGCTATACTTTCTTCTAACGCGAGAGCTGGGCGGTTCGAAACGAGCGAGATTTCATTCAGAAACATTCCGAGTAATTAAACCGGTCGGGGCTTATCGCGACACATTTTTCGTTGTTCCACTGAATCTAGCGGGTGTAATCTCGGATCGAAATCTTCGCTCGTGGGGGAAAAAGTGCGATGTTCCTGAGCAGACGTGTAGCACGGTTCTTGCGCGAGCTGCCGTGCGGTTGTTTTTCTCACAATTTTTGAATTCTCTGGCATGTTTCATGCAGTCAGCGTAACGGAATACTTGTACATTCTATAGTTGGAAAAAAAGGTTGGGAAATGTCGACCTTTACGAGCCACTTCCTCGAAATCTCGGAAAATTTGGGCCGTTTTCGGGTACAAATTGCTGAGGAAGGGAAGATAGCCGATAAGCGATGAAGTAAACAAGGCTAAAAGAAAATATTTTCTTTCAGAGATTAGAGGCTTAAAAGGCATTCTCGGGCAAAATTCACAGTAGAGTGGGAAAATTATAGGCAAAGGAATTTCAGGCGCATCTTCCTTACTGAATTTCCTCGTGGTCTATGGAAACTTCTGAAGTTTGGAGCAATGGTTATGTTGAATAGTAATTAGACATAGACTGGAGGTTAACAGATAAATCTATAACTCATGCATTTAAAATCGCGACCTAGGATATGAAGTCAATATGTAAATTACTAGAGTGAAAATTCCGCAAGGAAAGAATTGAAATGTTTGTTGGAAATCCTCATTGCATACCATGATGTGGTAGCTCTTCTCATATTCTGGAAAGTTTTGATATGAAACAGAGGATAAGGTGTTTCTTGGTAGGTATAAATTTCATGGAGTTATCAGGAATAGTTGGGCTCTCATCCGAGAATCCCAAAATTATGACAGTTTGATGCAGTTAAAATTGTAGCATTAGCCGCTAACTTCTATTAAAATTTCCGTTTCAACTATGAAGAAAACGCATGATAAAAATGCAAAAAACAACATAATAAAATAAAAATGAAGAGTATTGAGGTTGTAATATTATCAAATAAAATTATCTTGCATTTCCAATGGGATTTAATTACAAATAAAATTATATTGAATTAAAATTATTGATTTATGTGAGACACTATAATGCTATACAATTATGAGAGAAGTTTATGCAAAGGTTGCTGAATTAATTCATTTGTACTCTCAAATATCACACCACGATGTAATCATTCACGTTGCTGTTAGGACACTATCATTTCCTTGTGTTCCTCACTCTTTGCAAAGAGTGCACGAAGCACTTCTCAGCAGTAAGCTTAGAAGGTTAAACTTGACGTATTTTATACTAAATTCGTATAAAACTCCGTACATAAAATATTTTGCTAGTAATCTCTGCCACGAAGACGTAAGACTGCTATAGGTTAAGTCAATGAGTCTTCAATTCTATATTGTAACTGGCTGATGATGCTCTTCACACTATATTTCGTTCTCCCTCGCTGATTCGTAAAGTTTTTGGAGCCCTCCTTCCGTGTCCAAGTAGTAGAAGATAATTAACAAGTCCGTCTCTATTCCACGGCCTTCTTCGTATTACATCTTCGCTTAATCTTCTTTGGCACTTTCCTCGTCGAGGGGCAATTTGGACCGGCCGTGATAAGTAGCGTTCATCAATCAATTTTTTCGCTTTAGTTCCGTCTCCTAAGAAAATTTGTCGCGTATATTATGATTTATATTTGGACGTAGGCTAAAAACAATCATTGGGATTTTAATTCGAAAACGGAAAACCAAGTTTTGAATAGTACAGTAAATACGTCGCAGTAATCACATGAAAGGTCATTGCTACATTTCGGTATCAGCCTGCTTATAATTATGATGATAATAAGGAAAGGGAATGAGATTATCTTGGTACTTATTAGTATTCGCCTCAGAATACCCAAAGGATAAACGGAATCGAGAATGACTGACAAGACCAAGAATCGTACCACAGATCTACCACTTTCCAGGCACTACCCTTACCAATGTCATTGCAATGGTTATTACTAGGATCTTATTTTTGTGTGTATCATTTTCTCTTCGTTTTTCTCTGATGTGTATATATAAAAGGTTTCCATTCAAACTCATAAAAAAAACTCTGAACTGAATTTTATACGTATTAATGTTAGCGCTTTTATTCATACATCAGCAAACTTTTGAGTAAATAAACAGTTAACTCATAGGTTTCTGGGATATTTCCATTACTTATGCCTTAATACTAATTTAAAATAATTCCTGTCTGATGTATTTAATTTTGGTGTGCTTCCTGATTCATACATAACTCTGATTCATTTGGGCTAATATAACTCCTGAGCTCTACATTTAAGTTGGAAAGCGAAGAAATTTAAAATAAAATAAATTCTAAAAATACAAGCCTTCTTCTTCCTCTGTTTTCTTCAGTCTTACTGCCAATACTCGTAACTTGTACTTTAGCATAGTACCAACTGCTTGACTTGGTCTCTTTCATCATGGCAAACCTTTAACAGCTGACTGACTAACGGCGGTCACATTTTTAAACTAATGTACGTCTAACATATTTTCTCCAGTGAACAGCATTTTTTCACTACAAGGGCTGCACGGGTCAAAGATTATGCCCTGAACTGTATTTGTAAGGGATATTTATGAATAGAAAATTATTTAAGCTGTATCATAATGATAGGTGGTTGTATTTCACTTCAGTCATCAATATATAGGATGGAAAGTTTATCCGAATTTTCAGGGGATCATTAGCTACTGGGGTGAAATTGGATACCGTGGGTCGGACATTAAATTTTAACTGAATAACTTATTAACTGATTTCTATTACTATTAACTGATTTCTGGACTTTGACAACGAGCAAATAATTTGGATCACAGCTGGAAATTCCGTTAATTATATTTTTATTACCTAGTTACGTTCTCGCAATACTTCTGTTTCCGATTCCCACTTGATTTTACTACACAGGAGTTGTTGATTTGCATACATCTTAAACAGAATTTCTTTCGTATTTGTGTCCGTTCCACATCCAAGTCTTTAAATAATTCCTAAACTTTTACCTAAACCTAAACTACCCCGTTTTTAAACCCATTCTTATCCTCCGACACGGTTCGGTTATTTACACAATGTCCTGCAATCAGGAACGAAAGAGATTTCCAAAGGCTCTTGTCAGTCTGCGCCTAGCAAACTCATTTATCCGCGGCATTCTCCATCTCTCATAAGCTATCCAATCCGTCCCCCTCCCATCGCTCTCCCCATGAATACATCCCCACCATCGCGAACCTAACCTCCGCTGAACTGTTCCGGGATGGGCAGACCGCTTCAGCCACGATTCGACCCCTCGCATGACTCCCATCCCGACAGATGAAAGAAGCGGCTCCTAGCGAGAAGGGGCGAATGGGAGGGGCCCGTGGGGGTGGGACGGATGCCGGGGGACGCGGACGGGGAATTTACGGCACGTCGGTGGGTGGGAGGTACCACACCGCCGAGGGTTGGGGGAGAGATATTGGTGCGGTTTGTGTCTTGTTCTTAAATTGGCCAGCATGCGGTTACGAGGCTACCCCCCGCTCTGTCATTCCTACTATCGACGGAGCGGATTCTGTGTTTTTTTTTCTCCCGGTACCTTTTTTCCGCGAGACTTTTGTTTGAAGAAGGAAGAAAATTGCAATTTGCCGCCGAGCGTTTCTTGCGTCCGTTCCCCTCGTGAGTCCCGACGCTCGCTTCAGATCATACTCGAGAGCGCCGTGAATGAAAACGGTAATAAAGCGTGCTTTTCCTCCACGAGGCTTTGTCTCGCTGGCGGAATAAACGTCGGATTGAAGTCATTTGCGCCGGCGTTTTTGTCCAAGTATACCTGCATAAAGAGAGGCCAAGATACCGGGTACGAAGAGAGAAATACTTGACTCTTCGGTAAAACCGCCAACACGAGTCTTTTTGAGTCGCGGTATTCAAATTATCCGAAAATTTTGTTTATGAAGCCGGTGACGGAATGGCAACTAAAATCGACCAAGCGCCGTTAGGGAAGGATCATCTGAGAAAAGGCTTACACTTCCCTCGTAGTAGCTTTTTACGATAAGGTGCTAGTTTGTACTCGAGAAAAATCCAAAGGAATGAAGGAGGCGATGGAATTCTGACGGTACTAAGACCTTAGCTTAGCTATTTTTCCTGATTTCTCCGTAAAAATGCCGTGAGAAACTGCTCAGCGAGCATAAAGATTAACGCAGCCGTCCAGCAAGTAGGAGAGGGGAAGTCCTGGTCTCATGGGGCATTTTTCACATCCGTTTATCCATAAGAAGAATGAGATTTAGAACTTATCCATCGTTAACGACGTGATGATAATCCTCGTGGATCTGTTTCATCGACGGGATCCCCGTTCGGAAATGTGACAGATGCTCGAGAATGCGGCCGAAAAAACCGGTCGGTGATGAGGAAGGCTAGAGTTCCCTCACGTACGTAATTCACGATGACAAATGTACGGGATAATTAGCTAGGATAGCGGGAGACGACAGGAGTGGAAAAAATTTATATATATTTATAGGAGCGCTCTAAAATTAGAACATTAGATCAAGATTACGCGGCGGGCGTTTGAAAAATCATTGAGCCGGCCAGACGGGAGAAAAAAGAAACGGGGGAGAGAGTGTTGATGAGAACGTGGTCAAGTACGACCTAACGCACAATAACGGGGACATTAACGCGCAAAAGTGGGATGCCGGATGATAAATCGTTATTTATTAGAGGCGAGTACGAAATGAAAAAGGAGGGGGGCAGTTATTGGTCCTTCGAAGTCCCGAGGGTAGGAAGATAGATGAAGAATCGTAGAGATGAAGGGAGAGGGAGAGGTTTACACGTCTAGTCAGGGAGAATGTAACCGTCGTCTTACCACGGAACGGGCGATCAATCATTCCGGGGACTCTTTTTTGCGAGGGTGTTTGTTTTGTAATTTCAGTAGCACAAAGTATCCTCGGACGTCCGCGCCAGGGAAATATCGCGGGGTATATATTTTCATCGCCATTAAAAACGAATCAAATCGATTGAAAAACGGAGTCGATAATTCAAAGCGGGGGCAGGATGATGAGTGTGACGTCACCGGGACAGAGGCGTCGTGTGATGAATGCGATAATTTATCCGACACCTTTCGGGCGGAATTGATTGCGCGGTATCGAAAGAAAGCGGTGTTTTGTGGTTTTTTAAAATTAATCAGAGCGACTTAATTTACTAATGCGTTTCCTCGTCGCGAAGGAAATTGCCGGGCGAAAGGTAATGAGGGTGATAATTGCGCCGTGAACGTAATCGTCGGCGTTGAACGAAGACAATCGGCTACATACTGCGAAAACTTAATCATAAACTCGATTTAGTGAAGAGAATTCAGAATTTTTCGGAATAGTTCTTGATTTTTCTATTGTTTGTTGTTGTACAGCTTGTAAAAGGAGACAATATCGATTGGGAAACATTTAAATTATGACTTATGAAATAAACCAGTTAGTTAGGCTGACCGGAAAGAAAGATATTCGGGTCTTTTCGCGGTCTCTTCACCACCGTTTACCCTTCCGGTTTATCTTGACAAAAATCGATATCCTTGAAGTGTTGTCCTTCTATTTTTGCTCCTCACATACTTTCGTGAGGACCGTGGCGGTGGTGAGTGCAGCTACTTTGGAGCCACCTCATGATTGATTTGCAAAGTAACCCGAAAACGAATTGAGTCTGTTCTGACAAATAACTCGATTATTGAGAGCCCGGGAAATGGGAGATTCGCGGTTTGATTTCCGTTCTCATGAAAACACCCACCGTGTTTTATCCTTTGGATTTTCCTGGGTAATTTTCCTTTCCCCAATACATATCAAGAGTACGATATGTGCTTCCTTCCTATTCTTTCAAATTAGAATTAGTTGATCAGTGTAACTGATTGCTGAATTAAGCAACTTGTCGACAGTTTGTACAACTTCCAAACTCCGGCGAGTTTTCCTTACTTTACGCTGTTTACATCAAGTATTAAACCTAAGGAGTTATTTTTTCCATTAGATTAGACTGTACTTCATTTTAATTTTAAAATGGACATGGGATTTTCGAATTCTTCGCTGTTGCACCTTAGAAGTTTTCTCGTGTTGTCAATGGTGCTGGAGATGTATTAGCAGTTGAGAATATTTAGCATATTAATGACATAAATGAAATAGTAAATGAAAGGATTCGCCAAGAAGACTCGAGCTTACAATCTAAGCATCAGTTGGCAAACATGACCAACACTCGGATTACCCTCGCTCCATCATTTTATTTCGTAGAGAAATTATTTTAACAGGCAGATTAGTTAATGAGTCTTTCAGATGAGATCTAAAGAGCATGACACAAACCGTCAAGGAATGATTTATTAGAAACCATTCTGTCACAGTGATAATTATTTCCATCGGAAGAAGATTATACCTACAATTTACTGTCGTAATCGATCGATCGATCGAATATCGGTATGTAACTATAAACAAACCATTAGTATAAATAGGAAAAATTAATGCAAAAAACCGGTATTAATGCAGAGGGAATTTATTACAGAGGCATTTTATGCCTATATATAAAATATTTTACGCTTAGATGCAAAGTAAAACTAAATCTCAGGAAAGCATTTTTATGCAACAATTCATTTAATGAATAACTGATTTCATCGAGGAGTGTTTTTACAAAGCGTTGTCATATTTTATGACTTACGTTTCTAGACGCAACTAGCAAAAAAACTTTCCATAAAATACGATGAAAACGGCAGCCTCGGACGAAATTGCGGCTATAAATTCCAATCCATCATTTAAAATGTCAAAAATATTTGCAAAAATTAAGTAAGCACATACATTAACGTTGTGAATCACGCTCTGACATGAAGGAGAAAAATTGCAGAATAAAGAAAGGAAAGAGTGATTTTTAAGGGACAAAAAATCAATATTAAGTTATTGCAGAAAATGTACTTCAACTGCAGGGAAACATACACTAAGAAGACGAATGTGCGAGAAACATGCGAAAGAAAAAAAAGAAAGATAGCAAAATATAGGATTATATAGATCACAATATCTTTCAATGTATTTGATCAAATCAGAACGTTAGTATACACTGTCTGCAGTAAGAAATTTAATGAATACATAACAACATATGCAGCACTTGAGCTAAAGTGTGTAAGATTCGTGCCACCGCACGTATGCCATAGAGGTGCCATAGAAAAAGGTTATATTTATATATTATATTTACGCCTAAATTCATCTCCAGATTGCTTTTTATTTATTTTATTCTAAATGTTCATGCTAATACGTAATATTTAGAAAAGCTTGCGGTCTGCCAGTTTCATCATGACTTTGGATATATTTGTATCTGTATATAATCTGTATATAAATCCGCAGATAAAATCCAATATAAGAGAATTCATCAGAGAGGAAACCGATTTAAGAAATAATGGATTTCCAGGCAGTTATCAACTTTAATTGAAATTTTCTAAGTTAAACTTAAGTTTCGGATTCTTCTTAAAGATATTTCTCGTTTCTTGAGCTCCTCGAAGTTCTTTTTTTCCCCTGAAAATGAGTATTTTAACTTTTCGTTTTATCTCAGCCACTTAACATGGATTCGAGTCAGTTACGACTGCGATCCGTTGCCCTCTTAAAATTTCTTTACATCTTTCCAGGGACTATTATTGCCCAGATTGAATTCCTGATATTTCGAATAATGAGCATTTATGACTTGATGGGCAGCTCGAACGACTAATGCAAGGTTAAAGACTAGCTTAAGGCAGAAGATGATGCTGCCTATTAACCAGAAATGTGCTTAACTTTCACGATTTTTCCGGTTTGACTGGCTTGCACAATCATTTGAATATATCAGCAGGAATTAAAGCTGAAGCGAAATTGATTTTTGCCGGTAATAACCCAAGTAATTGGGGAAGAATGCCAAAAGGCCGCGTGTCAAGCTTGGGATTTTTTCGCAACATTGACATTCTTCATAATTTCTCCCCGTGCGTAAATTATTACTTCTATAGAGATAAATGAAACTAATAAAAAATCATACAGCTTTTCGTTGGATGCTCATGATCTTATCTCTTAGATGCAGTTTCAGCTATATCGTGTTTGAACAATCGTTTATTTTTTTGATTCTACGCACATGTGAACCATATCTATGGAGATGCAAGTAAAAGCCGTTCACCTCGTAACGCTTAGGATACAATATGTCTTAATCTAGAATTCTTCAAACTTAATAATTTTTACTTCTGTCGCTGGAGTTCGTACAATTCTCTCAAGGACCTCCGGATACCCAAGCGGCAAACGCATTTATCTTTGCTGAAAACGTTCACGGATTTAATTTCCTGCGGTGGAGTATATTTAGAAAATGTACAAAATAATATCAGTCGTTGAAGCACCTTCTTGAATATTACTGCTGCTACTACAGCTAATTTCTTCAATTACAACCTTATCGATAATAATGAGCAAAAGTTATATATCTATTTTATATACTCTGTGCTTCATTTCAATTGGAAACGTTTCATAGGTCTCCAATGATTGCAAGGAGAGTGAAAAGCCATTTTCAGCAATAGGAGTGGGTTATCAAAATTCAAATAATACAAACTTAATCTTTTCGCCTTCGTCTCTTACTTTCTCGTCTTTCTCCATACAGTGTTACACTGGTTGTCTGCATTAGCGTTTTTTAACCTTTTGGATCTAACGTATTAAGTTACAATTTTGGATGCCATGGGCCTCTATTATAAAGTTTCTAGGCATATGTAAAATAATGAAATTATTACATATAGGTACAAACTTATATAAAAATGCTACCAATGCAAGAATGTAATTGTTGTCGCTCGTTTATTCTATGTTGACGTTATATTACAATTATTTTATTTGTTTATACGTTTACCACCACAGTGATGCGCATTTCTTCTTCAAAGATTTTGGTTCATAGGAGAGAACTCAAAGAGAGATCCAGGAACTTGTTCCATTCTGCAATGCATATATCCAAAAATGAGTATTTTGCGATATTAGTTCTTTGCTACTTAAGTTTTACTTTTTAGTTATGTCTTCTTTCTAAAAAATTGGTGTTTCGATTAAATTTTTAAAATCTTTCCATCCCTGTTCACATTCCTTCGACTTTACTTTATTTAGGTCCAACTGGTAATGACAGTTAAGTGTATCTATTACTCCTACCGTATGTTCAGAACACCTCAGCTACTGAAGACGAGAGCATAGCTCTCGAAATGTACATTTAGCATCGTTCTCTCATTCTGCCTCTGTTTTTCGGTGCATCGCGGTTTTTTCACAAAAATTGCTTGTTTCATTGTTTTTTTTTTGCTTCTACTATCACAAGTTGCTTTTATCTTCATATTAATACACTTCTGCGATCTCCTGCAACAATCGTGCTAGTCCTTGGTTGCCCCCCCTTTTTTTGCATCTAAACACTTCCTCCTTCATTCATACATTGTAACACATTGACAGTGAATCAGTTGATGCACCAACAAGCAGCTTTCCATACGGTAGGAGTAATAGATACACTTAATCTAAACTCACCGTAGCCTCACCGCCAGTCCAATGGTAATGACGGTAATAAAATGCGTATGATAACAATGCACATCTGAAGTGCAGCGTGTTTGATTGCTAGTCACCAAATTTAGAAGTAGAGCCTAGGACACAACCATTGTTATGCATTCTATACAAATAAAATCTAATTTGAAGATAATAGTTAAAGTAAGATAAGAATAATATCTTATAGACAAAAAGTTTTTAATATCTAAATGTTAAACCTGTTTTCTCTATAAAGTACTGCTGTCTCATGTACTTTTCTTCAAAATTTTTATTTCTATCTCAGTCGCCTTGATAATAATGATGGATTATAAAACAAAGATTCGTCTTTATTCTTTGGGTGGGGTCTCAGTTGAAATGAATGAGCAGAAATCTATCTCTCTAACTTTCTAGATCTAAGTCTTACGGTTACTTTCTCGCCCAGACACACCAGAACACATCCACTCTCGTCTTCTATTCCTATCGGCGAAGGAATCTCCGCAAATCCCATTATTTCGTATCCCCGCCATCTTGTCCCATGCCAAACAGGAATCCGCTCTTTATCTGGACCGAAGATCCTAAGCTTTTCTCGCCATCTTCCTCAGATTCGTCACCTTCAATCCGATTTCTATCTGCTTCCATTTTTTTCTCTCTCCATGGGATATCTATTCACGTCTATGTCTAATAAATCCTTCTTCTTCCTAGAGACCTGTTTTTTCAACTCCAAGCCTCGGAGAGTGTATTTTTCTTCCTCCTAGTTCCTGTTTCGGTAACAGCGACACGGTATCTCTCCATCTCATCGGATCCTCTAAGGAGAGTGATGTCCTCCGGGCTGTTACCGTCCTCTACATTCCTGCGTATTCTTGAAATCCTCGATGACATTTCTTCTAGTCAATTTCTCTCTCTTCCTCGTTGCAAAACCTCAATGGGTGGTTTTTTAATCTTTACTGCCGCCATTGGATTTCAGTACCTTCCGCGACTTGACAGGTTGTCTCTGTTTTTTCTTGTCCTCATCGTTCTGCAACGTTAGACCACCACTTAAGAAAACTGGACGAATTTCCTTCGCTGCGATCCACTCTCTCGAACTCATGCCGCTTGACAAATTAAAAAGCTCGAGACACGCAAAATAACTCAGTTCTCTGATACCTCTGCAGGTTTTTATTCTTTGAGGAGAGAATAAGCAAAGTTGCTGGCTTGCAAAGAACGGGTTCTCGGCTCACGTTATGAAATACAATTCGAAAAAATTTATAAGACAAGAATATTTCGGCCTCTTCGGGCAATTAAAGTGTTTTCTTTGGAATTTGCCCAGGAAAATCAAGCTTTTTTCTTTGATCTGGATCAAACGTTACCTCGCAAACAGCAAGCAACAAGATGGTGGAAAAATGGTTGGTAGGGTCCCACTGAGTTATTTTGGTACAAAGGAAGTGTAAAATAAATTATGAAATTTTTACGTTCTAGTCGAGCTGCTTATCGATCATAACCCATTTAGTTATTCTTAAATATTATTCGATGTTTGCATCATGGTAATTATTCTGTAGTCTACCATGTCAGATTTTCTCGAAAATAAAAATTAGTCACGCAAGAGAAGATTTGAGAGAAAACATATTTTTCGATTCCTTTACTTTATTTTTCAAAATATATTTCGCACTAATAATGAAAGTTCTAGCATATAGAAATATGTACACATTTTATTTCAAAAGTTCACACTTTTCCATTTCATAATATATCAACATACTCGAAAAGTTAACAGTGAACAGAGGTTTTAATCGCAAAATGGAATTTGCTATTTCACGGATTTCACGCGGAGAATATTTTAATGCGTAAAATAAATCAGGCAACTTTACGGTGAATTCTTTCATTTCCTTACATCCACAGTGATTGGAAACATTCAGAATGCGGATCCCGTAGAAGTTTCAAGCTCGAATTTCTAAGCCTTCAGCCGATTTCATGTAAATATCAGGTATTTTACTGTTCACGTTGGCCTCATAAATAATTCATGCGTGCCTTTTTCTCTCAGTGGTTCAGAAACTTTCATCTTCGTTTCAAAGAGATAATCATTTGCCTAATCTACTTGATTCGCACAATAAGAAAAGTCGAAAAGCGTGCTATTTTCGGAGCACCTGCGCCAATATTTACGCTCGTAACCGCATCACTATCGACGCCATATCGTGGCAATGGAGTTTGTATTTTATGAATCTTCACTCCTCTCGAGTCTTAGCCAAAGTCCGGGTGCTGGTAAAAATCGGGAAAGACGCCGCATCATTCCTTGGAAATTTACGCACAGCCAATACCTCCGCTTAGCTTTGTCATTTCCGTCAATTTTCAGGTTCTTGAGAATCTCCGAATATTTTTAGAAACTGCTAATAACGCCTCAGGATGTTCATTTACCTTTATTACTTACTATCACAACAAAGACCGCACCCTCGAGAGAGTCGAAAGTTTCAGGTGATAAATACAGAAAAGGGTGCGGCCTCCCCGTTCTACCTCAACCACCTCTTGTCTTTCTCTCTTTCCAAAGTTATGAATCCTACAGTTACCTTCCGGCGTACGCACGAGCATGCGGCCGTGCTTTCCTTCGTTTCGCTGGAAACCCATTTTAATGGTCCTCTGGAATTCTGGGTGGGGTCATGGTACGTGTGTACGCTGCCAGACTGGAAATAATGGGGAAAATTTGAAAGTGATCTTTAAAATATATTTTGAGAGCTTTCTTGTTGGGATAAGGCTGATAAAGTTTCGGGGAGAATAGTAAAGAAACGGAAAGGAGCTTGGATGAGTGTTATATTTTGGGGGAAGGAAGACCGGAGCATTACAACTTTGGGAGGTATATCGATGAAGATGAATCGAAGAAAAGATATCTTTGAAAATCAAGCGACGGGAAAGGAAATTTAAAGAGAACATTAGGTTTTTTTAGATATTCTGCTGCTTACCGGAGATATATGCGACTCTTCCATCTGTAATAATTAAGCTTAAGCGTCCCAAAATATTATATTCCATCTATATATGAAAAAATACCTTGCAAGCGGACTTTCGGCGTGTGTCAGGGAAGGGGGTTCATGAAAACTTACTGTGACGAGCGCTCAAGAACATGTATTTTCAAAAGTTAGCAGAAATAAAAGGAGTACGTAATATCACAGCAAACTGCCGTTTCTTAGTAGATGAACAGATAGTAAATTCGGATTAGAGTATTTTATATAATCTGAAGAAAGTTTTTGTTTCATTAAACTTAATTTACCCACAAACATGGGACAAAATAACAAAAATTCTTTTCCGATTAAAGCATTTGATAACTAGTTCAAATTATAGAGTTGAAAAGAGCCAAGTTTCTCCATAATTAATTGGTCAACGGCCATTGCTTATGTCGTTAATATAATATTAATTGGATGGTCAACTTACATTGCTTATGGACGAGTTCACTTAAGATTTTGGTAAAGCGTACGATTTTTCATAGCGAGCAAAGTGCACTTTTTAGGACTTGTCTATATACTTTTCGTATTGGGGCAGCCCCTAAAATTTTTCGTGAGGGTAACTCCAATATTCTAGTCTGCCATTTTAAAATAAAATTATTCGCGAGGGTAACTCCAATATTCTAATCTACCATTTGCGATTTTCCTTCTCTGATGCTGTACCAATGATTGCCTACCCTTGAGCTCCTTTGGAAAAGGTTAGACGAGAAGATGATCTTTATGTTGTAGAATTTGGGGACATTTTTTCATCGTTTCCCGAAGTATATATGGACGCGCCCATATCACCGCCTCTAAGGGTAGGATTACGACTTGTCTATTCGTGATCTACCTTGGGTACTGCTATAGAGCGGCGAAAACTAAATGGCAGTTTTTTCCCTGTGATCTAGTCGCGCTGTGCCATGCCGTCGAAATTGCATTCCCCGGATTTGAAAGAGAAAATATCAAAAACTGTTTTCATAATATTTTGAAAATACACCTCTTCTTGATGATTGTGACCCTTTTGTCTTTTGGTCCGTGATACGAAAAATGATTATCATATTAAATTTTGTCTAAGTGTTATTAATGACATTTGAAATGTCATTAAATTGAATACTAATTAGGCATGAATGAAGCTAAGTATTAGTATCCACCTAGGTCACTACTTACTGAAGGGTAAGAGTGTTAAACATGATCATTTTGCTGCAAATTGGAGAAAGTTTAACAGCATTATGACTTAGTGAAGCTAACCTCCCACATTATATTGGCTAGCAAGCCTGTCTTCTCCAATGCTTTTGGTAGACAATGGTGTAAGGGTTTCGGATCCAACCAGCATTCTATTTGATGACTTTACTGTCACATACAGCAAATTAGTTTCGAAAAATTTTCCATTAAATACATAAGAATTTATTTGAAAAATAATGACTCACTAAAAGATCACTAAAGATTCTCTAATTCACTTCTAGTTCATGATTTCTTGAACGCTAATTAACACCGAACTTACTTCCATCCTACTATTATTTACTCCTGGTCGCCGATCCCTACCTCATCAGTTTTTAGCAGAACACGGAGATTAAGATGAACTTTGGAAATTTATTTTTAAATTCGAACACGGCCTCGCATGCCCTTCATGCGAATGAAAAAAAGTCCAGCATAGCTTATGAGGGGCAACAACTCTCGACTTGACGGGGATAAAATATACCTCTCAGGATGCATTAAAGGCGTTCTCCTCCGCCCCTCGCACATCTCCTCCGAGGTTATCATCTCCTTATCGACCCTTACGGCGGCATTTCTGCGCTCTTTAGCGCGGCATCGTCCAATTCTCCGAGAGATCACGTGTCGGGGCATTATGGAACCTTCCATCGCGCATCAGCACGCTCTTCAACCCCCGCGGCCAAACGGGTGGCGCTTTTTAGTGTGCATATTGCGTGCGCGTGAGTTTAACAGTGTGAAGGAATGTAATTTTATGGATGCTATCTGACACACTTCGCTCTCCTGCTCGGGGTGATGAAAAGAGGGACCAAAAAAGACTTGGCGATCCGAAAGTTGCGGGGAAGATATGGAGAGCTAATGGGCGGTATAGAGGATTTTTTCTCTATCGCTACTCATGAGAGGTTCCGATTCCAAACGTCTATTCTCTACCCCGTTCGTAAACATTCCTCATAGGGGCAGAGATAACGGGCTCGTGAGCGTGTTATGATCGGCCGCGGAGCGATACGCTAATGGACTTCTATAAAGACATTATTTGTTGCGAGAAAAGAAGGGAAAACTCCGGTGGGCTAATAGCCGGATATTTTAGCGAAATCTGATCGGAACATATAACTCTCGATTTCGTTTCGACATAACGGAGCCCATGCCTCATTAGTAAAGCGGACGCGGTGTTGATGAAGAAGGATAAGAAGTGAGTGAGGAATATGCGGCCTATTGTAAGGCGCGAAGCACCTGATTCATATTTTAATGATGTGAATAATCTATGGGGGAAATTTTATATCGAGGATGCCATCTCTTATTTAGCAATATCCAGACACACACATTTAAGATTTTTTAAATGGTTTCTTAATTACTAAATGGCAATAATAATGGTTTGCAAATGAGATATCATTTCATTCTCACATCTTACCTAGGATGAGTAATAAGAGCATCCAAATACACCGAACCGGAACTATCATACATAAAACATGAGGACCTAGCGTGAAAAATGGAGGAGTGAGTTCTAATATCTAATAATAAACATGTTTAAACTGAAATTAGCTAACTAATTAGCTTATGCTCGAAAGCTCCTTTTCATGCAGTTTCAGTGCTACAGAATAAGTATGAATAATGATCTGCCCGATATTAATCCTCCAGCGCAGGTACGAATTACGCGTTTTCTTCTAAGTAAGCAACGGTCTTAAGAAGCCATTTTGATATGGGTGTGGGTGAAATTTTAGCGATCCGGCATTATTGTGTCTGATGTAAAAAACGAAGCACACCTCGTAATATCTTATTCTAGCAAATCAAAACAAAAACGCGACATAAAGAAAAATAAAATTTATTTTTGGCTACTTACTCATGGACAAATATCTGTAATTCCAAGTCACCGAGAACAATAAAACATGTCGACGTAAACATATGCTACGTCTACCACAAAACGGTTCTTATTTTTACCTCAGAAATTCCAGTTTTCAGTTTCGATGATAAACGCCGTTGTTTTCATTGGAGTAAATACCTCTCCGAAATCCATATTATTTGCACAACAATCGAACTAAGATTATCAATTAATCTCTTCATTCGCGTGATTCAACGGTGAACTAAAAATATCGCAACTTATCTAAACTATAACTGGAATAAAGAAAATTGAGATATTAAAGGAATATCGGCCATGGAATTGGCTGGGAAAGCGAAGTGCTGGGTTTTTGTTGCGAAGCAAAATGAGAACCTGATGGGAAAGAACCGTTTAAAAGGTGAAAGAGGGACTCGAAGATAGAGGAGGGGCTGCATAGTCTATTGAAGGTTATAAGGGAATTATTAAAGAGTCGGGATTAAATAGACGCTTTGGAGGGGGGATTATTGTGTGTGGGACGTCGAGGCCGAAAAAAAGAATTTTTTTTCGAGATAGGTTTTTGAAGACTTCGTGATCCAGCCGATGATTTTATGAAGTGAATCGAAAGTGTGAAAGCAACCTCAATTTTTGAGTAGAAAATGGGCGGAAATGGTGGAGACGAACATTTTGAATTTCCATCGTAATTACGATATTACCTTATATCGTCATTGTTGAGGAAACCTCAAAATTAGGGGGTTCGCGAGAAAACTTTACGCACCTCGTTTCTTTTGTTTGTTTAGGATCTTCGCAGGAATTTTTATTAGGTTTCGATTATGAAAAAGCAACAGGGAAAGTACTGACTATCACTCGTTTCAAAAGAGTCTTTTGTTGGGAAAAATTCCGCTTTCTATTGATGAAATTCGCAAGATATTTTGTGAAATTTTATCAAAAAAGATATAATAAGGATATTTGATTCCAGCTTTAATCTTTTCACGTTCGTGATTTTAAGTTTGGGCGAACTTTACAATAAATCAAAAATAAGTGGGAAACTTAAAAAAGGATACTAAGTGGTAGAATAGAAATGCAATCAAATGCGATTCTTTATTTTACTCCTCAGATGTAAAATTGACTCGAGAAGGAAGTTTTACTTTGGAATCCAGTTTGAGCTCAAGTAGATATAAAAATAATTTCTTACAATACTGAGGAAAATTATAAAAATTAGAAGCTAGAGTCTATTTCTAGAATATATATTCTATAGGACAATGTCAGAACCTAAGGATACCTAAAGGGAGCAGCAAATTAATCAGTAATTTCTTCTGGACGAACACTTGTTACAGATAAAGAGGCATCGCGCGGAGTACGAAGTCATTGCCAGTCGATTTTTCAGTCGTAATGTCCATTTTTTGCCGCAAGAGTCTTTCGTGATTTTAATGTTACACATTAACAGCATTAATATACAACGGTAAAAAGATCATTTCTTTAACATTTCGGTAGAATTGAAGGAATGAATCATAAGCTATTCGCTGAAATAAGGCGATGCTTAAGTTATTGCCTGGCACTTTTTGTGTGTGATCTGACAGTTTACAATAGTAAATAAATACCCGAGCAAACACAAGCACTGGGATGGTGATAGCACCTCCACATCCTATGGGATGACCTGGCACAAACCGTACGCTTTAAAGTCTGTTGATCCACTATGATGTGCGAGAGTGTGTGGGAGGAACGGAACGATGGGGCGGATGATGGAAATGAGTGATGAAGAGAGCAAGAAGAATGGAACACAAGAAGGGATTTGGCCTCGGGCAACACTCTTCATTTCGCATTTAATAGAGTGGTCCACTTCTATACTTCCACGTGCGGAAACGCAAATTTTCCTTCGCGTGATTTTCCTCCTCTTTCTAGTTGCACGTTCCTTCCACGCACGTTTATTTTTTAAAGACTGCCTCGAGCCTGGAAGAGAGAAAATCAAGGCACTGGTATTTTCAGAGTATCCTTCAGGGGAGAGGAACATGTGCCAGCTACACGTATTTGAGAGAGTTTATCAGCTCTACGACATTACTTCTCGTTGTACAAATCGAAGATAATCTCTTTCAACTTTTGCTACGTATTAACTAAGCGTTAATTACAGTTCCATGTGGAGGTGATGGTTATTTCTATTTATCAGCTGATGGTAGCAAAAGAGATAGTTATCATAGTACGGGAAATTTTAGTTCTATGGCTTTCAACATCAAGGTACTGCACGGTACTTTTATTAAAACTGGTGACATTTTCCACCGAGATCTTCTTTACTCGCTTAAGGTCACGATAACTCGTCCTGATCTTTATAAGGTCATCCGTTAGCTGAAATCTTTCGTTCTCATAGCAACTTTTTCTCAAATAGTAGCAGATTCAATGGGAATTTCTTTTTCATATTAACAATCAACAAATCGTTATATTTCTTTTATCTGAGACATGAAATCAAATGGGGAAGGAAATAAAAAAATGCATCTATTTCAGAAGGTACCTAAGAAAATAAATGACCATTTCATAATTTGTTCTCTTTTTTCTTATGAGTTCTTTCTGGGCACTTGCCCTCCTGCCACACGTGGATAGGTGACCTGCAGGGTAGAAAGGGTGCAGGGTGCTTAGATATGTCCTTGTTTGATCTCATGGTATTTTTAAAATCGCCCTGCGGATATCTTTATGAAACTATAAGAATGCGTAGTTATTTTGAGAAGTTTGGATGAATATTTTATCCCAAATACTGGATGGTATCCAACTCTTTCAGTAATAACAGCGACAGCTTTTTCAATAAAAATACCAAGAAAGTTCTTGAATGGATAAAAATACAAAAAACTGCTTTAAGTGTTGTTCAGTTGTTCTCAGGGCGTCTGTCAGCGAGGAATTCATTCGAAATAAATTTCCATTTCCGACTACCTTCTTACTCGCTCGTTGAAGTCTCCGCGCGTTGAAGTCTCCAAGAGCCCTTGGCTCACGAACCACTCCCAGCATTACGCACCCAACTTTATCTCCGCGACCACTTGTTCGTCGTCAATGGCACACGAGAAGGAAATTTTTTGTGCCCACGCTCACAGGCAGAGAAAGAACTAAACGGTGTCCTACCTAGTTTCGTACCCTTGCTCATTTTTGTACAATTAAAGAACTCCGGGTTCTAAAAAAAATTGCCTTATCTCTTTTCCCATTTCCATTCTGGTTCATTTCTTATGCTGATTTTTTTCCAAAAAATCTCATTATCGCTATCTTGATCACCAATACATGTGTTAAATATGTTTCTCAGACTTGTTCAACCAGTTTTTCGTGATTTATTTCTATGGATGCCTAAAAGTTCGTAAGATTTCCACCAATGGAAAAAATGTGGCAATTTATGTCACTTAAAATAACGATTTTGTCATTTAAAATATATTTCTAGAGTACTAAAGCGAGTTTTAAGTTAAATTTGTGTTTTATTTTCTAATTATAGGAATTTCGGCAGTTGCACTTAAAGGAAAAGTTTCAAATTTGTTTGCTTTGGCCAATTAATTTGCATAAAAATATTTAGGACCTCTATTTCTTCATCAAATTTCTTCAAGTTGAATGCGATCTCCCTTATTTTGAATGTCTTTTCCTTAACATACGATACGACTACTTTTAATGATTTAGTGGTTTACACAAGATTATTATCGGTTTGCATTGAAAAAGCACATCATCTTCGTCATCACGACCTGAATTTTTATTTCATTAGAAATTCTTTTACGATTTGAGTATATAAGCATCGATCAACCTTTTTTGCTGACTGGATTTTATTGTCCCTCAACATTACAGAAGATTATACTTAATCGGTAATGACTAAAAGCTATATTTATATTGAGAAAGAAAATGAATTTATCAGACCAAATAATGCTAGATTTCCAAACCGTTTCAGAAAAAAGTGTAATACGGAATTTTATTAAAGCAAATACGAATGTAACATCATGAAAAATCTCCTAGCCACATCGCATATGAAGAGCAAATTAGAAACCTCTTAAAACTTCCGGGCGACAAATCAATCTAGGGAATTAAAAAGACAGAGATTGATATAAATCCGTATCACACAATACGGGGAACATTGCGAAGTCATACATTAAGGAAGACCTTAAAACGGCGAACTAGGCGAAAGAAAAGGCGGAAGACGTTAAGGAATCGATGCACTACATTTCGCTTTTGACTCCGGGCGGTGTCTAACAAAGACTTTTCGAAGTGGAAGTTTGAGGAGGAGTTGAACGGTGGACGAGGAAGAGGAGTGGAAATATAGGAGAGGCGAGGCTGATGGAGCTCATCAGAGTAACCAACGATGACTTCACATGTTCCATTGGCGTTGCCGAGGAGGTTTTTCAGCGTCCCAAGAAGATGGTGAGGGAGCGGTGGGGGGCGTGAGTAGTAGAAAGCGATGGATGGGATCGGGTTCTAAGGAAGAGTGGGGTGTGGAATGGGCAGAGGGTGGAAGGAGAAGCTGCAAATAGGTAGGCAAGATGGAGGCAGCAGATAGAGGGGTGTGGAAGAGCGTAAATAGTTCTCTAACGGGGTTATAAGGAATAGGGAAAAGGTAAGATATTTTAAGAGATTTGGGAGAGAACTCATAGAAAGGGCAAATATTTACTTTCAATAGGACGACTTCTTCCCTTAAATCCTATGATTGTTGATAATATGTAGGTAAGATTTCTTATAAATGAATTTTGATCATCTGGTTTCAAATAATAGCTCTATAATAAAAATAATATTTGTGCTGGTATTTAGGGCCACAGTTTCCTTTTTTACGCAAGAGTTTTAACATTTTTTTTGCAGTGGATTAAAAATGATGGGAATGACCATTTTGATAAATCGTCTTCGGGAATAATTTAACCTGCGCTTTTGGTTTGAAAGGAGCAACTCACGTTAATGAGGATAAGCATGAGTGAGTTTTCGCCATACACTTTTTTCTAAATTTCGACATTTATAAGTACGAAAACAAGTAGGATTATTATATTCTGTAATAAATCATTTTTCAATGGTATATGACGACACATTTGGAAGGAAATATGCCTTAAGGTAATTTATGAGAGTTAAAAATATTTGTTATCGGTAAAATAAAATAATCATAGGATAGGTGAAGAAAGCACATAATTCGCTAGTTTAAACAGTTAGCAATTCGGAGTCATCCTCAACTTTCGGGCATAGAAATACCTTCTACATCGTTAAGACATAATTCTTTTACTGACGTATGCACTTTTCGAGCAATGGAGAAATTGGCTGATTGGACACACTAAATGGTAAGAAATTAACAGCAGAAACTTAGTTCATTTCCTTTTGTTATGGAAAAATAAAAAATGTATGGAATTTTAGCCAATTGTACTCTAAATGAGCAGGTAATAACGACGCAATATAACAATTGTTTTGGGAAAATTATTTAAAATATCTTTGCTCGGTTAAGAAAGGACCACTCAGGGAGTACGTGGTAAATTTAAAAAGAAAGATTCATTTAAATAAAAATTCCCCAAGAAACGAGTTTTACAAGGAGCTAAAAGAAGACTCAGACTAAAATGAAGGAGGTCTTCGGAATTTGAGTCGTCGAAATTAGTAGTGGAAAGGAGAAATAAGGCGATATGCGGAGAAGGACGTTCATTGGACAAGCTGAACAACTAATTTATCGAAAATATTATCCAGAGGGAGAAGGAAGGGGAAAAAGATGAGGAGAGAGTGAAATTTCGAGCAGAGAGAATGGGATGGTAAGGGTGAGATGTGGATGAAGCAAGGGGAGGAGTTGGAGGGAGATTGGAAGGAGATCATTACTACACGAGGTGTCTGCTCTCCGGGTCATTGACAAGTTTTGCCTTACCTCCCCGAGGCCATCAGCGCGGTTTTGGTCGGCGGCCAAAAACTCTTATTGGGCAACGCATTGAATATGCCACCAAAACGTTAAAAATTACGAACGGCTCGTTTTGTTCCGTTTTCGCTTTCGAATTGTGTTAAACAAAAAAAAGCTCAAAAATCATCATGACCCGTTTTCCTGCGAAAAGCTGGAAACTCTTGTCCTGGCCGAAAGAGAAAATTGACGGATTCGGCCTTATTAACGTGTGTGGCATGCGGCGTTTTGCTCCCCACCTGCGCCATGACGAAGCTTTTCTTTTAAAATGAGATTTGTGATTGCTACAAATGTTATTCGTATGATATAGCACTACTGAAGCTCCATCTCAATTATCTGATTTATCTTCGGCGCAATCATCATAATTGTATCCTACCCGATCGTATCAAAAAGATCGAATCCATTTGCGATAGACGGCTAATATAATAACACTTTACGATGAAGATCGCACTGGAAGATTTCACCCATTAAACAATATTCCTATTCCAGGATCAATATATTCATGTAGTTCTGTATGTGTGCATACATTTGGTTTTTTGCATGTTAGGGTTTGTAAAGTTTGAGTGATAAGGCAAATAGAACTACTCTCAAAGCTGGATTTCTGTGTTAGTAACATTCGAGATAAAATTTTACTTTAAAGAAACAATCCGACATAAAATACTAAAATGAAAAATTTCTTCAAATTCTTGAAATTAATATCTATTGAATTATCAGAAGACTTTCCTCTCCAATGGAGTTAGTTGCGAAAACATCCTGCATTATAAGTCCATTAGCGTATTTTTTGTCTATTAAAAGAAGTAAAGAAAAACACTGGGCTTAATTTATGAGCTATGAGAATGGGAAGAGAAATCGGAGGCGTAGTAAGGATAGATGAATTTTGTAGCAGTAGGATATGAGAGAGACTGATGGGCTGTTAAGTCGGAAAATAGAGAGTTATGAGATAATGAGTGGTGGAGCTACTGGTAGGAACTTGGTATTTAGCAATATTTTGGGGGGTAGAAAGAAGAGAAAATATTATTTCATGGTGTTATATGCGTCTGGTTTTGCTATGCGAATGTTTTTTTCATTACGAGCATTTTGCTTTCGATATTGAAAATATTGAAACGAATGAAATGTATTAAAATGAATAAAATAGCTAAAAATAATTTCATATATCATTCATTTATTTATCATTGTATGGTATACATGTGCGGTAATATCCTATATTTTCTTAGAGAAAATATTTTAGATGTATGTATGCTCCAGGTAAAAATGATCTGCGTCTACTTCCGAATGGGTACCACCAAACATTATCGAATATAAAGCAGTCGTAACTTGGTGAATTGCAGTTTTGATTCTTAATGATACGATTAATTGTTTTTCCTCGCAGTTTTTTTTAAGTTTTGACGGCTAAGGTCATTTTGCGCGTTAGCCCCCACCGGGAATCGAACCCGGGATCACTTTCACCCGAATTCGAACGCGTTACCCACACGGCTAATCGAAGGCCCTTTTCCTTTAATGTTAAGAGTTTTACTCAGAGAAGGATATAAATATTACATGCATTCAATGTTATAAACTCATACAAATAAGGACGGTCTGCATAAAAGGAAAATTAATAAGCTGAGTTTCTACAACAACGTAGTAACGTGAAAAGCGTCCTGACTCAATTATACACCTCATTCATGCATTAAAATTGTTTTGATGAAAATAAATATTTGATATCATTTCCGTGGCTTATAAAAAATTTCTTCTTATAATAAAATCCTTTAAATAAACAATCAATTACAATTTCGCCGTAATAAAGTCTTTTTATGATTATTATCAACATCCTCATTATTATAAGGATAAGTTCGTCCACTTATGAGTGAATAAGTAATAACTTTATCTCCAAACATTTTTTAATTAATCTTCAGGTTTTGTCCAAGGAGAAACGAACAAATACCGAGTCTGACAGGACCGTAACTCAAACTCCCAATTGCCGGTCGGTTTCTCTAACTATTATGAGTTATGTATCACTTGATGATGGCGATCATTCGCCGAAACTAGTCGTGTGTTTTTATTGTTTATTTTTAATAATAAATATATTGTGGAAAAAGTACAACTACTATGAGTTAGCTTGCCGGAGTATTCAGATGCATCAGGAACTCTTTCGAGTTTTCAACAGGATAAGGGTATTGGTAAGATTCAGTGACGTGGCAAGGCAAATTCTCTCTTTAAAAATGGCAGCAGAGGCTGCGGCCGATATGTTGGATTTTTCCAATACACATGCCCGGTTAAAAATCCGAGAAGAGTTTCTGAGTAACACCCTCCGGAAAAGAATTAGATCTCTCTATTTATACATACCCTTAGAGAATTTTTAGAAAAGCCAAAGTCTCCGGAATCGAACGGTATGTATGAATGTTCTGGCGAGATAACTCTGATTATAGCAACCAAGCTAGAATTGAGAGATTTGGGTTCGAGTTCCGGTACTGCCAGACTTTTATCATGTCTGTTTTTCCCTTGAAAATTTCCTGGGAGGGCCCCTTCAGGTGCAAATTCACCTTTGACCATTTTCCTTCAGATACTTTTATTACGGTTAAGACTATTTTAAAATCTTATAGAAAGTCAAGTAATAAAATACGAATATTAAATGTAATATTGCATTTAAAAAATACAAGATCGTGCAATTTTTGCCGAATATCTTTGCATGGAAAAAAGACACAATATTCATGATTATTGTGACTTTGACGCCAGGGAAGTCAGCTTCGAATGAACCAAACACATGTTTTGAGAGAAAGTTATTAGTTGTATCGATAGCTCTCCGGCCTTAAATATTTATCTTACACGATCGATTGATGTACCACATCAACCTTGCTTCAATTCGAGCATAATTTATAGCGGTCGATTAATAAGCTACAAATTCCGCGACTAAAGTCTTCCGAACGGGTCTCACAAGAATTCCGTTTCTGACATTAATAAAAACTTATGATAGCCCAATAGGAAGGACAGAAGAAAAATTTCATTGGGCAACTTCAGGTATGCCGTCTCAAGATGAAAGTGTGAAATCACCCGCTTAATGAGTGTGGGGTCAGAGTTTCGTCGAATTCTTTCTTCGCATTACCAACTTTCCTTAATCTTGTTTACAGTCATCTACGGTTTGCGTCTGGGAACATATCGAGAAGTGGGTCAATATCTGAATCGAGTTAGGTAGCGATCTGAGAAGGGGAAGAATGAATACGCGAGTGCCGAGGAATACGGGTTTGAAAGTGGTAAAAGTTTGTGATAACGAGTCGATAATGGCTCTCCAGATTTGGGTATTCTTTCAATTCTGTCATATAAAACGAAGGAGCTATAATTTAAGTAGTTAACATTTTTGCGATTCCCTTGAGTTTATAGCCACGATATGGCGTAACAGTAAAACATTATAGTGTTATAAAACTTGATTAATCTGCCGTTTACAGATATGAGATGAAAAGCAAATCATGAAGACTCAGTCTTTCACGAAGTGTGCATAGAAAGTGCAGTTTGTCGGAGGAGTTGTTTTTTCATATATTGCAGTAACTATGGAAACCAAATTACTGTAGAGTTAAAATTCAGTTACTAGTAAGCCTGAAATTTTCAAATAGAAATATTTCAGGATTGTTTCTATATATCAATTTTCATGTCCTAGCTCGGAGTTTTAGTATATAAATGATCTTCAAAGAATGTTTTTCAGTGCTTTATTTTGAATCACAATAGAAAGAGGGCACTGATAGTCGGATAATCTTCCAGAGAAATATATACGAATAAATAGAAACGGGGATTGCGAAGTACTCGAACGTTAAATTAAAAACTTCGCTTAGTACTTGTAAGCCTATTTTTTCCAATGCGTAATAACCAAAGTAAAGATATATCCGATTATCACTCTAAATCTATTTTGGAACTTCAAAGAGGATTGTGGTGTCCTGATGACTACTTTTAAGTTGGATGAATGAACTGAATATTTTTATATCTTTCATCAAATTGGTATGCTTGCTATAGATTTTTTTTTTGAAAAGTGCATTTATTTTTCATTCACCACTAGAGTTCTGCAAAACATCAGTTCTCTACTAAAGCTGTATTAATTATCTCCTGGGAATGATTTCATTTCTAAATTTAATATATTTCGATGTAACAAAAATTAATCTCATTCCGCAAGGATTCTATCACTTTTGACTCCTTTTTTCTGTAAATATAGAATAAGGAATAATAATGATTGTCTATAGCAGGGTTGCCCAAAGTGTTACGCGGAACACACTTTTTAAGAATTTTTAAGTGTTCCGCGGAATCTTACGAAGAATGATATTCTTGTATGAATTTCAGTTTTGAATTAAGAAAAAGTAACCTAGGTATTCCGCTGATATCATATAATTGATAAAGTGTTCCGTCGGAGGAATAGTTTGGGAAACTCTGGTCTATAGTAACAATAATAGATAAAAAATTAATGTAAATTATCGTATCATTGTAATATAAATAATTGTTTTCATAAATAATAACAATAAATTATTTTAGTAATAAATAATTAAAAATAATGATGAATAATAATAAATAGTAGTGATAAATAATAAAAAACCTGCACATAATAAAATTCACTGATTTGAAAATTATATAAATGAAAAGTTATATTCAGGAAGTAAATCTATAATAAATAAATAAAAGGAGCTTCCTATTCAAGGAGCAACATGAAGTATAGATTGGAAAAATAAATTATTAACATTACGCGCCTATGAGAAATTTCATTCAGTCAGTTTTTAATAGGTGAAGAAGTTAGTATGTTTTGAATTAAGAAAAAGGATAAGAAATTATTAATGACCTAAATAAACCTTTTTGGTCCGAAGAAATATCATTTGCCTCTGTTTGAGCAAGGTTTCTTTCCGTTTTACTCTTGTTTGTTTCTCGCATGAATGGCCACGCATATGTAGCCTCACTTGTCCCTCCGTTCCGCGGTTGTTTGCATAGGCGAATCAAGCAACCGTTAAATGGAATTCAGTCTTCCAGCGCGAATGGAATGAAGGAAAAAATTGCCGTCCTCGGAGAAAAAGATAGACGTGCTTCGAGAGGCAGTCGCGCGTAGATCTGAAGAAATCCCGCCCGTTTGGAGCGCTGCTTCGAAATTGGATCCTTGTTATCAGCGACCGCTTCTTCCTATTTGTGGTCTATCTTTCATTTCTCTCGGCCGCAAGATTGCTTCTTTGGGAGCCGTGGAAGGGGTGGCTTAACAGGCGGAACGACTTCTTGTCCGATATTCTCCCGGCGTCCCAGTTTTTCTCTCCATCGAATCAATGCGGTCTACCTAAAATCTCGATACAATTCGGAAAATTAGCGGGGGCAGGCCATCTCCGTGGGAAAAAAATCCATTTCGACGATTGCGTAAAGTTAAAAGAAATGATGATCAGAATGTGGTTGGAATATTTTCGTCTCAGCGGGGGGGTTTTAATTTTATTGGTTTGGAGATGAAGAAACTCTTACTCAATTTCCCTTATTCGATTGATTTCCAGTAGGTCATTCTCCGAGGCGTTCTTTTCGATTGGAACCTTGAGCAGCATTAATGTTACTAACTTCCCAAATTACACGTTACGTCAAAGTAAACAGGGGAATCTTAGTAATTGAGGAAAATCCAGAACTGTAATTTTTGACATTATGCGATTAAAAACACTCTGATATTCGGGCATTTGTCCTTCTAAATCATAGCCCGCTGGTTATAATCCCGACGCCGTAATAGTCGAAAAAATAACAGCCCGAGGACAGACTCCGCGATCTCCCAATCACCCCCTCGTAATCTCAACGTATGCATCTTTGAGTTCTACCGATTGGATGTGATCTCTAACACCCAACCAAAAGCCACATAACACCTCAACGCTCCAGAGAGATAATTGGAGTTCGGAATACCAGCGCGCGTGATGGCCGCTCCCTCAACTTTTTAGACCTTATCTTCGGAAAATTTCGGCATGGAATGCTCCAGAGATCAGTAGTCAGGGCATATTACACTTATAATAACGGTTTATAAAAACTTATTCACGTTTATTGAAACAAAGCCTTGAGTGTCGCAAGGCTTGACAGCTCTATAGTTATTTTACGAAACGCAAAACATAATCGCATTTTGAGAGAAAACTGTGATGTGGTAGGTGAAAGATTTTTATGGATTTCATCACATCCTTAAGGTTTGATGCTTCACATCTCACTTATGGAAAGGTAATTGGAGTCAAAAACGTTGGCACATTTAATTTCAACGAATGTTTCTCTTAGAGAAATTTAAAGTGCGTAAAATCTGATTTATCGCCGCTAATTTCCTCTATTATCGAGGGTGAGAATCTGCTGTCTCACAGAACTCTCCCTCGTAAAATTAATTTTGTCAGACAGCTCCTTGAGCTAAAAGCAGCTCTGATTCCTTCTCCCCACTGCCTACAGTACGCATTCGGCTCTAGAAAAACCTGGTGAACATCACTCCTTGGAAATTCAGAGTTTTTAGCGCAACCTCTAATACTAACCGTCATATATAACAAACGCCTACCTTACTCCAACCATATCCTCGAGATACCATACCTATCATTCCATTTTGCAAAAGCTCGCTTAAACTTTACGACCCTCTAGTGGCAAACACAGGCTGAATTGTGTGCATCTCGGAAAGCAAACGCTGGAGAGCTCAAGCTTCTGACGCTTGCTACTATCTGGAAAAAACCATCTCTACTCGAGGATGAACATCACTCAGAACTTTAGAAGGAAAGGGCGCCCGGAGGTCGGCGGAGGTGGTGCGATGTCGGCAGAGCAGTACCGGTTCACACAAAACCGCCTCCGTTTTGTCTTCCCTCAGCATTTCCACACCTGCAATCAACCCCATCTTCTCATGAGAGAGCCCGACCCAGCACTCTTTTGCCTATTCTCCTTAAGTTCCTCATTCTATACACCTCCGTCCAAACAAAACGCTCTCGCAACCAACCTCCTTGACACCCTCCGCCGCACGTACCAGCGGACAGGCGCAATCCCTTCAGCTCTTCCCGCAACTTCTCTATCTTCATCTCGAGCGTGCCCTCCACCTTTTTTACGGTCTCTCTTCTCATGCAGTTGCTCTCTGTACCTCTCTCTTCATCTCTCGTAGAATGCAATCGAGATACCATTAGAAAATCCACTTACCACTTCTTATTGATACGAGGGCGGCCTTTGCGGTAAGCCTACCATATCCATCCCTCTTGCGAGTCTCGACAGCACTCACTGACACCGACAGTCAACTTAAGCTCCTATCTTCATCTCCTTAATACGAGCCTTATTTTAGTATCTCGAGGATGCTGTGAGCTTCTTTGATTGCACCCACACAGATGCTATCTTTGCGCGCTTTCTATGTGATTCCTATTTTAAAAACCGTTGTCAGAGAGCCCCATGTTATGTTTGCCACACATTCTTCCAGGGTGTGCCACTCATTTTCATACGCTATCCAGAGCCAGCATGAAATATCTGGCTTTATTCCCTGAACCCCTAGAGGGAACGCGTTTTCATAATACGCAAAATTTACAAGGTGTGACCGGCTACCGATCACTACCAGCCTTCCGAAAAAAGGAGTCGAGCTCGCATTTTATCAAGGAAACACCTATTCATCCCTATTAAACCACCTCCTTAAAGCCATGTTTTACTTTTAAAACGAGGTGTTTTTTGCATCCTTCAACCCTATCCATTTATGCCCGAAACGAATTCTTCCCCAGCATTCTCTTTTGGCGGTTTGGAAGCCCTCCTTAGCGGCGAGATATCTCCCCTGAAGACATCATGCGTTCCGGGATAGGAGGTGAGATAAATCTCGGATCGAGATCTCTTCCGACCCTTCCAACGTTTCCCCATTCCACTTCAAAATCAAAATCATCTCTTTATCGCGCCTTCACTTTTTTCCACCCGTACCACATATCCCTATAGAAGAGGGCTCTCTTCCATCTCCAAGGGATGCTCCTTCTCTCCAAGACTCCCCCTTCTTCTCAATGCCTTCAAGCCAGTAAGTCCCTACCATCTATCCATCACATAATTAGGGCTGGGCGTGTTCTCACCTCGCCCTGTCCATCATGCCTCACGGGCCTTGTTCGGGAGCTACTAAATAGCAAATGGAAAAGTGCGAGAGAGCGAAGGGAGTCGGAGAAATCTCGAGGGGGTGAATTGGCAAGGGCGCCATTACCTCGTTTCTTGTGTAACTTTGCGATACGGAGGTGGCGTGGAAACTTGATCGCAAATCTCCCCAGGTCCCTCTCTCCGCAGTTGCGCAAAAACTTCCCGCATTTTCTTTTTTATTCGAACGATTTGCGGACGCCGTTATTTTGGGGTAATTGTGAGATATTGTTGAGCGAGGGGCGGAGTGAGAGATGTTGTCTTGTTATACTCGAGGAATTCCTCTTGCGCAGGAAGTTGTTCAATGCTTCTATGTGATGGAAGATTAGAGATAAGTTTCTGCTCAGGGAGTACCTAGGTGATGCGTTGTTCAAAGAGCGGAATTTGCATTCTTGAAGGCCGAAGGATTCGAAAGAAGAAAAATGCCTTTTATTCGATTCCTCTGAATTTATTTTTAATCATCGTTTATCAACCCCTTACCTGCGCACTTTTTCATTTTCGTCGAAAAATTAACATAGTACTTTAACTGAAAAGAAATTATGCACAAGCGCGATTAGGATTTTTGTTATTAGCTAATCCAGTCTAAGAATATATTGAAAATACGGATCACTTGAAAGAATTGAATAATTTGAAGTTACAGAATTAAATATAAAGCAAAAGACTGAAACCATTTTTCCATGGTAGAAAATCATTTCCATTTCATGACCGTTTATGGATTTACTTTATCATTCGAAAGTTTCAGCTTTTTCTTTCAGTCAATGAATTTTAAGTTCTCTCCTCATAGATAAGAGAAATTACTTAAAATTCAGAGATGGCAATCCCAGTGATACTATTTCAATTATGAGCGATCACAACTCTCCCGTTATTCTTCTTTATCCTAAAATGACTAGGATGATTTTCTTTCCAGTAGCGCTTGATTCTGCGGTCATAATTTCAAGCAATTAGTCATTACCTTGAATGTAGAATATAAGGATAAGATCTGAAAATTCGGTCTTATTTATATTTACGGAATGTGAGGTGAATTTATTTAGTTGTAAGTACAGAAATCTAGGGAAATATGACCCTAAAAATTATTCTACAGTTATGAGAGTAACTTGCCGTACTCTTTAGACCGTTTTTCTTAATCTTCTGGTGAATAATCGTTTCGTAACGTTTGAAATTATTGCATCTAATGATTAAGCGTTTTTTAGCGATAAAAAATCTTGGCCATCCGATTTGGAAATCTGCTGAGGCATAAGACAAAATTTCTCTACCTCTAATGGATTCTGCCGCTAGAATAAGATGAAAAAACTACTATTAAATATCTCATTTAAATTCAAGAAAGTATAATTATAGAACTGGCTTATTTGATTGCGTCAATTATAAATTTATTCACTCCTATTTAAAGTTATTTAAGATAAAATTGTTGCTTCGTTTACGTAATACTCCATTGTAATATTATTATTAAATGCCAAAATAAGTGAATCAATGGAAATAATAAAAATTATATTCCGGGTTACTGCCCTATATCATGCAAATTTTAGCACACCGTTTAATTTACGAAAGAAAATGATATATTTCAAGAAGCGTTAAGGTGATAATTAAGGTTACTAAAAATATCAAACTTTTTCCACGGTAACAGTCGACTGAAGAAAAACAAGATTTCCATTCAAGCTGCTTGGCCAAAATTCCTTGGAAATGGAAAGCTTATTCCAGAAATCTCATCCCCCCTATAAAAATTCCGCAAATTATTTCTTAAACAGCATGATACAATGTTCTCATCTCTTTGTTTCTCTCCAGTATGTCCCCATTTTTATTTCGACGGATATAAAGAAACTGGCAGTTCTCCCTTTCTTTAATATCCTTGAAATATTTCGCCACTTTTACTCGACTTACATTTACGTAATCATAGGCTTAGTAGGAGCCGTACTGAATATATAACCAGACGCCCTACTCCCTGCCTATTTATATAGTGGTACATAGGGTATTTAATATAATACTTGAATGACACCTCGCCTATAATTAAAAAGTAAAACTCATATATTTTATAATGAGTTTTCAAGAAATAATGATTCCAACAGTTCATCTTAAGAATTTCATTTATATTTTCAGATTTTCAAATTCACCTATCTTTAGAGTTACGAATTATGTATTCAATTTCGAAAATTAACAATATCTTTCTTATTTCATATTTTCACGTAATCTGCCGGTTCCAACAACCTGAATTATTGGCGGTATTTGCATGATACTTTCTCCCGCATGAGAAATGCAAAAATATAGAAAATTGTCGATTAAGAATTAATGAAAACTGATAATTTTATTTTTATTTTGTCAGAGGATATAGGAAAATGTGTTTTACATTAACTTTCGTCTTATTCTAGTCTTATGCGAAAGGTCATGTGAAAGCTACTGAGGTATGGTTAATGTTAGCTAATGGCATTCTTTTTGGTCGATCACCATTTAGTTCTGCGTCAAGTATAATTCTCAGGGTCGTAGTAATGGGCTCGATATTTTTACTCACATCATTCTGCGTGGTTCCCTGTGAGCCAAGTGGTTAGCATTAGGTGAAAGCGGTCTCAGATTCGACTCTCGGTGGGAATCTACGATATGACCTCAGTTGTTGAAGCACTACTATAGCCACGTAAGCTAGGGCGAACTATCTCAATCCTTATGTTGCCAAGTATGCCTCATTACCTCCCTCAAACGTAGCTAATTGTTAAGAAATAGAGGTTCTATCCGGTTTATAGGCTGAATGATTTACAGAGGGACAAACCACTACGATCAGTGTACAGTTTGGCACTATTTGGTCTATATACCTATGTTATCGGATTCATTTACTATCAAAGCCAGTAACCAGCAGAAACCAGTGATGGCCAATATATTACGCAATTAAAACCTAATATTTTGCATCCCTTGGAAGCTCATCGAAGGTCGCGAAAGAGGCATTCGGGTGAAAAAAGGGAAACCATTGCCCTCGTCTTCCACTACTTTTTCTTTCGACAGCGCCATCCCTTTCTCCTCGACCGAAAAACGACTTTCGTGGTCCTCACACCACGCGCGCGCATCCCACTTCAGCATTTTTACGAGTCGGCTTGGATAGGGATCTTCAAAAAAGTGTCCGCTTACGGAACAGGTGCGTTGAATTCCCCGCGTGTCTCTCCGGAGAGGCGCCTTCGTGGCTCCCGACAGTTGGAGGAATTCCACGCTTTTTGCGTTCTCCGTCACGTCGAAACTACCGCGGACGATAACCCTCGAATGATCCCGCAAGAGAGTTTAATCCGTTATAAAGTGAGAGAAAGGAGTTCGGAGCAAAAAATGGAGACGGAACGGCAGGAGTTAGAAACACATTTTTCCTCTCCTCTAAGGTTTCCGACCTTCACCTCCTCCGTCACCCCATTTATAAATACATAATGTGATCACTCTCGGTTACGTGGTATAATAAATAGCGGACGAGGGTTCCTCGGAAATTTTGGATTAGGAAGAATTTCAGCGATGTGTCCACTCGGAGCTTTGGAAGAAAAGCTCTGCTATAGCTTTTACAACGCCATCATGTTTCATAATTGATTTCGTCGAAAAATTTCGTCCAACTCTAATAGCAGTTTAAGGTGTGCACAGCGTTTCTAACAACGCATTACTATGATCTAAAATAACGTTTATTAAAAACCAATCTTTGACCCTTACGTCAAAAAACTGTTGTCATGAATCCTGGAAAACTTCAAATATGTTTAACTCGGAGCACTTTTAAAAATTATTTTTCTTAGAGACTAAATTTTACACGAAATGAGAGCTTCTAAATATTTCCCAGAATTATTTACAATTGCAACCTAGCTTCTCAATTCAATTTATTCATAGATTCCCAACCCGCATTACCTAATTTGTAACGCTGAACCACACCCATGCATTTACATAAAAGGCTGAATAATTCTCTGGTTCATATACTTTATTGATTAAATACTGCTGATTTTCTTTGATTTTTTACACATACTCATCATAACAAGAATAAAGATGGAAAGTGATTGTAGTGCGTAAAGACCTGTACCCAGAAAAATTACCGATGAATAATCGACATGGAAAAAGCTTGACAGAACCGTGACTAAAGCCCAAAACATAAGCGCAAGTTAGAGCAGCCGTCCGAATAGTGGAAGTACCTGTTTAGAGCCCAACCAGAAATTTTTCATGTCCGTTTTTCTTTGCATTTTTCATCATACCACACTTAGTACGATATTTTTCTAGTTGAAAACATAGACAGCAACCATATTTAGCCTCTAACTTACTCATAACTCAAATTTGGCTAATACAGCAAAGGAAGTAATCAAAATGTAAATAGTATTACCTTCTCCTCAATTTGTCAGTTATAAACAAAAATTCATAAGTACGTTATTTCATTTTATTTTGTCGATCGAATAGGAATTTTTTAAAATTCTAATATATGTATATCGAAGTAAATTATTTTTGATATACAGCGCATCGTTTATTACTCTTGCACATTGCATTATTGTTAGTAATCGGTTATTACCATCCGTGTCTATTATACTTACTACGATTTATTATGCCAGTCATCGAATTTTTACAATATTTTCATTACGAATTCTGACGAATTACAATCGGTGCAGCACCACTTTGCCTCTAAATTTTCAAATGAAAAAGGAACTTAAAGAGTAATCATCATTAAAATTCGTCTCCCTGCCGCAGGTGACAACTTCATTACTCATTTCATTGCTTTCGACGATTCGCTGCAACGTTTGAAGGGAAATTTCTTATCGGAATATTGTAAAACCGGTTTCCAAAAATGTTGCCTAACTCGTAGAATCGAGTAAAAAATCGATAAAGGTGCTAACCCGAAAAAGAGATTTATTTAGAATTAACGGAATACTTCAAGAAGGCAACGAAAGATGACTAAGGGTTAATTTTTGTAAGAATTCTCAGAAAGAAGTCCTGAAGTGTAACTCGTGTGACATATCTTGGTGCACGAAAAATTGAATATTCGTGATTTCTTTCACTCATTTCCGGAATGTCCCAGCAAACACCCGTTTATTGAGAAATTACAGTGGAAGACCCAACAAAAGATCATGAAAAATCGTTTCCTGCACATAAAAATCACAGTTATTCGGAACTTGAACCCGAGATTTCTCTTGCTAATTATTTCGTTGATTTCATTGGTGGTAGAGTTTGCAGAATTAATTATAAACAGCGAAATAGTGAGTGGTCTCTACTCTATACGTCGAATAAACAAAAAAGCTCGATGCATTTTGTTTTTCATACTGTATAAAATGAAATACATGTCGTCGTATTAAAATTTTTCATATGAGAGAATATAGTTTAATAAGAAAGAACTATTATATCGAAATAATATCATACATTTCTAGTTAAGGAAGTAGGGTTATTCGAATATCGTCCATCGGGAATATTGCGGTGACGAATATTCTGTTGCTGATCAAAAATAGGAGTCTTACGTGAGCAATTGAAATAGGCGCCACACCCTCCAAGAGAGAGAAGAAGCACCAGCATTCAAGACAGGTAAAAAAAAAACGCGACGGCATAAGCAACCGAATCGCGGAAACCATAAGAACTTCCCTTCCGATTTATTCCGCACTCGGGAGAAGAGGAACGGCGTGAAATACGAAGGAGACAAGTGTAAAATAGGGAGGTGCCAAAACACCAAAAGAGTTGTGCAAACAAAACGGAGACGATGGGGAACAAAAAATAGTAGTGGAGAGAGAGGAAAAGGCTCTTTGTGATGTTTGAAAAAGAAGAGAAAGGAGAGAGTTGATAGGGCGAGGCAGTAAAAGGTAAGGGTCCAATGAGAGAGGTGCGGAGGGCGAGGCGTGTGCACAGCACCGCGACGTGGTGGGGACTCCGAGAGGTGTGGAGGATCTTCTGGAGGTGACGTCACGGCCCTCGGAAGGCAAAACCTTGCAAAAGAGGGCCACGGGAGACGCGATCTCGCGAGATTCTTGAATGAGATAGGGATTCGAATTTTTCACGCATCCTCCAACGGACGCGATATTTGACGGAAAGCGGTTGAAAAGCATCGCCGCACACATTCCTCGGATGAAGACGTCGACGAGAGGATCGAATGAGAAAATCTCCACAAAGGGAGCCATTTCGAAACCCGATCTCTCCTCATCTTATAAAAGAATGAAATATTCCTGGAAGAGATGAGGGCGTTATTTTTCGGAATTTTCTTCGCGAGAGAGAGATTTTTCACCCATCGTATGTGGGTCATGCGTGCGGTTTTATTTTTTCCGAATGGCAGTTTGGAGATGGCGATAAATTACGTGGACGCTGTTTCTCTTCGCACAGTCAGCTGCCGGCGGATATGAAAGGGTTTTTATCTGCCCCGGCGTATAACTCAACCTCTCGGGATGTGCCTCTTTGTTTCGGTCTCTGATGGCTGGATGTTTTAATTCCATCGTGAAATATTTACGTTTGAGTAAGCGATTGTGCGCGGCGGGGTTTTATTCCCGGCGGAGGTCAAGATCTTGAAAGGGACCTCGTGTTATGCAAAGTCTTAAGAGCGGGAGAGCACCGATCGCGTCGGATTAAAACGCGCGAGAACGGGGCCGATAATTTACGATAACGACTTTTACGATTTCGGTGAACGGAATCTCAACCTTTCTGTTACGTAACTAATTCCGGGAAGGGTTTTAATATCGCTTGCCCATGAAATCCCCGAGCTTTCCTAGAAGTGTCACCCGAGATCTTGGGGCCGAATTTTTCAAGTTCATTCAAATTTACTTTACTTTTGAAGGAAAGAAAATTATTATGGGCTCTTGGATAACGGAGCTGCGCTATAATTGATAAGGAAAGAAAAACAATCGCAATTTTTATTTTCATTGATTTGATGGCGCGATTAGCTATGCAATATTACCATAAAATTCATAAAGAATAATATCATTTATGCGATTGTGAAAGAAACAGCTGGAGGTTTCCATATTTCTCAATATACATCTGGCGCCCCAAGGTTCGGTTAGGCTGTATTTATAATAGTATAAGAAATACAATTACTTGTTGATTTTCAACTGGAAAGGTAGAAGCAAGACATAACATAGTAACGCAGTTCTTAACAAAAAGAAATTAAACCTCTCATCCTAACTTAGATCTTTATGATAATTGAAAACTGCCCGTGTAGTTGTTTCGTGATAGGAAGTATCAAGCTACTAAGGTAATTATATTTTTATAGATCCATGAATATGACAGATTATTTTCCAGTGGGTCATTTCATATAACAAAACATCTTATTTTTGAACTATTGGAAATATAAGGGTATTGCAACCTGAATGTAAGAAGTTAATCCTATCTTATTTTATTTTTGCTTAAAAATCTATATTACAAGATTAGAATTTCATATTTAAATGAAACAGGGTCATCGTTCACAACCTTTTACTGTATTGATAAAGAAGATATAGTCAGAGTAGATTGCCATTATACTTTTTATCTGCAGAAGAAATTTTCTGATTCATATCTTACTGACCTATTCTCTCCACTTATTCTTCTGAGATGCAAGCAAAAATATAGAAATGTATTTTTGCCGAATTTCTCGAGAGTGAAATAAAATTTCTCATGAAATAAAGTTGTATACTGACACCAATGGGCCACCTTTAAATCCAGCCGGCCATGCTCCCAGCGTACTCGTAGCATGAATCGCGTTGGTGACTCTTGTTATCTTCACCGGCTGAAAGAGAACTCAAGGAACAAAATTAGCCGGACGATTAATCAATCGCTATCTCCATTAAAGTCTTCATTCTACGGATCCGGAGGATTAGAGAATTTTCCACCGATTTCCTTAAAGACGATACGGGCACTTGTAGAAAATTTCACGGTTTATCTTCCGCATATTTCTATTGAATTAAAATGATGGATACGATAATAAGAGGAGGTGAAAAGACCTCAGAAATGCTGACGAAAGCCGGTGTGGAGAGAAAGGGTTTTGAGATTGATGCGCCTCTCTAAAATGCCATGGAGGATATACGTTTGAGAGAACCTCCAGTGCCCTCCTGTTAATAATCTTCTGGGTAAAAAAGTTGGAGGGGGCCGACCCTCTGAGCAATCGTAAAAGTAAGTTGTTTGACACGGAAACATCGTTTAACCTCTTATTGCTTTCCCTTCCTGGAAATGGCCTAAACTACATATTCCCCTTTTCGCGTTTCCATTAAAATGTTTTCGGAGGAAAACGGAAATAGAATGGATGCCACGTGAGGTTCCCTTAAATTTACAACAGACACTCATCTGTGGTTGAACCGTATTTCTTCGGCCCTGAAATTTCGATTTGTTCCATTTAAGTGGCTATGTCATCGCTCCCCCCTTTTCCTTGATATTCTTGCTCGATGGAAAATGGGATTACAATTGTTTGTGGGATCTTGGAAAGAACTGCCTGGGAATAAGTTCTCCAACGAATACCTAACACATACTCCTTGGGTCAAAATACGCCGAAGGTTATCAGCCGTACCGCTAATCTTCCTAAAACATTGCAAATGTATGTCCACGATAAAAAAATTTATTTTAAGATAGAATTGACCTAAGGAGCACTTTGCACAATCGCCCATTACATTATTCTTGTTTTGCTCGAGAACGTGCTTTTGTTTACTGATTGCTCATCAACCATTTCTCCATAGGTAGTTTAAACTTTTGTTTATTATTATTAGCTCAGCTATGGTATGTGCCTGTTGGCTCAGTTGTAGTATTACGAAATAATAATATTTAAACGAAAGGGGTATTGTCTTATTAATGGGGTCCTCAAATAAAGGATCCAGATATAACTTCTATTCTGGCCTCCGATCAATATGGTTAGTCAATTACTTTAAAAAGGAGACAAGAATCGATATTTGAATTGACGTAGGCAATAATTTACAGTAACATGCCTTGCTAAATATACATTTACTCCAAGTAACTTTAGCTGAAAGGCAGTATTAAGAAATTAGAAAAAGAAAGGAATTTTACTTGACTTCTATTTACGAAAGGTTGAGCCAAGGAATAAAATATTACTATCTTTGTTCACGTATGCCTATTGTAATATTCAATAAAACTTTGTCAGCATGCATATACCTCGGCCAACGAAGATAAAATCGTTCCTGAATTGCTTTCCTTAGCCAAAATGCGATAACCTTGGGGTCTTTAGCTTAAAAACAATTGTAAATGCTACAAACTACCCTAAACATATTAATCAAATTAATGAACTGCATGTAGTATGTTTCAATCGCGTTTACGTTGTGCGCACGCGTACATCTGCCAACATGCACTTGTCTTGCCGAGTACGTGTTCCTACGGATTCTGAGAAACAACGAAAAGTCTTTGCTTGCTCAATTATTCACAGTTTAATTCTATAGATCACACCTCCGGTCCCTTGTTTTACATTACTCTCAATGACAATTTCTCTCTCCACTACTGATATACGTAATTACCGTTTTTTCTTCATTCTGGAAGATAGTTGCTATTATCTATCATTTAAAAATTGTTTTGTTTTGAATCAACTATATTTGGCTTCAAGCTCTAAGTAGACATTTGTCAATGAAACTAGGAAAGAACATTTGTTGCCAAGTATCCTTTAGCTGAGGTATTACAGCGGTATCTCACACACTCTCGTAACGTTTTTACCTAATCATTTTCCTTTTGAAAACCTCTTTTAGTGCACCATGTAAAGAGGAAATTATCCTCTGCGGTGAAATTTTACTCTCGTATCCCGTCTCTCGTATCAATCTTGCGTCTCCGCGAAACGATGAAAAACTTCACAACATAATTCGAGGCTTTTTTCTTCGTCGGGAAGAGCTAAGATGCTAAATTACCAAAAACGACCCGCGGGACGAGAATTAATGAAAGCGCAGACAATATTAATGGGGTCGGACAAGAAAAACGAAACTCTCGAAATCTGACAATCGCAGCGGGATTCAAATAATTATTAATACCTCTCCTCCATGGCGATCGAAAGAAGTTGGAACCCGCCTTTCTAGCATTCTCATTCAGTCCGCACTCGAGGAAATAACTCACCGTGTAAATAAACGGCCTCTTGAATTTCTTCTCGGCCATGAATAATTTATCGAGCGCGACTTCATAAAAATAGTAATCTCTCCATTACAAAAGGAAAACAAAATGGTTCTCGTCCACTCAAAAGTTCAAAAGAGTTTTTACCGCCAAGACAAATAAAAACCGGCAAGTTCAGCTTGTTAAAAACTTTATATGTTGTGATCTTAATCGTAATTTTTACAAAACAATGCAGTGCAGATGGCTTAAAGCGGCAAGATTGAAATGACAGAATCGCATTCTACACTATATTTAATCCTTTGTAATACATAAAAAGCAATGTATGAAAGTGTTTGTAATGTACAAAGATACATATGAAGAATTGAGGTTGCAAACTCAGCATTTTCATCAGAGAGATAAGCGAGTAGGAAATAAAGAAGGTTAATTACGCTTTTTGTAGGGCAATAACTGAGATACAATGTCATTTTAGAAAGGAAGGGGTTCCCGAAAACCACGAAGTTAATAGCTCCGCCTATGGTAAAAAATTTCTCTGGTTCGATCCTCGGTGGGAGTCCATATGTGTGAATTGACCTTAGCTGTCGAACCACACGTAACATTATTACTATTACATACCCCGAGAAAAGTACGCTTACAAAGAGAATGGGGCGAGAAATAGAACCTGCGAAAAGAATCTGAGAGAAAAATGAAATTGGTTGTAACCTAGAGGATCATAAAAAAATACCACTATTTAACTACCATCAAGATTAAAAATAAATATTAGAATATAAATTATTTATAACCTAGACTGTAAAAAAAATTAGTCAACACACAAGCGGGTAATATAAGGTAATTACTATAAAAATTCTCAACTTACTGGTTTATAGATTGTTATAAAATGAAACGAGCAAACATATGTAACATAAATATAAATTAATATAAACGACCAAAATTTCAAAAACTATGACACATTTGCAAATAAACGTAAGCACAAGGCAAAAATACTTTATCTCGGAGTAGTTTAGTTAGAAAATAAAAATGCAAAATGAAGAAAAACGTATCTCGCCTATTATAAGAGACGAAGCCATTACTCAGGGCAGTGTTCGAAAGAAAACGTCTTTAAGAACTTCTTTAATTGGGAGCACTAGCCGTTAATAACCGTAGGTAAAACGAGACCTGGGCATCTTCTTTGGAGCATAAACGTTTCATCCATTCTATTGGGTCTTTATATTGCCATAAGTTGGCTCTGCTTCCGAAAATTTCCTTGCATTTGAGGTGTAAGAGCGGAACAATGAATGGTTCTTACATAACTGCTTCGGTTTACGTCATGTTACCGCATGCGATGTTCACGGAGGGCAAATATGGGCGGCTGCCCAAAAATGGAAACAGGAAAAGTAAACGGTGATTTCAGAACGAATGCAAAGAGCTCCGCGAGCTTCAACTCTATACGAGGTTAGTTATTACTACCGGAACTGGGTCTGACTCATATTTCAAGAGCTCGCGTACGTAATGTCTGAGTTAATGCGCCTTTCCTTAACACCCTTGAAGCTGCAGATGGCTTTCCGTGAGTAGCTGATTGAAAGCGTTGAAGTTTTAGATGTCATCGACACCAAATGCATTTAGTTACGAATCTGAATTTCTAATACATTATTTTAAAGCTCGACTCATTCCTAAAATATGCGTTGTCTAGCTTAAAATTTTTAGCACAGTTGAATGTAAGAATGATTTGTCTATGAGTATGTTTGTACATTTTTTAATAGCAAAGGGTCGATAAATTCACACTGAAACTGTTCCAGACCGTAAATAACTGGTTGAATATCGATCGATTATGAATTAATTTATTATTAATATCACAGTCATAATATTCGGTCTTATACAGCATAATCTTTTCTGTTATTGTTTTGAATCTTAACTCAAACCTTAAAATTTCACCTTCGGTCAGTGGTTGTTAATAAATACTTAAGCTAAAGTATAATTCTACATTTTTACGGTCACGGTTAAAAGTGGTTATAGGAACTTCATATATTTCCAGTGGTTTATAGCAGTTGCCAGATGTGGTTCAGGCGGCGCGTCAAATTCTGATTTATGAACACGTTTTCTTCCAGACGCGGTAAAATCTCCCAGCGAATTGCTGGCTACTAAAAATTTTCGGTCATAAATTCATATTTCTGGCACACTTCGTAAAGTGAAAAGTTTTAAAATGAACCATGATTTATTATTGCAATTTATTCGCAATATTAAACATTATGTGCAGAAGTTAATTATTTCACTCTTCAGTTGAATGCTCTGGGTACCGCCTTGAAGATCCTCCAATATGTTTACAAAGATTTCGGTTCGATAGATGATTTCCATATTTATTCAATTTTTTGGGGTTCCCTGATAGTCGAATGGACAACGCGTTCGACTTTGGTGAAAGTGGTCCCGGGTTCGATTCCGGTGGAGGACAAGGTGCGAAATGACTTTAGTTGTCGAAGCACTTTTAACAGTACTACTACTACTTAATCATTTGATTAAAGTGAAAGTGAGCTATATATGTGGTATTTTTCTCACTTGACATAATTCAGAGAACCTGTTGGTCTATGGAGAGAGAAATAAGGCTGAAACAGAAAACTCAAATTATTCTATTTATTTAAAGCCAGCTGATTTTTCACTTAATGTACTTTTTCCATCCTGACGAGCTGGATGAAATTAAACTCCAGTATTCCTCGATATCTAGCTATACAGGTGAGGTAATGTTATTCTGTAGTTGCTCAAGTTGTAAGGTATTTTATTTATTTATTTTATTTTCTCGTTCAAATATCAAACAAGGACAAAAGTGTTTATGCCGTAAGTAACGGTAAACAGATAGGATTGTTAGGAAGTTGCTACCATAACTAACACCATTTAGTGGATTGGTTGCTACCGTGGGGACCGTAGCAGTGACTATTTCTGATAAGCAAGGTAATCATCTATTTACCTACAAACTTTCCTCGGAAAACGTAGTGAGACAGCGTGCCTGATAGATTAGTTGTTTTAGACGAGGAATCTGCTGCCTTTTCTTCCCTTCTTTAAACAAAGAGTTATTTAATACTAATTTATTAATAATTTTCGTTAATTACGAAAAGAAATTCCCTAAACTCCTGCTAAACGTAGGAAGGCGGCTTGCAGGGTATTAGTGTAGATGCAGATGTAGAAGTAATGTAATAAAACATTTACCCGTACCCTGATGATGACGCCTCGAAACCTAGGTTGCCAATAAAGCTATTTTTGTGGTATGGGTAAATGTTTTACCATTTTATTGTTTTCCGTTATGGAGACCTACCAGAAAACCATGCCAGAAGGAATTGATAGTGATATAACGAATAATAAAACGGAAAATATTTTCTTTTAGGTTACGTAGATATCGAATTCGCATTACTGCTAGCAACGTTGGCTAGCAAGTTGGATATATGCAACTCACCTTCGTGTCTGGTGGTTTAAAATGTGGTCAAAGGTTTACATACGCGACCTAATGAGACATGCGACCTTCGGTTAGAACAGGCCCCCCACCTCTGGTTTAGAGCAACCACTTGTAAGAAGGACGACCTGGGATCGATCACCAGTCATATAAGACTTCCTACTTACTTTTATTCCTTGTTTGATCTCTGGTGGACGATATCTCGCGTAAAGCCATTCCTAAGTCACTTTCCATAAGATTTATAAAGAAATTTCTATTAGATCCCACACAGGACGGGGTCCACTGGTCACACTTCATTAACAGCACGTATTCAATAACTTGGGCATCGGAATTCGCGGAAAAACCTGATGAAACGGCCGGCCGCAACATTCATCATTCATATCCAGGTGACGGAGACATTTCTGCCTCGAACACCGTTGAAAAACCTCCCGCAATCTCTCTCCTCGGAGAGAGAGAAATGTTATTTCGTTTTTCTGACCTCCTGGAAATTGCGATCAATGGACGGGGTTGAGGAGGTGGATGTGCGATGGAGGAGATGTGCAACGGTGTGAGGACGCCGATCGGGGATTGGTTTGCAGGCGGTAAAGCGGCCAAAGAGGTTAGATGCAGCGTAAAAAAGGGACACCCCCCGGGACCGATCGTAAATCTCCGCGGGTGGACGGAGAACAATACCGTTCGAATGGAAGAGGTGGGAGTGGTCGCGAAGAGGAAGGGGCAAAGGAGGTCCGCGAAGGAAGATAATGATTACCATTCCCACGAATCAAGGGGCCAATGCTCGCCGTAGAAAGTTCGATCGACCTGTCGGGGGAAGGGGATAGCAGGATGAAGTGCTGAAAAGATGAGGGCACATAATTTTTTCCTCAAGGGTATTAGAAAAACTAATAGATTTTTAGGAAGAAAGACTCGGACCGAGGGCGGCAGCGATGGGGACATTGATGCGGTTGATATGGGTTAATTTTTTAATGTCTTTAACGAGTCGGACTGTTCTAAAGAGGGATGGAATAAATAGTTGGATGGATCGAAAGGAATTAATTAAAGGGAGTCTTTGCGGCTGTTAGAAAAATTATTTTAAAAATTGAATTGCTGATTTACTACCTTCCGTATATATCTTGATTGAATGCCAATTCCTTTGGTACTGGCTCATAACGGAATAAAGATAGCAGTATAAAATTTCGGATTCCGGAAATTCATTATACTTTAACTAGAATTAATCGAATTAATAAGAGACAAGGTGTACGAGTAGCTTTCATTATTCATAATGTAAAACGGAGTTCAAGGAGGAATATATCTGAAAGGAGAGCTTTCCATTGAAGTTAGATCTATATAACCTACTTAAATGTAAAAATATGTCCTTACAGACAGGCTTTACAGTAATTTGAGTACAAAGTTGATTTTCAAAAAGTGAAATTGTAATTAAAACAAGAATAAATTTCTCTAGAATCTTTAGCTGCGGCAAATTACCCCAGTGGTTAGGGATTATTATTGTTTATAATGTAGGGATACCGCATAAAATCCAGATATTCTGGCCTAAAATTGCAGAACGCCATCGAAAACTTATCAGAAATGAACTTCGTATTTTCTATAAAAATTTCGTGGAAAATACTAAGTATGTTTCTGATATGTTTTAGGAATAGCATATTTACAATCCCAACGAATATCCACTGATGGACAACTACGGTAAAGAATTTTTTGTGCTTAGGAAGACCAGATATATACGATAATAGATATATTTTTAAACTAAATTAAGTTCCATCATGCTTGACGGGGGCGTTTACTAGTCCTATAAAATAAAAAACTTTTCTTAATAGATTTTTGAGAGGATAATACACGATTATCGTAAGGTTGAATAATCTCCTTTGCGTCTTTATTCAGTGTTTCTTCTGAGCATGTAACATGTTAACCGAAAAGTCAAGTAAGGTGAAAGGGCAAATTCATTTAGCATCAGATAGTATGTAATATTAAAGTCATAAAAGGGGTAGGTTAACATACGAATATCTCATTTGCCTCAGACTGTTGGCATGACTGAAAAGTTCGCGTGGTATGTGCCCGAGGAGGAGTCACGACTTGTAACATGAGAACGCTCAAATGCAAATTTAGAATAAGAGTTGAGGTATTGACGCCGATTATAGAATATCGTGTTCAGAAAATTATAATATTCTTACCCTACAAGGTGAGTAAAGCAGGCATTGCAATTCTAATGAACACTCATTATCGAGTTGGAAAATCATTTCGGAGAGTTGAAAAATAGAATATTAAACCGCATGCGAGAAATTGTATGAATTTCGCGCTGAAGTTATGAAAATATTTTCTCTTTATTCCTTTGAACTTTAAAAATTTCGGGATCGTATACGGCCTTCGAATAATGAGACTCGCTTGAATTTTTTGTACAAACGAGTTCACGTTTTCGAGATGAAGTTATTACCGAGATGCGGCAGAAGATAAGGCAAATTTATGCAACCGCGATTTTCAGCTTCCGCCCTCGATTCGTATGGAATTTCGGGGCGCTCATTGTAACGTTTTATGCCACGGTTTCGGTATGAAATGTAACTCCCTCAGATCTCTCCGTAGCGCTTCAAACGCTATGATATACGCCCCGCGAAAACACAAAGGATTTTCAAAGGCGACCCGCTCCTGAAATGACATTCCCTCACTTCATGCGCCCGGAAAACACCCTCGAAAAAGCCATCAAAGCGGCCACGGTGCATTCCGGCACAAAAATCCCGCACATAAACCTCTTCTCGGATGAAGGCATCAGTTTCATCCGCGGGGAACGGCTCTTAAGAATTAAATAAAAAATATCCCGCCGAATTGAACGCGGGGAACATGAAGGCCGGAGTAAAAATTTGAAATCTTGTTTGAGGGAAGAAGTCATAATCATTTACTGCCCCACCCTGCGTTTAACCGAGGGGAGGAAGTGGAACGCGTCCGGCAGCACCGGGCTTACGCGGTGGATGGCGCAATAAAGCGAATTTTTACTACGCGATGAACCGAATTCCATCCCCCGGGTCTGTCCCCCGGCGATGCAAAGCGGAGGCGAAAGTGATACAAAAAACAAAAGAATACTCGCGGCCGAGTAGTGTTCACCGTATCGGAGACGTGCGTGAATATAAAATATTCCGTTCGGGAAATATCTGCGACGAATCATCTCCCACTCCTCCACGTCAGAACACACGTGCATACATTATGTTGGGTCATTACACGGTTGAGGTGAGAGAGGATGCCGAGTGGTGGGTGGGATGAATAAAATGAACCTCTCCGAAAAGTAAGAGGGGTCCCGGAACGACGGCGCTACCGGTGGTGACCGTGGAAGGCCTCTGGAGTGGGGAGCTGTTGCGTAGGACTTAAGTAGGGAACCGAAGGATGGGGAATGGGGAAGATAGGCGGTAAGACACAAGAGTCTCCGTGCCGCTATACGAGGGTCAGCTGTTGGAGGCGCGGGGTCACCCGCGGAGGAAAGGGGGAAGGTGCGATGAGAGATGAAAGGAGACGTGGACCGTGGTGCCGTGAGGGGCGAACGTGGTGTAGCGTCTGCGGCTTGGATTGTCGAAACACTCCTCCCATGGGAGGGGGAAGCGGGAGATGCTAAGATGGAGAGGAGCTGAAGGAAGAGGAGAAAATGAGGCTCCCCACCTTCCGATGGGTAGGAGGTTTTGGTTGGGCTTGCACTTCTTTCTCGGAAATATTATGTCGACGGGAGGACGGGGATGGAATCTGGCGTTTATTGTTTCCGTCGATGATGAAAGGCAGGGATGTGAATGTCGGCCTATTTATATGAATACTCGAAATTTTAGTTATAGGGGATGAAGGAAATTCATGAAGTTCAATTTCTATGTGATGTGAAAATGGGTACACGTTGAAGAAGAGTCATTCAAGGAATTCTTTTACTTTTCTGAATTACGTATTCCACGCCATTTATAGATGAAAGTTATCAAATTCCATAGTTCCAATATTCATTCTATCGGCCCTCTAGTCCACCTAAAAGTCACCCAAGATAAATAATCTTAATATAGAAAGCATCTTACCAAGTTAATTGAAATTACTCCTAATCAAAAATATTCCGCATGAAAAATATAAAATTCTTAATGCTTTTTTAATATTATCCAAATTTTTATATGTCTGTAAAAGGGCCAATGATTGGTCTTTGGATTAATTCCATCATTGGATTCATTATCATCATACAAGTATAATCAAGTTATTCATTAATTGCAATTTTCATTTCGTTGATGTTTCCTTTCATCATCTTCGTATCATTCATCTAAAACAGTAAATCTATTCTGTGACGGCGTATTCAGCAATCGTTTTAAAAGTTACACATTACGTATAGGATTTACAGTTGTTGGTTTACGAATGCGTATTCTTTACTCCTTGTCATCACTACTATTACACTATTAGTTTGACAGTATAAATCCATGTTTGAGCCGACTTAAAATTTCATTAAAATTTTTTCGTTCCTTGCCGCTGTCATGCACTGCTCTTTGAAGGTGTATCCTCTAATTTTACTATCCTTAGGTTTAGGTTCATTTTAGGGTCAGGCGGGGGTGTTGTACATGGCAAACAGTGTATGTAAACTCTACTTTATCTTTCTAGTTTTCGGGTTTCCTTTTTCGAATATATTGGATAAAAATATCATAAAATGCTCATAACTGCATAAACAACTTTGCACTAAAGGTTTCCCAGGAAAGAGAGAGGAGTTCAGCGTTGGATCTTGATAAAATTAACCGGATCGCGGTTTCCTTGGTTACCTCATTTTTTGAAATTATATGTTACCTGCACCCTATTCTGGGAAGGATATGCAATTACCCGTTGACTTTAGTCAAAGTCGTGATGCGTTTGCGTTAGAAATCACTGGGTCTCTTCAGAAGGATAGGTTTTCTTTGGAACATTTTTATTGCTCGGTTGTAAAGCTTTCACCGCTTCTACGAGAAGGAAGAGATATGTTAAAGCGGATTATTGAGGAAATAGGCACCACCGTAACGAATGGTTTTGAATTCCGAAACCGTGATTTAGTTAAATATTAAATAACCCTTCTTTGAAGAACTTAGGGGTAACGAAGGGGAATTCCTTTTCTTTCCTTCTGAGTCGACTTCTCATTTGCTAAAGGAATAAAAACGACCAATCACTACCTGGGCGAGATATGTTGGGCGATATCCATAAGAAATAAAGCAGTGATAAGCCAAAAAAGGTTTGTTATATTTATGTCACAAAACACAAGAAATTAATCTTTAAACTGATTTCCGAATGAGATTAAGGAAAAAAAATCCTCTAAACTCACTGCTACGAGAACTGATAAATAAGGAATGGATAAGCAGCGAATTTAACTTTTATTACTTTCTTTTTATATATTCTTATTATATATATATCCCAATTACGTAGTGAGCAAGTTACTTACAGGCTAATTAAAAGCTAGATTACAATTCATTTTATACATTAGTACGGAATATATAACTAACTTATCCACTACAAAACTTAATAAAGGGTTATAAGCCTTGGTATATATTTATTACTTATAGGCCAAAGTATTACTATCCGGCGAATAAAAACATTTACGCATACAAGCCACTAATTAATTTTAAGATAAAATCTCCAAATCAAAAAAGTATCAAGGTAAACGTTTTCTTATGATAACGAGAGTAATTATTACGATCAACTGTAACGCGAATGGAAAAAAACGACTACGCAGATCATTGAGTCTATATATAATATTTTTATTTGATGTAACGAAATTTGAACAATAATCTGGCAGAATCTACCTATCTCTGCGTGCAAACTCATTCACCTCTGTTTTTAATCCGGCAAGAATTCATGAAACAGAAGTAACACAGTATTCCACTTCGAACGCCCTGCATACATTTGAAATAACGATCGCGGATCGCGCTTGCCTGAGTTCCAGGCCAAAACAACGGTCTCCGGAAAGGGCGCGGGTGTGAAGACATCACCTGACTCCCGACGCGTGAAATGCCAAACTCCAACAAGATTAATAGCGGAAAACCCCCCATAGAATTCCTCCGTTTGTCAAAAAGTAACATACAACTTGACACCTAGGGAGGGATTCATAAAGGCCCAACGGGCGGGCGCGCGTAAAGACTCGTGAACCCCAAAGGACTGGGTTAAACAAAAGCTTCGGAATGAGGGGAAAGGAGCACAATGGAACAGGAAGAGGAACCCGCAGGTCGTGGACGAAGAATTCCCCAGATCATAGGGATCGAGCGCCTCCTCATGAGGGAGGTTTCGAGATTTTATAGTCGGCCGAAGACTCTTACGGATAAAGGGAATTGATTCCAACCAGACCTTTTGTGCCATTGTTGGACCCGATGTCGACCGTTGGGCCCTTGAAGATGTGGGTCTACAATGGAAGAGGGGCCATCGGGGGGGCGGCGGGGGCAGGCGGATGGGGCGGCACAGGAAAAAAGGTAGGCAGGACGGAGGTCAGGAGGTCGCGGGAAAGTCGAGATGGTGCCGGAGGCGATTAAAAGCGAGGGTATGCGGAGGAGAGAGTTGTGGAGTGGGAATCAGGCGAGACGCTGCGGGAAGAAATAAGGCCCCTGTCTCATTAGGTTCCTTTCCACAATGGGGAGCCACTAATCTTATTAATGCGCCAGTTAGGGTAATTGAACGCGGGGGGCGAAACCGCTTCTTGCCTCCCCCGCTCGTGTACTCGCGCGTTTATGTATGTATGCGTTTCCAGAACGTTTCCTTAATTGTTTGGTGTTTTCATTTCCCGCGTCAAGAAGCGAGCGGGATGTGAGCGACCTTTCTGGCATTCCCTTGGCTTGAGCGTTGCGGTTATTTTCTTTCTAGGGAAGTAATGCATGTTCAAATGAACTTGAAGGATAAATGGGCTGATTGGGGTGACTGGAATGGTCTCGGAAAGTGTCACCCCAGAAATTGTATATTCTGTTAATTTTATCTTTAGTTTTGGTTAAGTATTTGATAATGGCGTTTGAGTGTAAGCTTTAGATGGTGATTTGAAGTTATTTTTGAAAATATCGGAAATTTTTCAGCTAAGTTATCTATCAAAACTGAATGACTACATTTGCAATTAAGGACATACATTTCTACACAATACCGATATTCGTAGATACTACCATTAGGCATGCCGGAGATAATTTGCGGTGAGTGAGCAATAACATTGCGAATCCAGTACAAATGATGTCACAAATATGAGAAAGGCTGTTTGAGCTGTAGAAAGTTTTTCTCCATAGAAATTCTCTTTTGTAGGAAACGAGGCTGAGCGTTATCGTATAGTGGGGACCGCAATTAAAATGCATCGTAGCATATGTAATATTTAATATTATGATGGCTATGAGCTTATTTAGCTAAGTAAGAGCAGGCAGTTAAACAAAAGTCAAATGGGAATATAATATAATTTACTCATAACTATGCGTAAGTATGATGATAATTGCGTATAGTCATTTCATCATGCTCCCTAATATGGATGTCCACAAGTTCCGTCTTCGTCAGTTGAATTTATTAAGAATATATTTATCAAAACGTATCTTTCCATTCGATTTCTTATGATATCTGAAGCCCAAAAGAACTGATTTATCTGTAATTTTGCGAACCTTGCATCGCCTTTAAGGTCAGCTAATGCAGAATTGATACCGTAGCAATGTGAAAGGCTTAGGGTAAATTGAAGCGCTGCATATTGAATTATATTATTAAATGAAGAGAACAGAAGTTATACATATATACAATGAAATATCAAAGTATAACAGCAATTTTACGCGTTTACCAAAACCTTTTACACACCTCCTTGATACTTAGATTCAATAGCCTTAAGTCTCTAACCTACTACTCTAACCTACTACTCTAACTAACGTTACCATGGACCATCGGAAATGATACGATATTCAGAGACCTGCAATTCAGAGGATAGATTAAATAAATTACATACACAAATATTATTTATTAGACATTACTCATCTTACTATAATATTACAACTTGTTCATCAAAATACGTTCATTTTCCATCAATGGGAGTCGGAGTTAAAACATTAAGAATAGTTTCCGGACTATTCAGCCCCTTTACGTCAGCACAGTAGCCAAATAACACGTATTCATGACCCAAGTATCCTAATAGTCCTTGAGATTCCGAGTCGGCTCGGAAAACAACTGCTGTCGCAAGACACGTACTGACATACAAAAAAATATCCGGGCAAGATCGAAAAAATTGCGCTGAAAAACTTGGTTTAACAGAATGCGGCCGCGGAATGGGGAAATAAAAGAACGGCGATTCTCCAGCTATCAGAGAAGGACGAGTGGGAGTAGAGGAGGATGGGGTGCCTCTCTTATAGAATCCTCCACCTATACGTACCATTTCTATATCGGGAAGTTGTTTCTCTCTCTTGCATTTGCTCGTTCCTCCATTCCAAAGCCTTTTTCCTCATTCCTTGCGTTCGGAGGGCCAGAAAGGGCTATATCTTTACTAAATGTGACGTATCAAAGGGATAATGGGATCAGCGGAGGAATGGGCCGAATTCAAGCCTTTGTTATCAGCGATGATTTATGCGCATAGGCAATCCTCTGGGCAATTATTTGGGCGCTGGGAATGTGGTGAAGAATATATAAATTTCTGCCTGCTAGCTTTGGGACGAGTGCACGGAAAATAAATTGGTAACGTGAGGGTTATTCAAGATTCGAACCGGAGAAAAGTACATGGCACGCTGACTCTGTGACACTTTTCTTTGTAAGGCTTCAAATGCAACCATAATATCGAAAAAGGAAAGGCTGGGACATTTGATGTAGGAATTTTCCGTAATAAATGGTATGATTATTCAAAGACTCACTTTAGCTAGGATCTTGTTTGCAAAGTTTGTAGGTCAACAGTCCAGATATAAAAAATGACTTAAAATTTGAACCCTAAGAAAGGCGGTGTGATTACGAATTGTTTATCTTAGTCAGAACTCATAATTATAAATTACATTGGTGCGGCAAACCTTTTGCGGAATGCTCATTTTCACAGTATTCAGAATTAATTTTGGAAATGATTAAAAAAAGAAGACCTATCCGTAAAATATAGTGCATTTGACGAAGTAAGCATTTTCTATAAACAAGAAATTTACAACCATATACGAAAGGTATGCGGTATGTTTCATAGTCTTGTTTTCTGGGAAATAATGCATTTTATATTTGAGTTAGCGAGATATAGTCCAAAATTTTCGAAAAAAAACCCTCTTAAAAATCCAATTTCTTAATTTGGTCAGTTTTCATCAAAACGGCCTGTCATCAATAAGGCCAAAATGTCTCTCAAGTTATTCATCCTCGTGAATAACCTCATTTGTCTTTATTAAAACGTCCTTAAAAATGTATGGAATTCCCAGGGTATCGTACGGAATGCACTCTGAAATGGATAACCCTTAAAATGTCAAAACGATCTATGGCATTACAAGGCATTTACAATAATACACTGCAAGCAGCATTTCAGCGTGTGACAGAGGTTTTAGACTATGAGAGTTCGAGCTACTTCTTTCGATAGTTATTATCGTTCGCAGAAAACATTATTCCTAATAAAGACTTGTCTTAGCATCTTAAATTAACGATGAAAAACGAGAAGAAAAGTGAATATCGTCGCAGAAAAAATTATTTGGTTAAGTTTTCAACAATTATGAAAATCAAAAGGTTGAAAGCTATGGAAAAAAGTACTTATGAGTAAAAAGGAGGTTATACTTTCATTATAGGGGAAGATAATTATCTCACTCCTCCACATGCCTTGTAAGCCTCGCGCTCAATCCAAAATTATATATAGATGATGGAGTTATTCGGATTAATCTGGTCCACAGACAAAATACTATACTGAGGCACTAGAATCGGAGAAAACGCAAGCTGCAGAATTGCATCAATAACACTAATAAATAAATGAAGACCATCTTTTACTCTTTTATTTCATGCATTTATTAGTTCTATTCTTAAATTTAATTCAAAATGAGCATGATGATAGCAAAACATACCTTTGAAAACACTGCTCTATATCAGTTGCCAAGTTTGAAAACCATCCGTGTAAATTCAACGAACTGAATTCTCGATATAATGAAAACGATGCAGATAGATGTTCGATAGAAACGGATTCATGCATGCGGTAATGGTCTGAAACGCATTAAGCTTGAAAGTTCGGTAACTTACATCGAAGAACAGTTTACGAGTAGTAACCATGGACCAGTTTCCAGATCCTTCAAATTACAATGATTCCAGTCTCGTGTTTTAGCCAGATATTTTAGATCCCTGTAAACCGTGTAACCTTAACCTGTCGTGTCCTTAGAGGTTTTTAGACGCCTTTCGTAGCCTCGGCTCGGAGTGATTCCATCAATACCCGTGCGCGTAATGGCGCGACCACCGGCAACAAAGATAACCTTCGCCTTCTCCTCTACGCTGCGTCCCTTAATAATAAAATAAAGTACCCTTTAGAGGAATTTTACACACTCGGGCAAAAAACCCTCCTCCGCTCTTACGTTTTATCTCCGTCGGCCGTGGATGGTGGCAGGGAGGGAAGAGAGAGTCATACAACTCCCGTGATTTACTTCTTTGTCGGCTCGCCATCATCGGAATAGCCTTTGATATGCTAATACGGAGTGGGTGGTTTTGGATGAGGGCAAGCTGAGAGGAGTGCGTTCTTCGAGGAAAGGGTTGAGAAGGGTTTCTTTTTTACTTGTGTCCAATGGGAGAAGTGCTACATCGCGAGGGTGCCGGGGCGAAGATCGAGAACGGAAGGAGAGGCATTGGTCTCGGTGAATCCTGCAAGTGGTGGGTGTGAGGTGGTGATGGGAAGGGGAACACGGAAGAGGATGGGGGAGGAGCGGACGGCTGGATGGACGAAGAGGATGGAATGGGGAGGGAGGCTGCCCTTCTCCGAGAGTCGCGACTGGAGTTTCCAGGATGGAAAATTTTTCAGCGCCCATTACACCGCTGGACGATTCTCATCACGTATTACCTTGAATGAGATATTCATCGCTGATACCTCGTGCTTGTAAGGGGGCGTCGGGATTGCCACACATACGAGAGGGATGGAAAATACAGGTTCATGTAGGGGTTGTGTACATACCTGTGAGATATGCACATACATACACAAACCTTTCGTAGACATGTAGGGTTGTGTTTATTTGTATGTGTATATAACTGTGAGTGTTCGTGTGCATATGTTAATATTTATTTATATTTGTATTTATTCGTTGCATATCACACTTACAAATTAAAATATAATGTTCACGTATATGCTTTGAATGACGATTGAGAAGTCTCGTCAATTTCCTCAAGCACAACATTGAGTTAGGACTCACAGTAGTATTACTTTATTTTACTCTTCGTTACTTTCCTCACAGATTGTGAAGTATTATATGGGCAAGAGTGTCTGGATAAATTTACAAGAACTTGTTATCCTATATTATATTCATATTTCATTTTCCCTATTTCCCTTTCTAGCCTGCGTTGCTTTTATTAGACAACTTTTTTTAACAAGCCAAAACAATTGACAAATTTCCAGCTTTTTATTTCAATCTTCTAAAATACGTCTTTTTGTCCTTAGCAAGTTATATAAGCAGTTCTTCCCCTGTATTGTACTGCTCGCTAACGTATTTACTCAGACTTTGAGGCGTAATATGCCTCACGTTTGATAGTTCTAGTCGGAAACCAAATTGAGATTAGAGAAATCAAAGTGAATCATTAAGTGCTTTAGGATATTTATTTTTAAATGCAATTGAAGGGGAAATAACATCGGAGTTCGAATCGCCCATGTTACGCAACATATAAATTAATACTCACCTTAGGTTAATACACGGAACACAGATAATCGGCGACATATTTGTCGGAAACGAGTGGTTTTAAATAACAATCACAGATAATTTATATATTACGTCATACACATTCAGTAGAAAGTATACATCAAAGAATATTTCTTAGAACTGCTGCTCAAGTTATCCATTCAATGAAACCTCAAGGACGCAGGAATCAAAGATAATTACTTTCCAAGGCTAATATTCCCTCCTAATCTTCCCAATATCTTCGATTACAATCAAAATGGAATTTTTTTGCTCATATGTGTGCATGGCCACACTCACAAACACGTGTTGGGATATAAAGAAAGGAAATGTAGAAAAAATCGTAAACACCAGTCTTAAGTGTCTTGGAGCGGCAGTAGTTTTATTGTTCCTTTATTCATGGAGAGCCATCGAGATATTCATTCGCAAATACATACTCTTTTGTTATTTTTGGCAAACAAAGAAATGGATGCCGAAGAATACTGAATGAAGTAAATAGATTCGAGAAAACGAACGAACTGAGATTCCCTACGGAGAGAACATCAGGAAGGGGTAAAATAAAGAAAGATAGGAACCAGAGTTGGAGAGTAAATTGGAGAAATGTGAGAAATTAAAAGGGGGTTACAGAAGAAAAAAATATGAAAAACGTGTAATTTAAATTACTTTGAGATATTAAAAGGAAAGCAATAAGGGACGAAAGAAAAAAGTCTTATACTTACTAAAAAGCTTGATTTTGTAGAATTGTAGATCACGAGAAATTAAAACGGTCACGAGACGAAGGAAGCAACCATTATGTGTCCGTATTTGAAGAATTAAAAAGTTTATATCTAAAAATTGCACGCCAATAACTCAATATTTAAGGTACTCAATCTCAAGAGAGTCAGATAAGGAGAAAATGCATCATGCTTACTAATATTCATGTCAGTGATTAGAATTTATTTTAAAACCAAACCTATTTCTCATATACAAAAATTTCTGCCTACCTTACCTTTTTTGAAGCTTTACAAGGCACGTAATTTTGGGAAAAGGGAGAATTGCAAAGGCTATCTAAAAAAAGTTGGATTTTCGAGGACTTATTAAAATGATAATCCATATTATATTATATAAAGAAAAGAATTTTTAACATGTACTTTAAACCACAAGATAAAAATTCTTTATTTCGTGCGTGATGATGGAGAAACGCTCCGAAATCTAGGTCGTAGTCGGTTTTAGAACTTTTGTCACGTGGTTTAAATCTTAAAAATTAAAAATTCCTTTTCCGTATAATACTATCTGAATGTTCTTCATCATGAGTTTTGGGTAAATTCTGGTCAATTTCCTTACAATTTTGTCCTGAAACTATAGCGTGAGATAAAAATATTTTCTACGTTATAACGTCATTAATGGCCTTAAGTTGTTGTTAACATCGGAGTTGATCATTAATAATCTTTAATAACAAACAGATTCAAGTTTCATCAACTTAGGAAAAACTACTTACGCGAAGAATTCATGGCAGTGATAGAAGCAACGGTATTCCTCGAGCAAAAAGGAATATGTCGCGTGTTTCTATGGGCAAATGGGCCGCTCACTGCCTCTATCCTAGGGAATTACTTTTCCAAAGAGGAAATCAAGATGGAGAGAAGGATCGTCCGTAACCTACGACATCTCAGCATGGCAATAGCTCTTTGCTACACATTTCTATACTTCAAAGTACACGATGTCAAATTAGGACTCTTTATGGACGGGGGGTGAAGGAGAGCAGCTACCATAAAAACGGAAACGGAAGATGGTAGGAGATGAATAACGGTGGGAGTGGAGAAGGAAGATAAAGAAAGAGAGAAGAAGAATGGTATTGAAAGAAAGATGGGAGATTAGAGTGGAAGGGGTGGAAGCTTTCGGGGATTGGTCCACGAACTCCGACGCGTGCCTTTTTACGGAATTTTACTCTTTCGATTCATAATGAGACTCCAGAACTCATGCTCATATTTGGCCAAGTTATTCGGAGGCATCATTCCGCGAGCCGATTCCGGAAAATCGGAACCCCACGAACTTCCCAACCCCATGGCCCCATTGAAGACCCGCATGATCTCCCGCCGCTTTGTATCCGCGGATGTTCCCCCGGCGAAACAAATGAATCTCGCGCATGATCAATGGACGATCTTGTATAATTGTCGAGGAATGCAGTCCGGACGAGGAGAGGGAAGGTTATCAAACTCTTCGGGAATTTTCCCAACATCCGAAACTGACAAATCACCGCGATCATTTTCCCCGCATTACAAATATACATAACAAACACGAGAGCCTTAGCGCTGCATAAATCAGTTCGGGAGTATAATCACTGCGCGTAGTGCTGAATTTTAAGACGGTCATTAAAAAGGACGGGGTGAAAGAATACGGTGGGAATAACATGCGATTATAAAATCGACCGTGCCACCGCCACTGACAAACGATTATGCGTCGAGTCCCGCGAACAAAACCGCTCAGCAAATTATGACAAAGCGACTCCGGGTAGCACGCGAAAGAAAAGTTTTTTTTTGTCGAACAAAAAGGTGCGTTACGTACCACCGCATTTTTTATATCACAAAGGTTGCGTTTCGTCCTCTGAGATTCGCAATCCCCATTCCGAACCGCATCGCCATTAGTGGGATGCCTACTCATTAGCATGTCAAAGAAGATTGCGACCCTTTCCTCTTTGGCGAAACCCCCCTCAGAGACGCTGTGTGGAAACCTCGAGGACGCTAATACACGCACGCCCCCGCAGCGTGACTCCCGCAACGCGAGCGGAGGTGCGGAGATGGAATGAAAAAAGAAGCACGGGCGTAGCGAGGTGCGGGGAGAGCTGGGCCGTGGACAATATCTCCCGTTGGCACTGCTCTCTTGGGTTAGAAATCGCGGCCCGCGGCGGTAATCCTCACTCCCGTTGTGGGGCACTTAAGTTGGCGTAATGCGGTCGCTCTTATTTCTACCCCTGAGGCGAGACGAAAGCGGGGCGATGGCAATTTTTGCCCCCAGGAGAGGAAAGGGAGGTAGCGGGAGGGTAGAGGTTGAAGTGAGAGAGGATGGGGGCTCGAGGGAAGGAGCATTTGGCATCACGCACGCGGTGGAACCTGGATTTCTTTCCACACTTCCTCAACCCCTTCCTTCTTCGATTATTTCCTTCCTTTCTCTAACCACTGTGCGTTTTCCCATTGAACATTGTTTTCCCTTTCTTTTCGCTCGCTCTCGACCGAATTATTTTTTCTGGATGTCAATCCTTTCACCCATGACTATAGCGGTGAAATATAGCCATCTTTTTCGTTGAACAATTTCATCCTGCGTGTTTTATATTCGTCGTGGACAGTAACGACTTAATATCCTTCCGATTCCGAGATTTTTCTTTGGTACAAATCGTCTTACTTTCTTCGTCTTATCCATGGGTTTTCCATCAGCCAACGGCTGATTGTGTAAGTAGTGCGTTCGCTTTGATGGAAGCGGTCTCCATTTGTACGAAATGACCTCAGCTACCGAAGCATTTTAACAATACTACAACCACTTCAGTGGACGTTGTCATCCTTTTGAACAATATTCTAACAGATTGCACATACTTCTAAGAGACTGTAGCCAATAATATTGATTTAGTTAACATTTTTAAATGTATAAGAAGTTACATTATTCTTTGTTTTTTTCATTCATTACATTCCTAAAAAAAATTACATTTATTCGTAATTAAATGTAATCGTACTTTACAGGATGTTTCGATGTTCTATGTTGAATAAAAGTTTCATGAATCTCTGACATGGGTTTATTCACATATTACAAGTAATATTGTCTGTGTCAATGGGTAAAATCAATCAAGAGAAAAGAAACATCGCAGATGTCAGACATCTACGTTCATGAAAAGCTAAAATATGTCATTTCGCGAAAATATATACACTTTGATCAAAATAAAGGAATTTTCATCGTAGCAGGCTTGGCTCAAACGGTATTTCTTGGAAATGACAGATAGGTTGCTTGCAAAAAATGTGGAAGTCACTGTAAAATGGAAATGCCACACCGAGAAAATATTATAGTTTAACAAGGCCCTAAATTACGAAATCGCGTAAATAAGTCAGTTGTAATGAAAATCATGTAATCATATATATACTGTGGAACGTTCGGAAAAAGATTTCTTGGAAATAACAGGTGGGCCGCAAGTAAAAGAATATGAGGACATCACAACAAAATAGCGGTGATAAAAAGTGTAAATTCTTGAGGAATGTCGAGTTTTCATAAGCGAAGGGTAATTAAGTACCGTTCGGCTGCACCACTTTCGAGTCGAGCTCGAAAAAAGTATTAATATCTTTCGAGAATAGCTTTTAATTACCAACGGCAGGAATTTCACTGTCGGACGTTTTTTATTGTAAAACGCTGGCGAGTTAACCAAACAGCGGTCTCGTGAAATAAATTAATAATTTGAAATGAAATGTCTTTTGTTCAATTAATGGGTAGCCATTTTAAGGGCCAGAAAAATCATCGCAATTCTTTTAAACCAATTTATATACAACCAATTACAATGGTCGAATATTTCCTCTCCGTTCGAGAGACAATTGAATCCATTAAATTTTTAAGATTACTTTACTTTAAATCTTAATGTATGTAGTCGCCTCAAACAGTCCCTGACTCTATCACAACCTACACCTGTGGAACAGCCTCTACCCTTGCGATCGATTAATCTAACCCGGCAATCGGCATTTCCCACAATGCAACGTCCGCCTCCCCCGCCCACACCCCCTCCGGCATTAATAACATACCTTTCGACCCCTTATTTATAGTCCCCGCGGCGTATCATTTTTCACATATTCCCGATATCCCCGATAGATTGCGCGTAGCTGTCACAAGATTTTCCCTCGATAAACGTCGCTCGCCAAGGACAATGGGCAAACTCGGGCAAAAGGAGGTCTTGGAATGAATGGAGGAGTATCTTGGATGAATAATAAGGCAGGAGTCCCTAACCGCGGGTTCTGCCTAACAAGAGGGGCCTTTGTTGCCACGAAGATGAGGAGCTGGTGGAATGGACAAGAGAGATGGGGAAGACGGAGGTGTCACGAAATGAAGATGGGGATACTCTCCATCGGGAAGAGATTAAGAGGAGGGAATGGAAGAGATGAGAGCTGGGAGATGTTGGTCCAAGAAGAGGGGGACGCTGATTGGGGAATCAACTCCACAGCGATGATTAACTAAGGCTGCTGAGGAAAGACCCGAACCCACGGATAAAGAGAAAATAAAACACTTCGGAGAGGGGCCCGCGTCTTTTTCACCTTCTCATCCACCTCTGCCGGTCAGTAATTGGGAGAAATGTTTTTAAGAAACTGAAATAAAAAAGAGGGCCGAAATAAAACTCAGCAAGGAATTGGAGGGTGGTAGAAAAGCGTGAGAGACAGCCGTAAAGGCGACGGATTATCATTGCTATCTTTCCCGAGATCCTGATTCGTCATGCGGATTGAGGGAAAATGTGGGATGTTTTTGTCTCGAAAGGTAAATTGCTTCAGACCATCGAGGTTTTTGTGGAATGGTGATTGGAACGTTTCCTTTTGAATGTCGTCGATGATTACAGACGCTACTGTTGCTGAAATTTCATCAATTATGAGACAAGCAGGAAGTGATTCGGGAAAAGACGCGCTGAATGGGACGGCTTGTCCTGTAAAATTCCCTGTCACGAGGCCCGCTATGAAAGTGTTTGGTTTAGAAATGGACACGCTTTTTTCTATAGAAATGGCTTTGGCCACAATGGAACGCTTTGAGGATTACAACGTAATACAACGCTTAGGAACATTTTAATTGTCGAGTAAAAATGTGACTCTTATATCAATGGAGGCCGAAGAAATGTTTTCCTACCTCGTTCAGCGCTGATGACAAGCCTCTTTTTAGTCATTCTCTACATGCGTAGAACTTTCACACTGGACACTGGAAAAAGTCAAATTCTTCATGAGCATTCATAAAGTATAATATTATAAATTATATAGTGTTATAAAAACCTATTGGAATAGATATATGTAGTATGACTCTGTATGGTGTTCTCCATACATATATGAGCAAATTTAGTTTTACTGTGATTTTTATTTAAAGTATGTGATTTATTAATGGGTATTAACATATGGAAATTTTATGGATGCATTATTTCGAAAGGTATTATGATTATGGATTTTATGACGTTACTACCTGATGTATAGAAAAATCGCAGCTGTTATTTGTAATAATTGCGATAATTTAGCAAATTATGTATGCATAATAATAATACTAATAGTATTACTAAGATAATACTAATCCTAGCGGTTAAGAAAGCACTTATTTATACTAATTCTTTTATGAAACCAATGAAGTCTATTATAAGCGAAATTCATACACTAAACGTTGCTTCTAGATGGACTGCTATAAGTTAGTTTTATTGATTTGTTGGCGCAACATTTCCCAGAGGAAATAAGTACTTCAAGAGTTGTTTTTATGCCAAGGTTTTCGGAATAATGAGAAAATCAGAGTAAAACCATTGTATTTCATTGACTTAGATCAATACCTCTTACTACATTTGGAAGATTAAAATAAACTCGTTGATTCTCTGAGTCAACTTTTTATGCACAAAAAATACACCAAAATAGTACCTTAAGATGAATCTTCGAAACATATTGTCATTTTCAAATATCTATGAATCATTAAGCAAAACTCACTATTCATAAATCATACCGGATATTAGTGCTCTGTCCATTAACCAGAATATTTCGTACCTCATAATCTTTGTTTTAATTGCAGCCATTAAATTGACCAATACAAAGGTAAATGAAGGATACATTTATCTCTAACCCTGCAATTGGCTCACTACTTCCGCAAAATATTACCATATCATCCATTATATTTTTTGAGTCCCCCTTTAGGGCCAAGGAGGAGACAGGAATGTTTGCTCTACAACTACATAAATATTGAGGAAGAATGAAATAGCTTCATTAATAACCATCTTGATTCACCGCGCGCGAATCTACTGAATATTTTCAGCGCACAAGCGCAAAACCACTGTAATTAACAACGTATTCCGTGCATCCTCAAGGAGCGGTTGTTATGACAATGTTCGAGGGGGGTCAGTAGCGAGCCGGGGAAAATATCCCTAGCCTCTCCAACTTAATACCCTTCGGATCGCCACTCATTTGTCCTCTGGGAGAAGCGTTGATTACGTTGACAAGTGGATACTCGTATGTGGGTTCCCCTACAGTTAGGGCGGCTGAAAAGTGATAGAGGAGAGGGCTGCTGAGGAATGATAAGTAGAGGTATGAACGAGTCAATCGTTCCTTAACGATTGCCGAGGTGAAAACTACTTCCAAGTAGGAGTGCCTTTAAAGGGAAAAAACCCGGGGTTAACTCAATTTGCCCCCTGCGCATTATCACCTTCGCGCTCCCGGACAAATTGATCCCTTTTTTTCGCGCGGAAGAGATTAAAAAGCTCGCGTTCCTCGCCTCCTTTTCCCTCCGTTTAATCCCCAATTCTCATCTACGCATTCCGCCCACCTCGCATTACCCCAATGATTTACGAGTAGGTTTCGAGGATGGCGCAACAGCGATTTTTTACTCCCAAATCAACGTATCGAAACTGCCCCGAACTGGAAGAGGGCGAAAAGTATTGGGTGTCCTTTGAATTATTTTTACCTGAATGAATCGTACGTGATGATTTGCATGGGAAATCAATCGATGCGGTCGGTTCTGATTCTTCCGGCGGTGGCGCATGAACCATTGTTTTGTCCTCCTTAATTGATGACTGATTTCCATCTTCGCATATCTTTTGGAGATGCTGGGATGTCCCGCGGGCGAAGAGTAATGAAGCTATCATGGAGGATAATAACGCGGCTATAATTTCCTGGTTCCGCCGCATGTGTCGCCACTAGTATTCCCAGCGCAATTTCCGTTCGGGGAATAAGCATAAAAATCAAATTATAACTGTCTCCAATAACTTCTCGTGTACGAGTGAGATGCTTTTCAAGATTTTGATCAGAACAATTGCACATTGAAATTAAAAGTTTCAATAACTTCTCCTTTACTTCAATCATCACTATGGATTCTGAACCCGTTGGATAATTCGTCTGCATGTCACAACATTTAAATATTGTTGCTTGATTTACTTTACGACCTTAAGTTATTTTAGTGTAAACGACAACCAGTCATCAATAGAAGCTGATTTCAAGAGATGACTTTTAAATCTATTTTCCGACAGAATGAAATATGTTTGGTAATACTGATTTTGGTGCATTTTGTATATTTTAAGTATACGTGCGCGGTATGTACAGTTCACGATGAATATTCGAGGCCAGCTAGAAGTAAATATTAAGTTAAGTTTTGCAATTTTCCTACTAACGATGTTGGTTGATCGTGTAATTCATCTAGCCATAAATTTAATGGTGTAATTTTTATGAAACAAGCACGAAAAGCATTATATTTTTGAATATGTATAAGACATTCAAACACTATGGTAACTACCATAATTGATTCTTACATTTTTCTCCTCAGCAATCAAACGGGTATGATTTGAGGTAGCTGAATACAGGGGCATCCTGAAGTGATGCCATTACTTTAGGAGTCGAAAAAAAGAACTCTAATGAAAAAGTTACGAAAGAGCCATTCGATGTCGACGCTAAAAAAGCTTAATTTATTTCATCTAGCACAAAAAGGAAACTGATCTCTATGGCCAATGTAAATGAAAATGCGATAGAAAGGGATGTGCAAGAAATGCTTTCCTTGAAGTGCATCAGAATTACATTGCGCACACCTCCACATTCCCGTCGGAAAGTACGCCTTTGTGTGAGCCAGGCGCTGCGGGTAGTTTCGACCTTTCAGTTTCGCGACGAAGCCGAAAGAGAAAGGCTTGCATACCCGTCATGTCATCCCTCCAAAAATCTCGTTATCCTCAAGATCGATGACCCTTGGAATTAATCAGCGGTGTATCGCTAACAACGGAGAGAGACGGAAAATACTTCGCCAGATGCAATCATAAATATCCATTTCACGCTGGACACTATCCCCTGGAGACGTAGGAGGAAGGAATGGGCTTTGCCCCGAGTCAGTTTTGGCGTACAGTTTATGATCTTCACCTGTTTATTACCCGCGTGAATGACTCCTGCAGCGAGCATTGTTCGAGCTGCTCCGCGCCTCCGGCGGAAGAGAGCGGGGAAGACCGAAATGAGATTTCAAACGACTTCGCAGAGCTTTTGAAAGTTCGCAGGGAAATCGTCCGATGGGGGGCATTTTCTCATTTCCTAGCGGTAATGGCCGCATGACCATCGCGTAATTAGCGCCGACGAATGTATTCATTGCATCGCTCCGCCGGAGTACTCTCGTTGAGGTCTTTCATCTTTGGGATTGTTGCTGGAAAGGAGCGTCGGGTTACGGTAGTGGACATTAAAGCAGGATTTCCCATTCTTGACGAGAAAATTAAATTAATAATCCGTCCGCTGCTATGCGAAGCGAGACTTTTGCGCATTTCCCGCGCACTTTGCTGAATATTACTCTCTAAACTTGGGTCGAGGAATGGGCGAATTCATTAGAATTTTTCCATTTCCTCGTTGCCGCTTCGTAATTACGTTTTCTGGCTTCGAAATTTATGATGAATTATCTTTAATGTACTTTCCGCAATATGGAATTGTGATTCCTATTGTTTTCCTACAGTTTTCTTCCATTACTTCCAGCGGAGAGAAAAGTTAAAATAACTCAAGCGATGGAGTTAATTACAGTAAATGTTTTTAACAATTTATTTCTAATTTATATATAAGCCAATGCTCATCCCTTCCATTTTTTACGAATATCTCCAGTTCGCTATTTATATTTTGTACGATCTACCTTGCATACATATAGAAGAATAAATACATCCAAATCCATACATATAATATAGTCTTTAAATAAAATAATATAAATAAATATGCTAATTAAATAATGTAAATATAATCGTGAAATTCAAGCATATCGCCGTGTTTGCTGTTATTCTATTATTAATGTTATGATTAATACAGGAAAGAGTTCTCATTCGAATCTTGAAATTCTGCGAGAACTTAAATAATTTGTGTGAGATAACATGTAAGAAGATTAATTCAAATGTGCTCTTATTGAGACAAATAAAATAATTGGAACTCCTAATTTAGCGAGCAGGTCATCACACAGTATACGTACCGAAAGAAACATTATATTTGGAGATATATTTTATTTCAGCCATTTGCGATATTTTTGTTTCTTTAAATTCCGATATATACGGAATGTGATCCTTAATAGAGATTCTTTCAAAAATTTTCAACTACCGTTAATGAATAATGAAGTGTCATTAAAGTCAGAGGGCCTTAACCAAAGTTAGGCCGCCAAAAAATAGAGTATTGTACCTTTTATTCGAAGTTTCTAACGTCGAATAATCAAAAGTAAGGCCTGAGGGCTAGAATGAGGTCCGCGGTAAGTTTTACAGCGGACCATATATTTAAAACATATATGTAGGCATATATGTATTACATTCAAAACTTGCTTCCATTGGTATATACGAGTAACTTATTGATTACGATAGACAATCTTCGGGGGACCTAGAGGGGGAGGTGGATCTACCATGATGACATCGTAGAACAAGCAATTAGCTTAGGAAATAATAAGTAGAAATTTTAAAATATAACAGCGTTTCAGCGTGTTCTACAACTGGATGGATTTTATTGAAAACATGGTATTTTAATAGCTACTTGGAGAGAAATGTAGCTCTAAGAATATTTGTTCTCGTATGAATAAGTAAAGAAACTGTAACATCGCCAGTTCCATTGGTTAATTTTTGGAATTATGCAAAGACTAGCGTATGCAATTTCCTATAAATATTATTCCTGTTTTCGCTAAGACTTAATTGTAACGTCTTTGTCGCTTCGTGTTTATATTTTACGGCGTAATTATGTATTCCTCAATGTATGCGCGCTTTATAGCGTAAGCAAACAGAATAGAAATGCAATAACAAATATCTAGAGGACTTAACATCTAATACCATTGTTAGCCCACGTGGTTGTGGTCCATTGGTCAAAAGTGTTGGACAATATTGCTCTCTTGTAGCAAACTGATGCAATATTTATGGGCGCGTTCCTTCAATGGTGATCGACAGGTCAAGGGAAATTCCTCTCATAAACGTTCACTTTTCGTCCACGTTTGTGGGAAAGGTCACTCCGAGGGACAAAATATAGTATTTCGCACGCAACGCCTTCCCCAGCTTCATTTATATTTCCGCCCGACTCTCCGATTGGAAATGCTCGGCCAATTCCCCGGCAAAAAAGTATCGGAGACGCGATTCCCTCCATCTCTCTCACTCTCGGAACCCACTCGGGGCATGAAACGTTACCCACTACTCATTCTAATCTGCCCTCTCAATCTGCTCCGCTTTTATTTCCACCGTTCGCCTTCCTCCCGAACTTATCCCAACGCCCTCTCTTTTTGCTCCCCCTCATTCTATCACTTCTCACCATTTTTATCCTGTCGAAGGTGCCATTTCCTTCCCCGAAGCACAATATAAACCCCTAACGCGTAGTTCTCCCCCATGCAACATTCCACGCATTCAATTACGAATCCCTCTTTCTCTCTCCCGAGACACGTACAAATGCACTCAAACACATGTCTGTTACGCCGCCGAGGCGGCAGAGCTCTTTGTTTTTTACCCATTTTATCTTTCTAGCCTTTATAAACTGCACGTATGCCATCCTCTGCCTCATCTCGCACTAACTACGTTTTTGCCTCCCCTTCTCCTCAGCTCCCTGACACTTCCCAGCTTCGGATACAACGTTTCAAAATCATCCACCCCGCGTTATGAAGTTTGAAACCGGAAAGTTAAGGGCCCCGCGAGAGAATGCTGTAAAAAATTCTTTGACCAGCCGAATAGCGGGATTCTCTTTCTATATCTCTTCCCGTACCTCTCTACATATCACCGGGTCTCAATCACTTTCACTACACTTTGGCCGGTGTGGCAACGGTTTCGGACGCCCAGGAGGGCTTTTCGTTCATTTCTGCCAACTTGCTTTGATCGATTTTTTCGTTGATTTCTTCCGTCGGTCTCATTCGAGAGCCTATTGCCCACCTATCTGCCGAAGTATCGTGACAAATGCGAGGATTTCGACATTCCTTGTTCCACGGACGGCATTTACTGCGCCGAGGAATTGCGGAAGTTGGGACGCGATTTCTAGTTTCCAATCTATTCGATCTATTATCTTGGAACTCCGAAAGCTATTTATTTTGTAAATTTAACGCTTATTTGCCTTCTACTTGGTATGGTTTTCAGGGTTGTTCTCTTCTGAACAGGCAATGGAGTTAGAAATGGCAAAAAATTATCTCCTTTTTCCTCCGTTTCTAATGGGTGGTTAGTCTCCTGAAATAACAAGAAACCGCAATGATTATGAGAACAAATTATTTTAATATCGCTGATATTGATGAAAATTTCTTGCATAATCATGTTGTTTTGTTAGTATCTATATTTTTCCTGGCCATAAGTATTGCTCACGAAAGGAAATTTTTTTAGGAATACCTGAAAAAATTGGACTAGAAGTACTTAGTTACAAAATAGAATATGTATCATTGCCTAAAATGACAAAAGTTATTAATGGTGTATTATTAACTACCTATGTCAATCGATTATTTAAATGTCTCTTGATATAATGAGAGTTTTTCATTATGTAAAGTACTATTTGCTGATTTACTTTTAATCGTTGGCTTAATTTAAACTATTTTAAATTTTTCATGCAAACCTACAAAAGTACTGTCACGACAATATTAACATACATGACGTCCGTAGTTAACTATATTAACTTCCTTTATTATGAAGATATCATCTAATCGTTTTTGTTGATGTTATCTTAAAAGTAAATTTAAGCCAATAATTTATAATAATTAAGCTGTTATATTTATAACTTTTTCTCTTAGTGGTGACAAAATTCTGTATTTTTCTGTCTTTGCATTTTTATGCTATAATTTCTTTATTTTGTATTAGTAACCCCCATAAATTGGACAATAACTCATAATAATATGACAACTATAATAATAAAGAAAAAAATGTGTATCATGTACAAATATCTATCATACTTTAAATATAGTTACTTGAAAACCATATCGATGGTTTATGTTGAGCGTAAATATTGTGATTGTCAATGAAATTTAATATTTTGAAATCTTTGAATTATAATTGAAAACAGTGGTTTATTGGATTCGGCGACTGATGGTACTGATAGACGAGAAACCATAGAGAAACCTGAGGCTTTCTTTCCACATCTCCCCGCCAAAACCCTACAACCTTTCACTCTCTATAACCTATAAGCCGATTCCCTCCAAGTAGATACCTATTCTGCTGCCTAACCTTCAACAGCTCACTCCCAGACCTTTTCTTCCTTTCTCTAGAAGGATCTCATAGGCTAACAGGGAAGGTGTGACAGGTGGTGAGAGAGCGAGTGCTGGAATGACGATGTCAGTCGCATAGAGGGTGACATGATATTAGAAAGAACGATGCCATACGAAGAGAAAGAGTTACTTGCTGGAATCGTTAGCTGGAGCCTATTGAAATGTATGGCTTAAGAAATACGAATAGATTTGTGGTGGAAATAGAAAGGGCAATGCTTCCTTATGAATCGCCATTGCGGAATATATCGTTTTAGTTCGACCTTTCCTTTCATCCTTCGAGATAAGGGAATTTAAACTAGCACTGCAGTAATTACTTAACTCATGAACGGAGCCAGGTGGAGAGCAAAGAACTTATGAATAGACATACAACCACTATATGATCTTATTAAAATTATTCATGAGTTTCTTGCAGAATATTTAGATATTATCTCGGAAATACATTCATTCAACATCTTCCTATTGAGGCAATTTCATTCAAATGCTCCATTTTTTATTATCAACATCTATATATCCTAGAAATACATTGGAAAATAACATACATAACTTCAGAGAGAGATGCGATCAGTGAAAAAATTTGGTGCTTGTAAATAGCTCCAATACCTACAAAGTACTGCATTTGGCAATCATATGATCACTAATCTTATTCCTGCAGGCAATTATTGATGCTTTTGATTTTTTTAACCCATAAAAATATTTAAATAATTAACTCGTTATATTAAATATGTTTCTGAAGAAGTGCTGAGACCTTAATGATCAAAGTTATAATCTACTTCTATGAAATATGATATTTCACCTAATGCTCTTTGTATTATATTGCTAATTCATAACTATATTTCCTGTTACAATTTGGATTGGAATACACGTTGCCACTGATAGTTGAGTTACTTGCTGTCTTAAGGTAATCCAGAAACTATCAAGTTTAAGATCCTGTTTTATGCTCATTTTGCTATCAACGATAGTTTCTTCAGGGACAAGAGCTGAATGAAGTGGGACAACCAGCAGTCGTAGAGGCGAGAAGAAACATTTGCGCATCGAAATATAATGCTCTGTACAAATTCTTATTGAAGTCAGCATCGGAATTCATAAATACCTTTCTATTTTTATAAATTTAATGATTCTCCAAGAAATTGAGATCACTATTAGACGCTACTTTAGAACTAATCTCCAGTTCTAATAGTCATCTCAATACCTTGGAGCGTGTATACATTTAAAAATGGAAAGGTCTTTATGAATTCCAATTCTGAGTTCAATAAGAATTTGTACAGACCATTAGATTTCGATGCGCAATTGTTTCTTACTGCTGGTTGTCTCTCTTCATTCAGCTCTGGTCCTTGAAGAAACTATCGTTGATAGGGAAATGCGTATAGGACAGAATCTTAGCGTTATTGGTTTGTGGAGTACCTTGAAACTGCAAAATTCGGAACGGGAAAATCCTTATGTGGCCGCTTGAAGAATTTTTAACGAGGTTTTAAAATTAAAAACCTCTAGTAATACATACGTATACGACATTAAGTATTTATAACTGAGTGTGTCAAACTTTTCAACGGAGGTGGTCCACAAATTTCATTTATTAGTTGCACAACGAAGACTGGGAGAACTGGATCGCGATTGGAGATTGAATTGGATCCCCAGAGCTAGTTTTGAGAACGCATATGAATGGAAGGGAATTTTTTTTTGCAATGACCAGAGTCGCATGATCTTAAAAGCAAGTAACGCCATACCGAGATCCGGAGGGAAGCATTAAAATAATGGTCAAGCCATTCAGGAAGTCATGTGCAATTATCATCCTTAACATTAAGGAGGTCAGTACTTTCTAGTCTGGAGGGGAGTGGAACCAAATCTCTCGAAGAGCGTGGGATAATGATCCTTTCGTACAAGAGATTTTTTTAAGCCAAAGATATTTCGCAAAACGATTCTGATCATTTTCAATCATGTGAAATTCAAATGTATTCCAATGCAAAATCTCAGTAAATCCGCCGCGAGACCTCTAGCACATTTAAGCATTTAATTAACATTAACGTAGATCTTATCGCTTCTGCAGGCTAGAAATCTTTCCTACGCCATTTTCTCAACTGAAATCTATCCAACGAATTACAGTAGAAACAAATTCATATGCAGATCGCGGAGTTAATTACCACCGTAGATGTTTATTATTGTTTTCAGTGTTAATAGCATCCACTATATTAATTTTCCCAAATTTTTGTTTGCTTTCCGTATTCTTTCTGTTACCCTAACAGCCATCATTCCTGCTGTGGAGATTTTTTCCTAAGTTACTACTTAGGTTTTTTACATCCTCAAATTCTTCTTAAGTTTTTCTNTTGATAAAAGGTTTCTTTAAGTTCCAATTTCTTTATTTTTTAACCTAAATCTCACTCATCATCAGTACGAATGCACGGCCTTACAGTACTGCTCAAGTGATTATGTATACACAATTTCCTACACATCTTTTAGCCTGTACTATCAGTAGGTTTGCGCAGGTTTTTCACACCCCCTTTCTCTGTGGGTGTTTTCCTGCTGTGGAGATATTTTTCCTAAGTTACTACTTAGGGTTTTTACATCCTCAAATTCTTCTTACGTTTTTCTCTCTATTTCTATTTACAAATTTATTCATGTTTTAATAATAACATTGACGACAGGTTAGATGGAAGAAGAGACTTTTTAGTCTCAATCTCGCCTCAATAAAGACCTTAATAATAATAACCATTGTAATCCTAGATATATTAAAGAGTTACACCGGTAAATAGTTTACTATTGTAATAAATTAGTCATACACTTCTTGGCTTATATTGATTTAATTTTTCAGAGAAACTTTCATTGCATCAATTTCATTTTTGTGAAATGTTACCTCTAATACAAATATCATTACCCCTAATACAAATACTTACTACTAACAAGAGGAAACATTTCCCAGATACTATATGTGATAATGTGAAAGAAGCAACGATCTACGTTGGCCCAATTATGTTGTAGAAACTTTGATGATGAAATAATTCTCAAAATCTTTAATGGAACTTGCATAGAAAAATAAATTATTAAATTTCCGATTAATTTATTTAAAGTAATATCAGAATCATTTTAGCAGGAAAATTACCACAACGCCTTGCAATAATATTCAAAAGCTTGCAAGAGCAAAACTCCAAATTCTTTATCATTGGTTACAAGTCATTACATAAACACAGGACTTTAATAATAATAGCTTTTATGTGTTGCTACTCCCGCTTATATCAATCAATAGCAGGTCGATTGCTCCGCTAACCTCGTCCGATTTCGGAATTATCAAGATAACTTCTTTACGGGCTCAAGTATTGAAGTGTAATTTTTATCCCTTCTGCTTATTCGTAGAGCATGAAAGGCTCACTGAGTATCTCATGGACAACTTGTTCGCCACGCGAGCTATGGCTTAGCCATTGCTGATCTAGAACCGTTTTCCAATGCACTGAATCTTTCGCAAGCCGTATAACTCCGTCCGCAGTATCCCAACCCCCTTCTCCGAGGTGGAATACCTTTCTTTCTGTCCCTTCTCAAGAAAGTAAAACTAATGTATCTCATACCGTCCTTCCAGATCCGCGAGCCCATTGGACCTTCCGATCGGTCCTTTGACTTCCACACCGTTCCCTTTCATCTTGGAAAAACCATCTCCATCTCGGATACATTCTTTTTTTTCGATGCCGTGATATCCGCCGCGTGATGCCGTATTTCCTTGCGTTCGCTTTACTTCTTCCCCCCAAGCTTTTTTCCCATGAATTGGGTGAGAGATACGCACATCTATTGTTTGGACGGAGGAAGTTGCATTGCTTTCCATTGTAAGGCGTCCGATGTCGAGAGCACAGTCGTAAAGCCAATGGGAGATGTGGTGCAGAAGACATAGAAGTCTGCTCTTGGAATGAAACGGAGAAAATAAAGCAAATATATGGGGAAGTGAGATAGAACTAGTTGAAGATACGCGAAGGGATGTGAAATAAATGAAAATATTACTTCTCGGTCCCGGATGTTTGATGATGAAAGTGAACGATAGCATGTTAAGGAACGGTTCATCATTAACAGAGAATGAATGTAACATATCTTACATTGAATATGATAAATCAGACGTGATGTTGTATTCAATGTAACATATCTTACATTGAATATGATAAATCAGACGTGACGGGATGCTGTTTACGTGAGTAACAGATAGAGGAAAATTTATCATTAGTAAATCATTTTTAATGGATTCTAAATAAAAACTCTCTGAAAAGGATTAACATCGAAAAGATCTAATATTGAAAAGATTAAAAAATAAATATTTGATTAATTTAAGCCAATTTATTCCATCATCATGGATTAACTTTCATAACCCCAATCGCAGTTCCAAATCCAGGATACCCAGTCAAGCGCTTGATTCCCTCAAAATACATAAATTTAACCATAACAATCACCTGCCTTTCAGACTCAAACCTAAGTTTTCCCTGGTAATCATTTCCAGTTTGTTTACGAACGGTAATTATGGTTAGTCTTTCATTAAAAACACTGAGGTGTATCACTTTAGATTTGTCATTAGTTGGACATCCATTTATAAGACATGGTAATTTAGAAAATAAATATTTTGATTTACTTACGAGGGAAAAAGATTGCAGAAAATGAAGAAGCGCAGTAAACTTGCAGCCATAGGTATATTTGAAAGAATTAGAGAGAAGATACCAATGCTTCTCAACAATAATACGAATCCGTTTTCGATTGTTACTTCATGCTATTCCCATGTCAAAATTCTTCGAAACCATTGATAGCTCTCTCTTCATACCAAAAATAATGTAAACGATTTTCAGAGAGCAAATCGTTGCTTTGAGCAGGGATAAGCATAAATATTAAGTGTTGCTAGTATCAGGAAAACAGAATGTGATTGGCAAAAAGCCTTACCAATGTTTAGCACCAAGAAAGCAGTGCCATAAAATGACTACTCAGACCCACTCAAAATAATAAAATGACACAAACAACTTAAACGTTATCTACCGGTAGATAAGAGCTGACGTTAGGAGCTGCTGTAACGAACTGAAAAAGCTACTGAGAAATAAAACTTGTCAAGAAATTAATAGTTAATTGCAGGTTCGTTTTTATGTCTCAAACGAAAACAGTTTGGTATTTTACGATTTCTGGACGACAGATTTTATTTGCATAGAAATCTATAAACATATAATTCTTTGCTCTTATTATCTACCGGTAAGTAGGTTTATCTGTATTTCAAGTTTACTACGCGGCATTAGTTCTGTTTTATCAGGAAATTCCGTCATTTTTCAAGGTCCTGGAGGGGAGTGGAACCAAATCTCTCGAAGAGCGTGGGATAATGATCCTTTCGTACAAGAGATTTTTTTAAGTCCCCCTCATTCTATCACTTCTCACCATTTTTATCCTGTCGAAGGTGCCATTTCCTTCCCCGAAGCACAATATAAACCCCTAACGCGTAGTTCTCCCCCATGCAACATTCCACGCATTCAATTACGAATCCCTCTTTCTCTCTCCCGAGACACGTACAAATGCACTCAAACACATGTCTGTTACGCCGCCGAGGCGGCAGAGCTCTTTGTTTTTTACCCATTTTATCTTTCTAGCCTTTATAAACTGCACGTATGCCATCCTCTGCCTCATCTCGCACTAACTACGTTTTTGCCTCCCCTTCTCCTCAGCTCCCTGACACTTCCCAGCTTCGGATACAACGTTTCAAAATCATCCACCCCGCGTTATGAAGTTTGAAACCNTGAGTGATACTTTCACAAAACATACAAGAAAGTTCTTAATTTCGTGGTAGTCTGTCTGCAGCAAACTAAGATCGTTGATTTGCTCTAACAGACTATTTCTTTTATCACATGATAATGATGATAATGACAAATCCAGCTTTAATATCCCTGAAATTCTTGTTATTTTTCTTATACTTGCCATAAGTATTCAGTTTTTAACGTATATGTTTACACAATATAACTCAGTTTCTTGATTTGATTTGGGTTAGCAAAACAATTTGGATGAATATGACGACTCTTGTCAGCCTAAAAAGATGAAGTCCAAAAGTAAGTCAAAGGAAAAATTATTTTCTTTAACAAAGTTAAACCCGCAGTATATAAATGAAAAACGAAAGAAAGGTATTTCGAAATATGGAGTGACTTCCAGAAATATTTATTAATGAGCTAATGAATATTCTAGCAATACTGAGAGAAGCAATAAAATTATCTTACCAGGTATTTGTACAAGAGAATAACGAATGCCTAGGACGATAAATTATTTAGTTTTCAAGTCATAACTACCACACTAAGCGTTTGTAGTTACCACGACCTTTAAAAAATGCCATGTTCAAGTTTCAGTAATATCAACGTGAGATCGATTATCCAAACAAATAAACACGAGATATGGAACCATAAAATACCGTAAAATTCGCTCTTAACCGTAAGATTTTCCATCCGTTGCCAAGTCAACTACGGGAATCGTCGTCCTTCTCCAACATAGCCATTCTTCCATAGGGAATGCATGTGATGAGAAAAAGTGATCGGATTGGTACCGTCGTGGGAGTCAATCGCCTCTGCAACTCTTGCCAGAAGTAATGGACACCCTCCGTCTCCGTGGGCGACCCTCCGCAGGGTGGACGAGCCCTACCACCCGCAGAAGACCAACGGCCTGGTGCCGATGAATATTCCAACTTTTCTTCAGCGAAAACTTTCAAAGATTCGGAATAATTGAAAACAGTACGGAAGCGGAATTCTATCATTTATCCATTTATCGCAACGACCGCGGAAATTCTTCTTCTTTTTTATGAATTCCGAAGCCGACGTGTGGACGCAGAACGGTCGACGCAGGAGTCTTGGGCTCGATTCCTTTTAGGGTCGCTCTTAATGCGAAGAGCTCTCGGCTTGAGCCCCGAACCCACTCCTTTCCCCCGGGGCTTCTCCCTCCCAACTCCCGGCATCCTTACCCAGCCCCCGCGAACTTTTTATCATTCTCGTCTGGTGTTCGCGGAAACCGGGGGAATATGTTCTCGCAAGCGTCGCAGAGAGAGGTGGTGTCGTGAGCGCCATTTAAGAGTTTCCCGAATGTGGTCGATGTGTCAATTTGAAAGATTGAAGGGAGTGGAGGCGAATGAATAACACAAAGGCGAGGGAGAGGAATCGGTCGGTATTGCCGCGTTTCTCCTTTCCGCGAATAAAAGAAGCTTTTCGACAACGCCCCAGATGTATCGAAGCAGGTGGAGGAGCAGTTTCGAGCAGCTTAGAATCAGTTAAAGGAAGTTTTCTGTTTTCTGCCGCGTACTGTGCGAGAGCAAATATTTCCACCGGTAATGAAAAGTTCTCGAGCAGGCCTACTTGCGTCTCTAACGCGTATATATTATCGGCAAACAAGGTTCGAAAGTTTTGCATGGAATCGCATTCAACGGTTTCCTTTGGAAACTCGGATTTGATTCGCTGATATACAAACGGGAATTGTTTTCCAGCGGGGCATATAAATACGGCGATCTTTGGTTGTATTTTCGCTGAAATTGCACCGTATGTAAAGCATCGGATGTGGGCTCGATTGTTAGGTAAATTAAGCGTTTACAAACTACATCAGCGATTCAAACCTTTGTACGTAATCTATTGGGACTACGACCCCATGTTACAAAAAATGGTCTATTCAAAGTTTATTCTTAAAAATTGCTAAACGTTTTTATTCCTTGAGAATTTATTCCTGTATATAGTGATAGTAGTATTGTTAGAAGTGCTTCGACATCTGAGGTCATTTCGCACGTGAATTTATTCTCTTTTGGAAATAAAGAAAAGGAGAGGATTTTTAGAAACGAAGGGATATAAATTTTCATCTACATTTTAAAGTTGCACAATTTTGTGCATTCTTAATGTACTCAAATTATAAATTGAATACAACGATGAGCAACTGAGTTTTTACCGATTGAATTCTGATCCAAGAACTAAATAGCTTTATAATTCCGAGTCAGATTAACTGTTCCTCACATATCTCCGATATATTTCTTCACTTTCAAAAAATCCCGGATTTACACAAAATCTGATACTTAACCCGTGAGAAACTCGATTTTAGGTTTTTTCGGAATGTTGTGATCAAATCCTCACGAATTCCCAAATTTTGTAAGGAAAAGAATATTAGTGCAAAATCTTCTAACTCTCCCAATATAGTTCGACATAAAAATCTAGCTATTATTGACAGTGTAGATTTTTAATTCGCAGAAAGTGAGGGCGACCGGGGTAACTAAGTTATCTACAAGTGAAAAACAACCAAAAGGTCCCAAGTGGAACTCAGTACAAGAAAAATTTTCAAATACGTAAATTTTGTACACGTTGTTAAGGAGTTGGTGATATATTGAGTACTTACACGGAGCTAGATGATATCGTTAGAAAAAAATTATATGACCGTTGGAAACACGGCTCTTATGATCCTGCAAAATGGCTTTTTCAGAACTCATGACTTTTCATTTCTCAACAGAGCCGGTCAAAGAATAACTGAAAACTATGAATATTTTTAAAACCTAAAAATTCTGAATTATCCAATGAAGATATTGTTCGATGTTTTGTTAATAAAGCCAAAGTTTTTTAACTTTAGGTTCAAACATTCAACCAGGATAGTTTTGCCTTCGAAATATGCGTGCGGCGTTCCAGGAATTTCCTTCTGCTCAGACTTTGTTTTTGCTTTTTTCCGCTTTTCCCTTCTATGCTGTTCATTTACTTGGGCTTTTCTAGATTCCATTGCTGTTAAAATAAGATCACAAAGTTTCAGAATGTCAGAGTAGGTTATGCGTTTGTCCTTTCATCATTGAAAGCCCTCATTTGTAATATTCTTAGTCCTTCAAGGAGTTCCTTTCAAAAAAGAAAAAGTGCTCGTTTTATGTTAAGCGAGGACTATAACATGGAGCTACTCAGAGATGCAATGGCTACTCTCTTCTGCATCCCTTCCTCGAATCTCATCTCATTCTTCAAATCCACCCACGCAGCCACCACCGTTACTTCGCATTGAATCGGACCCTTTGGCAACCCCAGGGTCTTGTCATTCCTTCCCGCACTCATTAGAAAGAACGAGCAGACGTTTACGGAGAGAGAGTAGGAGATGATCTGATAAATCTACAAAAGCTTTAACATATCAGCCGGTGAGATTTCTGCGTGGCGATATATCTCTTATGGTGCGGTAATGTGTGATGTGTTTTCTTGTCCAATGATTTATTCCATTCGCTGATAAATGAATCGGGATCCCATACAAATAGAGGACAAGGTCGGTAATGTCATAAGTTTTCAGCCGGGGACTCTCAGCGGTTGAGTTAAAAGGTGGTAACGCGGGGCAGTTTCTCAAAATGTCCCGTTCGAACTCTAAAGAACGAGGATTTGAAATACATTTGCTCTCACGGCTTACGTTCCCTTCGATATTATTCGCGATTAAATGACTATTTATACAAGTAATGGTTCGTATTCCCGGTTATTTAGCTAAACAATATTTATGATGAATTCCAGAAATATATTATAGGAGATATTTATCGCCTGAAAACTTTGCGCATAAAAATGCAACTATTTAAATCGGAAAGTACTGATAACTACCTAAAACATAAAATGTCATATAAATGTATATAATAACGAAGATGAATAATCAATAATATTAATAATAAAAGAATAATCAATCAAGTAAATCAAGAACAAACGCAGCACATTGCTACTAATCTGAAGACTGCAGTGAAATTATTCAGCAGTATATTGGTACATTTATTTATTACGTCGCTTTATTTTGAAAAATAGAAGATAATCGTTTGGCAACTATCCTCTTCTTTGTTAATCGTTTGAGAATAATGGAGTGAAGAAACAGAATTCAGAAATCATAAATACAGATAAGGTCCGATGACCATAGTTATTGAAAAATATAGAATTACGTTTCATATAAATAACGCGGATTCATGTGAATATTTGCGTCGAGCGTACGCTAAAACCTAAAATTGGTTTGATAGATAATTATTCCATATATGTCTTGCCTTTTTTATCGTTTTAGGAATGAAATGATAAAATACCATAAATATCTCATCGTACGGTTCTTTCAGCACTTATTCGAAAACCTCAAAATATAGAATATAGAGTACAAAAATGTAAAGGATGAGTATTAATAATTAGAATATGTGAAGATGTTGAAATATTGAATTCCTGCAACGTGAGACAGTATATGAAATGTGGAAACATTTGTGAGAATGATTCCTAAGATTGCAGAAAATACTTCCGAAATCAAATTAGCATCAACTAGCCTAAGCTATTTCATAAAATGTGGAAATTTCTTGTATATAATCAAAAAAAACATTGACCGAAAATTCTCATTAAATGCGAATCTTTATAAACATGAATTTTTTAGATTGCGACATAAAGAAGAAAAGTAGAAAGCTCATTACGTATCCTTATGACAGGACTAGGAAAAGATATCATACAGCTGAATAAATGGTCAGCAGTCAACTGGTTAAACAGATACTGAAATACTTGGTTATGTTGTAGCTCATTTAATATGACAGGTAAAAAAGATGATATACTCTACTGAGAACTGCCGAAGGATTCGCAGTAAATTATTTCAAGCGAGATGAAAAGATAACGAGCACGCTAGTCACATTAAGCTAGAAACTCTAGAGGAGAGAAGTATCTCTAGGTTGTTAAGGCAATATGGAAGAGCTCTAAAGACAGACTATATTCCTTTAATTACCTCCGGCTGTGCATCAAAGAAAAGTATAATATTTCTTACGGAAAATCAGATATATAATATTTTTTAATATCAATGGGAAGAAACAGCTCCTGCAAACAAATCTTCCTTGGCTAATTTGCAATCAGCCTTTGGCTCAGGAGATTAAAACTAACACGAGGGACATTATTTAACAACCGATTTCAGGTATTCAACATACCAGAGGTTCTTATACTTATGTGCGCTGAGGACTTGAGTACAGAAAGTAGTTAGGTTGAATAATACATTAATTATGAAAAACATTTCAGCTCATGGACCTCTTCGGGTAATTTCGCGGACCCTCAGGGGTCTGTGGACCCTATTTTGGGAAATACTGCCATATACCTTCAAATTGTTTTCTTCATCGGAAGGAATATCTCATTTGAAGTAACTACTAAATGCTGAATAGATGTATTAAAACTTGCCCTTAAGAATTTTTGAAAATCCCCGTATCAGTAATAGGATTAAAATTTTACTTCTAACTTTCTAAAGCCGCAGTGATAAAAATCTCTTAGATGATAATAGGATTAACGTGGCTTTCGTTAACACTGCAATCTTTAGTTTCTCTTCACATATTTAATCAACCTCGGATACTTAAGTTATTCCTTGAAGGATTTCCACCTGTGCAGTGTCCTTTCATGGCTCTTCAGACTTGCACATTTCTGAAATTCATTATCATCATAAATACTCGACTACGTTAAAATGCCCATATATGGGAAGAAATTTCATGAAAGGATCGCCGAGGAGTGCCGATTCATTCCACGGGTCTGCTCCTTAAATTTCAGTGGACACATCTTTTGCAATTCCTCGTTGATTTTGAAAAACTGATCATGTCCTAATATATGATGTTCTTTTTTCCTAAATTACTCCATAAATATGAAGGCATAGCCTTTAGGAGAGCGCTCAGTATATTTTACATGGGTAGAAGCTATCAATAAAAGGGAAGAAATATTTATATTCGGGTGCACACTGTAAGTACATTTTAAGGATTGGCAGCAAGACATAGTAGAACAGAGCGGTCCAATATAAGACCCTTGAGCCGGAATGGGGCCCGTTGAAGGTTATGTTTTTAAACAGACCCAAAAATCTTCTACAAGTTTCCTAACTTAATTTCGAGCTCAGATACTTGCGTCCTTACATAAAGAGCGTAAAAAGTCGATACACCTTAAACAATCATGCTATGAAATTATTCTTGTCTCTCAAAAACGTTCCTGTTCTGAATAGCTTGTTAGTTTCCTTGTGACCATAATGCTATAATTAGATATTCGCTTCCATGTTTGAGCTTTTTGGCGCAATCAATCTGCACTAATATGGTTATGCGATGATACGAAATACTTGTCGGATAAAATGGTAATCTAATTCAAGGTTCCTACATCGGCCAACGTATTTTATGAAATTTCCAATGTGGCCCTCCGGCCAGAAAGGTTGGTCAACCCTCTGGTAGAGGATCACCTGCGTCTCCAAAGCGGCTACGGTATGGACATCAGATTTCCAACAAATCCTTCGTTATCGACTGATCGATTGGGATGGAAAAGTCTCGATGTAACCGATGGAGAATCCCGTCACGTTTTTTCATCTCACCATTTCCAGTGCGATCACAAGAAGCCCTTGTTCTCTCTGGAGACCTTGCTGCATTCCGCACTCTGTCGACCCAGACTGGACGGCTCCGTACCATAAAGGGCCAAAACTACTAGAGACTGGATTCGCTCGGAATTCTCTTTCCCCTCAGGCCTTCTTACTTTCTCTAACTAGCAAATAAAGTCGGGCTGTATTTATTAGGTGCCTTGAAAGGAAAACTCTGAATTCCCTGAAAATTCTCGGGAATTTCTCGTTTGAAATTTTCTCGAGTCTAATTTCTCAAAGGATCATTAATTATATTATTCGTCATTAATAATATTAAGGATTTTTACTCCTAATATGAAGGAATCTCTCGATTTTTTAAATAGAAGTGAATAAGTTAATTGTTAGACATGTCATAAATATTATGATGGCATCCCCTTATTATTTTATAAGGAATATGACTGTTTACATTAAACTATAAAATACCAAAAGCAATGTTTCAGTTTCCATACTATCCCATAAATAATAATTTTAATTATTATGTTTGTTAAATAATCACTAAAAATGATAGAAATGAACTTAATATAGAGCCAATGATATCAGTAAAAAAAATTGATTTGATATGTTCAGGGCGCCAGACAGACTTCGTATGTATTCATTTAATTAATACTGTGGATAGTAATTGGTATCACTGAGGTACTGCCGGAATTGATTTTTGTTGGATTGTACTAGCCAATCTTTCGCTAAGGAACTAATAATCGCGAAAAATGATAACGATATAACCTTAGCTATAAATTCATCCACTGCAGCCTGTTATTTAGGTAGTAAGATATGAATATATTTATATTATTAGGGTAGTAAGATATGAATATATCTGATCCAGAGAAACCTGCCCACAGATCCGTCGAAACAGTTCGATTTATTGGTGCTCGCATTGTTGCATTACTAGCGATACGGCCGATTTAGAAATCAAACGCTGAATCATGGCATAAACTTTAGAAATTATTAGTAAATACTTCTACCTATAATCTAGCTCATCTATTTAAAATGAGAAGAAACATTTTTCAAGCTAGCATGACAACCATCAAGAGGACAGACAATTTTAGCGAGCCATATCTGAATCAACTGCTTTCTTGCCGCTACTACCTACTCTCTAGCTACAAATTTTAAAAGTACCATACATTTCTTTCAAATTCTGTTTCCCAATAAAAAATAGAAAAATCTCGGTGATGAAAAATAGGCAGAGGGTCGAGGCAACAGATTGCTCATCTCTCTTATAGTCTATACTCGATGAAGTGCTCGAGCGGATTTCTATTTCTTTCTTTTAAATTTTACCCCATCACTTTTGATCCCTCTCGATCGAGCCCATTTCACTCCATCGCACCTTTTGTTTGAAGGGGTCGTCGATTTTTTCACTTCGTTTTCGGAAGGCGTCCATTTGCACGTGTCATTTTCAACTGCCGCTTTACTTTCGTTTTTTGCCGCAGAAAAAAAAGCGTTTGTGGTCTTTTTTTTCACGCTCCTCATTCAAAAGAGTTATTCTTTTCCGACCGGTCATTTATCTCACATTTTCTTGCGGAGTTCGCCATGCACTTCCCAAAGGGTGGCAGGGGGATGACTCCGGTAATGAAATGGAGAGAGGATCCCCAAGAGGAGTATCGACGGTGCTAAGGGCATAACCATGTTCTCTAACTGCATTTATTTTCTTTTACTGCAGTTTTAAAGCTTAAGATTCTTAGACTGACGTTGTCACCTGGCAAAAATTCATAGGCTATTAAAAATATTTTATTTTCCCATGTAAGAAAGTAGCTCGGTAGTAACGAATGAGTGCGAAAACAATTAAAATCAAATGCACTAATTGGATGGTTTGCTTAGAAATGTCTAATCGGGCTGCATTCACCAACTCGTCCATGTGATTTTAACTGAAATGAAAAGATATCCTAATTTGCATATTTGAGCATAAATCTATCGCGACGAAAGTGCCGCTTAGAAATTGCTGTTTTCATATGCCTCTGGGCTTGATTTCCAAAAGAGAGAGCAGTTCGGAAAAAATCTCACAATATTAAAAGATGCTTCATTGATCCATTTGAAAATTTTCACTCCTCTTGGTCCGTTAGGATGCGTTGAAAAGTTGCTCATTTTCTGTTATCCTGTATTTAAAAATTTATCGTCCATTTTAAATCAAGGACAGAAATATATGAAGTTCGCCGATAAGCCTTGTACAAGAATAATTTAATAATCCTCAACGAGCTTGTCACGCAAAATCATGGAAGTATTTCTTTTAACTTGGTTTCATCCGCTAATAATATCTCCTCCCTGAAATTCAATATATTTTTATATTTTACGGAACCTCAAAGTAATTATAAATTAGTTTTCGTCCAAGACAATGGTTTAAAAAAATATACTATTCCTTTAGTGTAAACCAACATTCTAAATATTTTTTTCTTCAATTGGCGAATGTCCGTTTCAAATCGATTATCATTTCTTGTTCTAAAAAAATAATCATAAATGCTGGTTATTAAAGTACATCTTAATTTAAGACTACATATGAAAAGTACTTCTATGTTTAAGTAGACTAGATCTATCTCCGATAAGCTAAGTTATTCTTTTCCTCTATATTCATACAAAATGTTTAATCCCATAAGTTTGGTTGTTACTAAAGTGGAGAGTCTCCCCTCTGAATAACTTATCATTTAGATATGTGGCAATAACGTGAATGAGATCAGAAAATACACCAGCAATAAAGTGAAATATATCACGGAAGTGAAACCTGATATGCCAATAAAATGTCCAATAAAAGTATCAATAATATTTTAGTACCAAGTCTCGTTTTTTTGAACTCTGGGGGGGTTGATCAGCTGTTCTGCGCCTCAGCCCTTCTCTCTTAACGGCCTCTATGAATGAAAAAATAATTTCCTCGAGCAAAGCAAGGATAAAATATGTTAGCAGTTAATACTTTAATGGCAGCCATCCAACGAAGGGATAAAATTTAAGGTCCCGTTCTGATAATCGAAGACAGAGCATCATTGGCGACTCAATACGACTGGATTTTTAGCTGGAAAATTCCCTGATTTTTAGCCACTATGTTGAAGTTTGCCGTTTACCGAAAACTGTGTGCGGAGTTACGAAGGATGGGTGTAAAGATGACTGAAATGGACTAAACATGGGTAAAAATTCATTAAAAGAAATGTTTCCATGCATAAACAAGCGTGAGAGGTAGTATATATAGCTGTGAGTGTGTGTTGCAAAATATGAATGTGATTTCACTGATATGAGAGTGGACATCCACTTTTACTTACGGGAAGGTTTTAGTGAGGTTGTAGGCAGGGATTGAATGTAAAAACATATAATTTTCAATAAGGTTTACATGTTATTATAAAGTACTGCAGTCCATTCACTATTGGTTCTTACGGTCATCCGTGTTAGAGAAACAGAAATATACAACGATTAGAGAGCATAACAAAAATTTATTATTACGGTGATCAAAGTTGACAAATATCACGCAAATAATCACTTCACTATATCAATATGACGTATAAATAATATATAAAAGCAAAAAATAAGAAAAAACTTTGTACAAAAGACATGCATTTCGATAATCATCAACTTTTTCGTTTTGAATGTTACATTTTTTGGTGCAACTTAGATCCTGCAAAATAATTAATTACCCTGAATATAGGAACATAAGATAATTAATAACTTAAGCTTGAATTACGACGCCATTAGTCATGGTAGTAATGAGAAATTATGGTATGATCAGTATCGTTCTAGATCATTGTCATCGGTACACATTCAACTTCAATGAAGGCAATGGAAATTTGTTCCACCTTAGCGTAATTCATAACAATGATAAAAATGATAAAATCAACTCCATCACCATAGATGACGCTGATGCCGAAGCATTTCCTTGTAGCGAGATGTTTGCAGACGTAGGCACACTCATAGCGAAACAGGAAAAGGGAGTTAAAACCCGAGCGCCCGAGTTTTTACGACCGGCGCCGTTCATTTCGTCCGCTCCGAGATAAATTCGCGTCCCATTTCTCGCGAATCGGCATTAATGCCGCCATTAAGCCTCCCAATCACATCCCCACAAAAGGGGTATATTTGAGGGACTCGTCGGCAACGACCTTGGAATCGAACACGCAAAGCGAATCGCAAATGAACTCGGCGCTCTTTTTTCGCAAAAAGGAACGCGCTCCCGCGGGAAGTAATTGCCCCTTGGAGAGCTCGAGGGCTCACGAGGTCGTAAAAGTGTCTCGGCTCTCAATAATGTAATAATTTTGCATCCGCGATCCCCCTCTTTCTTCTCACAAAGTCCGACTTCGTATCGATTTGCCGGACCACTTTCGCTCTCCGCTCGTGTAGCCCGAGCGTTAAAGTCTCTTTTTCAGTCATCCGGCTGCCCTCAAAAATAAGCCACTGATTGTTCTATAGATGATATGTGGGATGCTTTGAACGTGGGAATGGGTGAAAGGCGATACGGAGAATTCCCTCGACATCGACAGGTATCGTCATTTCCCGTGCGTTTGTGAAACTTCGCCTCGTTTTAAGAAGGCAAAGTTCGGTGGGAATCCCCCCGCAGGAATGTATCATACAAGATGCCCCCTCTCAAGGTGACCGAGAAGAAGTGCATTTTCTTGTAGAGTTAATTTAATGTTCATATTCCCGTTTGGTTGTAAACGCACCGCGGTTGCCTGTTCCCATTTTCATCCCATTAAATTTTATGCGGAGTCCCGAGTATCATGGAAAATTTTACATTTTTGTGAATGCATCGTGCATCAGAACCAAGAGAGCCATTTACTTAAATGCCACATAATTCCCTGTCAACCTTACGTAGACCTCGGTCACAGCACTTACTTCTAGGATTTCATTTCTGTGTACGATAACTTGAAAAAAGTGTATAAAAGCGACGGTTGTCTGTAGTAGATAGTGAAATGAAAAACTTAATGCAAAATTTTCCATTTTGCATTGCACATTCTAGTTATATTAAATATAAAACCCCGTATCACTCGTCGGAGGAAAAAATTCTAACTTGAATAATACTAATTTATGTATTTACCTGTACCTGTATTTTCAACATGGATTTGTCATCGACGATTTGCTATAGTAAATATGCCTCATTGGACAAAAATTTAATTTCACACTGTAAACTTAACAAAATATAGGCTGCATGTGTAGGAAAAATATTCCCCATTGCTGGCTGCAATGAAATGAATATCATGACTCTTAAAAATTCCCAATCACACTACGCAGATATCATCAACTACAATTATGATTACGGAAATAATAGAATAATAGCATAATAATTTGACTAAAATGAGTATTATAAAGAAAGATAAAAATAGGTGCTACTATACCGAAAATCACGATGTTCTGAAAAATACTTCAAAAGTCAGAGTTCTTGCCGTATATTTTATACAAGGAGATGTGTAAAGATAGTTACAAAATAGCTTAAATAGTAAAAGACCAAAATAATAGGGAACATCCCTATGAAATTTAAACATATTTATTTTAGGTGACTATTTTCGCTATCACGCTCGTAAAGATTAAAAAGTTTTGTATTTCCTTTCCTTTTATGGATTTCCACGAAGTCAAATGTTTCATACTGATTTCAGTTGAAGACTAGATCACAAAAAGCGGAAATTATCTCCATAAACGAAGATTTTACAATCGATAAAGCAAGTTTTTGTCGCCTTATTTACTACATAATAGTCCAAATTCTGTTTTTTTCTCATGGAAATGATTTACAATTTACGTCCTAAATATTCCAATCAGTCATAATTAACTTCTAAGATTCAGATTTTGGAGAATTTTAGAAATTCAAATCATTTTTCCCTCACAAGGTTATTTCTTTGTATAAGAACAGGTTTCTTTCTTCTCATACGACTCAAATAACCAAGAATTCCTAAGCAAGCGTAATAAATTAGCCATTTCGTTCTGAACAGAAATTATGAGATGCTGAAAACAGAACACCGAATCGTATCCATATGAAATAAGCACAAATTTGTATATCTACACAGCAAACACGTATATGACATTATTTTTTAAAATTCTTGTGTAGATATCGACATTCGGGTAACATTCCGTCGAAGAAATACAGACTTAGTGTACATGAGTCGAGAATTCTCCAGGAAGAAGATCCATATATTACACGGAACGACTGTATGCACGGCAAGCACGTAAGTGAAATAATTTTTAAAATTTCCTCCGAAGGTACCAAAATTTGCATACCTTATATCGATGAAAATTTGGCTCATATAAAAGAGGACGGCTCCCTAGAATATGGATAGCAGAGGGGGAATATGATAAGGAATAAGTTACCGCCCACGGGAAGAAAATGGGAGAAGGGACCTCCGCGACAATAATTCAATCGATCTAGAATCGAGTCACGTAGCATAAGACTCGGAAAGCATCTCGGGATACATTTAATCCCGTCCCAGTACGTTCGCGATTCCAAAAATTTCTCCTCGGCGAACCTGTTAAATAAAAAAATGTCTAGCTGAGAACGATCCCTCTTTCCTGCATTTCCCTCCGCCGTCGGGGAAAAATCGCCACGCCGCGTCCACGGCCGCCTTCACTCTGTATGGGAAAACCTCTCCATCTTTCTCTCTCCACCCGCTTTCCTTCCCCGTCATTGCCTACCGATGAAAAACGTGACTGAATTCCACTATCACCGTGGAATATACGCGTATGGTTATGTAGGACCAGGAGGCGTAGGAACCACTCCCCTTCGACGACATTGAAGAGAGAGGACGAACGCTGTCGGACTTCTCGCTCAAAAACCCGAACTCGTTACTCGCTACATAAAGAGTTCGACCTTGCGGCAAAAGGGAAAAAAATGTCTCAATACGTCTGCGGAGACAGTACCCTCGTAAGGTGAAAGGTAGGTGAAGGATCTTGTGTAGGTCTGGAATTCGAAGAACTGTGTATTGAACAGAAAATGTTACAAAGGGACATAAATCCCATAATATACACTGCGAGTAAACTACAAAGAACAATTGTCAACAATGGATGGACAAAACTTTGTATTTTGGTCTAATTTAAAAATAATTGAAATTCGTTTGGCAAACAATCATTAACCATTCTCCAGTGTGGAAGTGTTTTGGGGAAAAATGCTTCATTAATGATTTTGTTCCCACAAATATTCCCGTAATTGCTGAATTGAATAATTTTCATCTCTCTGCACGTGGAGAACAGGGAAAATATATCTTAATTTGTTTCCTCTTCAGCTTCGTTTATGCCTGTGATAATGTAATGGTTAATGAGGATAAAGGTTAATATTGACATTCATTTTGGCCACTTCAAAAGGTTTTATTCAGAGCATCATCATACTGACATTTTGTGGACGTTTTCCACACAGCATCCCAGTTCAGAGAGGATAGCGAAGGCTATCTACCTCATTCCTAAACTTACCACATAGGTTCGTTCCCTCTCCAGGGCTTTTTCTTGTCAAGGATGGAACGAATCAGCATCCAATTAGCCTTCGAGCTGTTAACTATACACAGAGACATCAATTATTCATCATCATTATATGTAATTAGATTCTGTATGGCAATAGACATGATCTTGAGCATTTTTTATAAGCTACCACTGAAGTAATAGACTGAAGTAATGAACCAATCGTTTATTTGTTTATATGTTTTTCCGGTGCCCTCAAAAAATATCAATTTATTTTAGGCAATTTAATTGGCAATTACAGGAGAGGCGTGAGCAATAACAATAGAAAAACACACGCAAGCATTCCCTATCCAGAAAGAATCCAATTCAGTGAAAGCGGTCCCGGGTTCGATTCCCGGTGGGAGCCCACGTGCGAAATGACCTAAGCTGTCGAAGCACTTTTAACAACACTACTACACTACAAGAATCCAATTAGCCTGGATTCGCACCCCATGCTTTGGTTTTTAGTGTATTGTATCTATATCTAACTGGTTGTGACGCCTTCTTTTCCCATGAAATTCAGCTCACTAAACCCTTCGTTCTACTGTTACCGTAATTCTAATCTCTAATTGTTTCAATCATCACTCTCTCCTACATTATTTCATCACCGTTCATATTGGTCCAATTTCTTTGATTTGTTAAAGAAGGATAAAATTCGCCTTATCAACGGAAGACTAAACTTCCATTTCCACGTAAGAAGAGGCAACAGGGATCGTTTATCGAGCAGAAAATTGTAATTATCAGCAAAACTCCCGAAGTTTCCTGGTAAATCAGAAAGAGTGGACAGTTGTATTCGCATTGATGCGAAAGTAAAATGGCAAATGTTAACACGAATGGCGCATTGCATCAATCCAACACCACTTTTTAAACCCCAGTAAGTAATTTTCAGACTCTATAGGGAGTCAGAACAAGAAATTAAACAAAAAATATTGACTGTTGCTACTGATAAAATATGAGCGGTACATCATTCGGGTGAATGCGAGAGGAAGCGGCGGGACGGGGCTATCCCAGAGCGCGCATTCAAAAAGCAAACTTGCCCTCATTTGTCGTGCAACAATGAGAGAGTAGTTGCTATCCTTTGGCTGACTTTCGATCAACCTGACTCATGCTGTACATCCCCCGAAGGGCGGCAATGTATGCAGCAAGCTCTCTTGGAAGACGGGACGACCTGGGGGGACACACCGGCCAGCGTGCACAGATCCAATTTCAAAACCGCACCCAACTTTTATAATGCAAGGGCCCGTTTGCCGTTAAAGGGCCTTAGAGGGTGCTATCTCCGACGGAGATTGTGTGGGCTATGTTGATGGAGAGTGCAATGAAATTGTATACTGTTTCACAAGTTCTAACTTTTATGATTGTCTGGAGCTGGCGCAAGGGCATAACGAGGTGAAAAAATGTGTTTGCGGGCTGGTAATGAATATGTAATAGAAATTTTCTCTTCTTCCTCCTTTTGGAGAAACACGGTATACCTCTCCTGCAGCTTAATCTTCGATGTATTTTTTCTTGAAGTGATATATGAGTTTTACCCTGCCATGTATTTATAGGTATGATTTTAGCGGCAGGGATTGACGTTGGTGGAAGAAGGAAATCGAAACGGGAATACCAAGTGCGAGCCAAGCACCGCAAACACCCATGGAACGTCGACCATGAATTACGCTGAAAATTATTGAAAAAACTTTCTTTAAACATATGCATTGCACTAAAATCATGCTGTAAGTGCAACTGACAGGTTTTTAAAAAAATCTTATTTTCTCATTGTTTTCATTCTCATAAACACGGTGCATGAGGAATTAAAAATATGGTGGTCTAAGTGTGAAAATCTTGGTTTATAAAATGTTTAATGGAAGATTGTCACGCTGTGAGATCCTATTTCAGGCGAGACACTCTATAAATTCCTGTAAGGCCTGCTCTAATTTAGAAATATATGATAAAAATAATGTGATCAAGCGTGACTTCGCGGAATTTTGCACTCATTTCCAAATAAAGAACACTGTATATTCTATCAAAGTGGCCAGAAGGTGTCATCTCGATGATGAAAGCGATCGTGGAAATGAACCTTTGGTGGAAAATATATTAAGTGATCTTTTTTGGAAATATATGTCACAGTGTCATACCTTACTCATAATACTGCTGTTATATTCAAAAACGATCTTTTATATAATATAGATATTTTATAATATACTCTTTTAACGGTCCATTAATTCTCAATGTGGAAATATAAATTGACTTTTACCATACCTACATGCGTTTTTCTTATGGAAAAAAATACACAAGCTCAGATTAAACAATGGACGGATAGTTTATAGCCACAACATTTTAACAAGACTTTATTTATTTCATTACAAATTTCGCGATTTTGAATCCAGAACAACCTTCAACGACCAGCCTAAAATCAGTATTTAATTTCGCTTCTTTTGACACTTATTTATATTTCTTAGTTTAATTTTCAATTTTTTCTAATTCAACTTGGCAAAAAAATGAAGCCTGCAAACGATAATCATGAACTTTATTCACCTGGATTCATCATATGAACGCTTTCCTAAGTCCGTGGTCGAACAAGAAAACATTGGATAAATAAAATGTAGCCTAATATTTCCGCAGCGTAAATATTTAATAATCTCTAAAGTTTGGAAGTTGTGCCACTATTGGTTCTTGCGATTTAGGCGAACACAAACATGCAAACATTCTTATTTAGTTATAAGAGGAATATGTGTGTCATTAAATCCTTAAGATTTTTCAAATATGAACGGAGATTACAGATATAAATCATTTCCGTCTTGGTACAACTCGAAATCATGTGTGTAAGCCGATCGCAGTCAATTAGTATCGAAATCGATCCCATAGGGAGATATGTTGGCTACCCTTGCAATACAGCAATTCGAACCGTTACTTTGTAGCCATTTTCAAGAAATATTTACAAATAACTGCTGGAAGGGAGAGTTGCCGAAATTCTTCTTCCCTCACCTCTTTCAGCCATAATCTGCGGACAAATCAGTACCACTTTGTTTGATCCCTAAACGAGCCAAATTACATATATAATCTCCTGCTTCACAATCGAATCTTTCCATCCATCAGAACTTTGTCCTAGTTAGGCAAGCGTTCCAGTGTAGCCACAGTCACGAAATTCCTCCCCTATCGATCTATAAAAATATCGAAAGACGAGTGGGGAGTTGAAAGAATTGGAGAAGCGGAACGCGAGTATTTGGATGCCAGAAACTGGTCCCGAATGTTTAGTGAGAGCGCTAAACTGGACAAGTAAAAAAATACACGAGTTTTTCCGCCCGAGCAGATAGTAACTATGAGAGCGGAAGACGGGGTTATCTGTTTGAGATAGGCGCCGGTAGGGCACAGGCTTTGATTGATGGATCGACTTGGACCGCCGTGTCGGCGGTGGAGGAAATTTCACGCGGGGAATGGAAGGAGGGATCGGTGGGAAGAATAAAGTCGTCGAGGCGGGGTAGTTGAGTGGAAGGAAGTGAGGGCGGAGGGATTTTTCTCGAGTCTTAGGCGAGGCAGAAATTGGAGCTAAAGCAAGAGAGCGATTCTCTCTCACCGTAGGGGACCGTCTGGGCGTTAAGGGCGTGGTTATTCCATTCAGCGAGGGCATTCCTAGGATACGGCTCCGCTTTCGCATCAGTCGTGTTGTCCCGCAAACAATGAGGAGGACGCGGCGGGGATGCGACCGGGGAGAGCCTTTATCTGGCCTCTTGAAGGGTTCGGAAAGAGGCGAGACGTGCCCGGAGATTTCGACGATTGGCCGAGGATAGATTTCTCTTAACGACGCCTCTTAATACCTGTTACTACATCGGCCTCAGAGGAGTTGACTTTGTAATGTTTTTTACGGGTTCGGAGAGGGAAAGGAGAGGTTGACGGCCCTCCTCGTTTCGTCTCCTAAGCACGGTTGAGCTTTTGGATGTGGTTGTAACTGTTTCTAATGCGGACTGTCTCGAGTAAATATAGTTGCGTGAGAGGAATTCGTTGGCTAGGGTTACTCGGCGGTTGTTAAAGCCACCGCTTTCTCGAAACTCTTGTAATGGGGAAAATTTCGGTAGGGGAACGATTGTGATCGGTTAACGAATAGTTTAGACAAAGAAGCAATCGGACCGCGGACGCTTTCGCAAAAGGGTTTTATGCTCTAAAAACGAGGATATCCTCGGAAAAGAAACACCTCTGGTACGAACTCTAGAAAAAGCGTCGCTGTATGTTTTTGAAACGATGTTATTTTAGGAGGGAGACGAAATATGAGAAATGGAGACGTTTTATTAAAGATCGCTTGAAGAAGTGGGTCAAGAGAGATGTGTCATCTTCAAGAGATGTGGGGGGACGAAGTAACTAGAATGGAACCTTGATAAGGTTGAGGTATTGAGGATCTTTTCAACAACATTGCTATTGAAAAATGAGGAAGAGGAGAGAAATGCATTTGACTAAGACAGGTTTTTTGACACCCAGCTTAAGAAATGAAAAGAAGATCATGAGAATGCAAGATATGATTGACATTTCATATAAATATACGTTATAAGAAAAAATTACCCTTTATTTAATCTAATTCACCTACATCGATCACTTACTCTGCTTTAATAAAACTGAATAGGCTCAAATTTGATATAAATGCATCAAAATATACTTTATTTGGAGAAATGTGCATTAGCTTCAAATTATTTCATGCTGTTATATGTTTTTGGAAATGCTGCAACTGCTAGGTTTTGGATGATGTTGAATGGCACCTAAAATAGTTAATATGCCTCCTGTAGGTAATTTAGGTGGCATCTACAGATGTACCTGAGAAATAGAGGAACGATATTTAATAAATAAAGACAACATTTTAGGTTACTTACAAATTTCGATATTTTGAAATAAACAAAATAATAGCTTAGTTATCATGCTTGGTAGGTGTATTCAAAATGTTATCTTCATGAGAGAGCCTGTACTTCGAAGATAAAGCAATCGATTTATTTTCAGATACATTTCTTAAGAGGTGTCTTTGCGAGGTAACTAAGAAATGTTTCTTTGGATAATGGATAGAAAAGGTAACGATATACAACATTTGAAAAGAAAAATAGAAACATATGAGGAAATCTCATTTTTGAGTATCGCTGGGTTCTGCGTAAATACGAGAACGTAATGTAAGGAATTTTATTTGAAGAGCTTAGATTATTGATTTCTCTCGTAAACGAAGTTATATCACAAAAATCATTTTCGTAGGGAATAGATCTAGAGGCACGTAAATTGCGACGAAGAATAGACATCTTCATGAAGATCAACTCTACCTTTGCTGAATTATTATTTTGATCAGGGACCCAGATAGCCTAGTAGGTAATTCTTCCGTCTTTCCAGAATCGATTTAACTCACAAAGCTTATTTGATACCAGCTGTCAAAGCACACTCATGAAGCTACTACTACAATATCTTGATCTCTGAAGGTGCACCCTGCCTGAGGTGCACACACCCGGAGTACGCGAAGGTTATCGGGTATGGTTTGTAGCAGATAAATTATGCTACTGAAATATCGAATAAAGTAATTCAGCAACATACAAGGCTATTTCATACTAATATTCTGTTAGCAATTCCTCTGAACTTGTTGCTAAAATGCATGGCAAACGTTATAATTTATTTTCTACGAATATAGAAAGTATAAGGTACGGGACAATTTAGTACAGTGTGTATGTACTACAAGGTCCTGTTAGCGTATCTTGATGAATGAAATATTTATCATTTGTATTTTGGTACGGGATTGAGAAAAATGTATTTTTTTATATGATTTTGTTTTAGTCTTGTTCATGGCTGTGATGATATGAAAGACACTGAGATATGAGTTATGCTGAATAATAGCATTAATTAAGGATTTTCCTTATGAAATGTTACGAAAAGTGTTACTCGTAGAGCCATTGTATTTCACCAACGTGGGTTTGTTCGGCTTATAGCATTCTGCCTCAGTGAGGAAAACAAGGGCAAACTACCTCACTTCTCATCTATCCTAGTAAGCCTCATTTCCCTCTCCTAGTTCTTCGTAGCTGATGTTAGAGGGGATGAGGTCCCAAACGGCCTTCAGGCTGAATACTTTACAGACATATGTACTACAAGCGGAAGGGCTAAAAGGAATAAAAGGTTGAAATCCCCTGATATAGTCGCCTTGAGAAGATGGAGAAATCGATTTACTTTAGAAGAATTTACTTTGTTGTTTCGTCGATTTCTCTTTATCCTTGAGCCCAAAAATGGAAAATTTGCTATCGAACAAAAAGGAAACCACGGGATACCTCTCTCGATTGGGATTAATTATTTGAGTTCGTTACCTGAGAGCGAGGCACGGCCCGAAAAGTGAATGCCACACACGGAGAGAACATCTCTAGACGTGGAAACGGACAATTCGTCAACGATGGCCTCAAACGCTGTCCGTCTCGGAACCGCGATTAGGGGCCAGTCGAGAGAGGAAGAGAGTGCGGAGGCGAATGAACGGCGATAAGAGATAAAAATTGAGCGAAGTGCGGTGTTGAGAATGGGGTTAGGAAAAGGGGAATGGACGGGGGAAAGGGTGAATCGAGCTGACGGGGAGAAGGTGAGGGGGAGGGCGTGTGTGGCCAGTCAAGAAGTCCGTGGCAGACTCATTCATCATCATCTTGAGATTTCGAGGGGAGGGAGAGAGATGTGTAGAGAAATAGGAGAATGAAAAAGGGAGGGAAATAAAAGAGGGTCTGTGGGGTGAGAGATCCAACTCGGGACAAAAGTATAAGGGTATGATGTTCGAAATGAGCGCTGAAAATTCGGTCTGAGGATGAGAGGATCGATTGTGAGGAGATATTGAGCGGATACATAAAAAGAAGATGGAGAAGACATGGAAGAGAAGTAAGGGGAGAAGCGGATTGCTTATTTGGTTGGGTATGGGTGGTGTACAGTGGGGACTAAGCGGGCCTGCAGACCACTACGGTAGCCGCGGAGGCGTATCATGTACCATGAGAAATCGTGCGTGGAAGTAGAATAAAAATACACATCCATTAAGGTGTAATTGACTAGAAAGACATGTATGGATGTGTAGAGTATCTATGCGTAGTTGCGTATAGTTTAGGATATTTATGTGACACAATATGTGGTACATTATGTGAATACTATTTGTTATATTATATCGTAATTTCTTTAGTCTATTATAAGATACATTTTCCCTGCCACCACACTTTAGCGAATTCAGTATTTTTCGTATGGAGAGAAAAAAGGGTATTTTTATTAATCTTTCTGCCAATCTTGTTCGTGACTGTGATCATATTCAAGGCATAAAATATGACGGATTTTGGGCGAGCCTTTTGGACTGTTATGAGAAGTTTCATCGATGGGGTCATTCTGCTTCACTAGCGTGGATTATTTTCCACTCACATCATTTTCACTCATATCCGCTTAATTTCCTCATTCTGATAGAATGAGGAAATTAAGCGGATACCCTCATCTTCCCTAGTAAGCCTCATTTCCTCTCCTAGACTTTCGGTGGATAATGATGGAGGGATTAATGTTCAAACTGGCCTTCAGGTTGAATAGGTTACAGGCATTATCACATTATATGCGCGTTCTTTTAGCGTATCTATTTTTGTATAGTTTAATGTATCAATGAATTACAGTTTCATAGTAATGATGTACAAGTATTGCATGTAACATATGCGCTGCCACCGAATGCTAAGTCAAACGGCAGCTTGGTAACAATAATATGCGTGTACGCTGGAAGCTGTTCGAGGTTGGGTTAACGCGTGGGATGGAGCGGCGAAAGATACAGATAGAGGAAATCCTTGTAAGATGATAAAAAATGGATTTTTGGACGAGAGGGACTCATCGGATGGAGTGGTCGTAAAGTGGAGGATGAGAAAGTTTGGAAGCGTAATCGGGAACGTTTTCATTGAGCGGAGAATGAATGATTACGTCACGCTTGGATTTATGAAGCAGAATTGAAAGTGGAATAAATGAGCAAAGTATGAAGAGTGTCGAGAGAGGGCGATGATTGATGCTACTAATGTGTTCGGAGCTAAAGCTCAGATTAACGGAGAGTGCCATATTATCTGTTATTAAACGCTTCCCTTAATGGCTATCACGGCAACTGCCCAAAAAAGTTGGGGAGAAAATCCTGTTAAGCTACATTATTTTTACAAACGAGAAAGGCCAGTATTAATCTCTTTTTCTGTTCCGAAGCGATATACCAAGAAAGAGAATTTCCGGATGAAGGAAGATAGAGATTAGCGTAGTCGTGTAGGTGGTCGAAATTGGAAAAGGCTGAAAGATTAACACGGAAGGAATTGAGCGCTAATACTGCCAGCATGATTGATGTATGGTTGAGATGTGAAACAGTGGGCCGTAAATTTTACATCAGTCTTCTTAATAAAATTTGGAATTCACAAATATTAATATACCCATTAATTTTCAGTTTCTTTTTAATATATTAGACTATTTTAGGTGTGGAAAAATATTGCAGCGAACTAATTTGTCCAAGGTGCTTTCCATTTTGAGTAATGAATTATTAAAGACTTTCCTTGAAACTCTTTAATGCTATTATTCTTATTATTAACAATAACCTTAATTTAATTAAAAGTTTAATACTTTATTGGTAATAAATTAATTGTAATTTTTCAATTTTGGCAAATTCCATTTAATCATTCATTTTCGATAATTAATCTTCAGTAATTACTCAACCGATTACTAAGCGGAAAAGAGTCGATTTCACTTAATAGTTTGCATTAGCTCTTAAATTCAATTTTGAGGAAAATGCGCAGCATTTTAGGGAAATCCTAACATTAGTCTGCCCAGTTGGAGTTCATTCAGCTTCATCAGTAGAAATGTCAATTAGATAATCGAGATTGTATTCACCGAAGATCAACAGTACCGTTTAGTTTAAGAATCTTTTTGTACAGTTATCGTATGATGGGCTTTAAACTAAGTTAAACGGTTTGACCTTCCTTGCCGTGGAAATTTTTATTTTTTATTTTACTGAGTAGCCAAATATACCGTTATAATGCGATTCGAGTGCAATAAACTGCACAGCAGATAGAATCCCCTTCCTTGAGACGGAATTAAAGGAAATGAACTTCATATGAGAACACAAAATATCATTCCTTCATTATCCCACTTTCGATCATAGAAAAATACTTTTTAAAGAAAGAAATTGAATCTTTAAAGTGGATGACGGCTACAAAAAGAGGAGGAACACGTATGTAGATGGATTTTAACTGGCAATAAAATCCATCTACATACGATTCCCGGAACTTACTCTGCTGTGCCTGGCATATTATATTCATTGGCATGTCACGATAAAGACAATAAATGAGGATGATGAACCGAACACAGTCTTAACTGTTCTGCCATGTACTTTAGCCGAATTGATGGCGAGCCGCAGAGGTATGCCGACTTGAAACTCGATGTGTTTGCTTCGGGATAAAAAGCTGAAGTGGCGCAAGAAAGCGCGTGATGTAATCTCTTTCCAAAAGAAAGAAGCAAACAGATTTTGAGGTGAATGAGTGATGATTGCACTCACACAAGCAGCTGCTGCCGATGTCTAGAAACAGTTTGTTTGGTGAACGAATCGCTTCCGCGCATTGCGGTCCAGTGTGATATCGCTTTGAAGAATGAATGTCGCTCACGTATAGGCATCTGAGTAATCCCAATGGAGAGGTTGAAAGTGAACACTCATCGAAAAGCTTTGATTTCGCCTTTGCGTATACAAATACGTTTGAATTGATTGAGTTAAGGATAATGATTGAGAAAATGAATATAGAATATTTTCAATACTGAAATTCAGAACCTTTACTAAAAATAACTGAAATGTAACAAATCTTCTTCGAAACATCAAATGAAGAATTATTTTTATATAAAATACGATATTATTGAAACGAATTGTGAAAAGCGATGCTTGTTAGAATTTTTCCATGACAACTTGAAGCGAAACATTCACATGAATGAAGAATTCTTTGATCTGTTTCAAAATAAATCTGATAAATTATAGTTATGGGTAACATCGATATATATCGATAAGTTTGCTCTAGAACTGCAATAAGAATTAAATAGAGAATTATAGTATCATATATATATTATAAATATAGCTCTAGAGAATTGATACAGAACTTCGTTTCAAGAAACAATAAAGAATGACTTGATGCAATACAATAAAAATGGAATAAAACAATAGAAAATTAAATCAATAGCATGTTTCACAATTCATGATTATCTCACATTAATAAAAATCCTTATCATAAGGAGACCCATCTTTTTTCTTGAGACCACCATGTCTTGGTAGATGAATGCGTTAGTTTTTCGGTTTAGCTTCACAACGCTATATTCCTTTCGAAATTTATTTTTATACTAATTGCATTGATCTCGTGCTTAGATGTATTCTTAAATAAAAAAAAGTCCTTTTTTATTTGAGTCAGTGTTTATTAAAGGGTAAGATATACGTTTTCTACGTAGAAAACAGGCAGTCGCAAATTTAGAAAATGTGATATTTCCTTAACATTAATTTTCATTTGAGTCACTTTTAAGCTATTTCCACCATGAATATCGTTTAATTAAATTATTCGAAAATGTAATCGTAACTGTAAATGTATTTGTAAACTTTAATTTCTAGGTAACATGTCAACTATACGAAACAAATAAATCAATACCAATGGCTTATGAAACGGAGCTCTTAACAGCTCAAGTAAATTTATTGATTTTCATATCATGGTCACGGCACCGAAACAACTATCGGACAATCGCGAATTCCGAAAAATCTGACCTGCATAAATACATTTAATTCCAAAGCATCACATCTTTCATTGTTATCTTTGCATGGATTCAAAACTAATAGTCTCATACTTCTCTTTCAAAATGAATTCAATTAGTTTCTGCTAGTTTTCACTGATATCAGATCAGGATTACATAAGCCTTAAAAAAAATACTTTCTTTAAAAGGAATTCAATTGCCAGTGGATAGAAGAATACTTAGAATAAATCCAATCTCCCCACTATCTCGAAAGGCATTTAAATGCCCAGTAATAGCAAGATTTATACCGGAAAAGAAATTAAATGGGCTGGTTTAGAGGAAACTGAGCATTACTGAAACCATTAGCATAAGAGAGGCGTGGGCCGGGAAGTAGATAGCGAGTGATAAATGAGTGATTAAACCGAAGATTTACTACCCGAGCATAATCATGTAATTAACCCATTAGCCATAAGTGCTTCTACCTACTTTGTTCCGATTAAGTAAGCTTTTATCTCCTTTTAAAGGTCGTTTCTGACGCAAATATCAGAAACCTTATGCGAGTAATGTTGAAGAGCTCTGCTTCAGAGTCGTTTAATTTCAGAGTAATTCGGGGGAGCAGCTAGAGATGAGAGCTCCTCTTCTTCCGAAGACAACGAATTCAAAGGACGGATAATGTAAAGCGGCGATGCGACATAAACAACAGAGCGTCACTGGAAGGGATTACAAATTCTTCGCATACCGCAAAAAGGCAAATCATTACCCATGCTCGCTTGGGACCGTTTGAAAAAGAAAATCGCTAGGTCCGATCGATAGGCTCAATCGCGAGTCGCCTTTTCTTTGAAGTCGTAACTACATGAAAGCCTTCTTATCCTCCATCTAAGGCATCGCTTTTGCTCACACATGTTCACCATTTAGAAAGAAAGGCAGAGGGGGAGGCGGGAGAAAGGTTGAGGTTGCAAAGAAATACCCCTAGAATGACCTCACACCTCTCATTAACCTCCGAGGTATCCACGGGATTTAAGATCGTGCCTCGCGAGTCCTCTTATTCCTCCGAGATGATGAGCACTCCAGATTCCTCGACCATCCGAAACGAAGTTCGCGTAAGGGCTTTCCCGTGCCAATATGTACATACTCGTTCGGCAATTTGGGCTTAAGAAAGGCTTTTTACAACCTCTCGCAATTTGGCAGGCTACAACGTGTTTCGAGTGGGTGTTGAAACTTCGGATGCCTTTTATTATTTATCGAGTTCTTTGATGGAGGTGGGCTGCAGGCATCCGATAGTCTTAAAGACGCGAAAATGAGCTCCCACACCGAGGCTGGGGAAATTTGTTCCCACGCTTCAAAAGGTTGAGAGAGCGCGTCCTCTCGATATTTCCAGATATTTCGAAAGTGCGGAAAGGGTGTATCGTTCATGAGGGCAATTTTTTCGAAAGTTCGACGGTATATAAAATAGATTTCATACGAAGCGTAATGGGGCATTATTCACTTTCGACAGTGCGGCGGGACTCCAAAGCCTACCCGGTCTTTCCGATGCCGCGCTTCTTGGCTCCCGGCGGGCAAAAAATCGCCGCTTATCAGTTTTTGCGCTCATTAATGACCGATATATTTCTTTCGAACGGAGCTTTTGCGTTTGAGAATTAAATTTATCGGCGTCACACCCGTTTTAATTCTTCCGCTTACAGGCGACATTCCTCTGTCCAGCGAACTGAATCAATCTTTCAAATTTAAGTGGCACTTAAGTAGTTAAAAACAGTCCCCTTTGGTTCTAATGATTGCCGCCGTCTATTAGCAATCGTTATGGTAATGGTGCTAAGTCAAGGCAATACATTTTAATCATTCGCCGCGATCCCGGACTTTTTCACAATTTCTCTGGGGCTGAGAAAAAATGACCTTAAGGCCACCGCGGAGCAATCGTTATTAATGTCTTCGGAATGATTGGTCGAGGAGAAATTGATAAAATATTTCTCCCTGATGTCAAAAGGACCGATTCATTCCGCGGTCATAAAATCGCCCGTAAACGCTTTCGAAGCTAGCTTCCACTCATCTCGATAAAAGTACCAATTTACCGAAGGATCTTGTTTCCTCTCCGTGGCCTTATCATCGCTCGGTTTCGATCCGGGTGAGTGTTTCGGCTCATACAGAGGCGGCTGCGTTGAGAGATAGTCTCATTTGTGCTTCTCATGTTGCTGGGCTATCGTCTCTGGGATCCGTAACCTGGGAAAGATCGGCCGCCGAATGCGTAAATGGATACGCGAGAGCCGTCAATGTTTAACCTTCTGGGCGAACAAAATTTCCGATGCTATGACGGTGAGTTCGCTTTCCATCTCTATATCATCGGCTGAATCGATCTTGGCGACGCCGGTGGCCCATCCGTGTGGTCCATTAGCGCTGGAGGAATCGAAAATGATAAGCTTTTCTGTCTGGTAGAAGCGAGTACTCTGTGCTATTATGGCAGGAGCTGTCATAGACCAGAAACAAGCTGAGAATACGATACTCTTGTTCCCTCACCCATTTCCGACTGAAACCGATCGTTTCCGCTTCGAGATAGGAATGAGTATCTCTCATCAACAAGCATTTAAGCGCCATGAACTATTTTACTTGATGGGGTTTGCCCTGATTCCAGGCACTGATTAGGTTGCCTGATTTGGCGTTGATGGCAATGCGATGATTTTTAGATTTGTTAAGAATGTAAATGCAACCCGTTATTTTACCATCTCATTCGACTATCGATAAGGTAAAACGAAATAAAATAAATTCTGAAGCCCGTGCTTAAATTCTTACTTAAAGTGCATCGTTATTTTGCAATACATCTTGAAAAGAAAATGGGTAAAGTTTAGTTTTTCTTCTCTAAGAATTTAATTTTTAAAATTCTCTCTTTCTGCTTCCACTTAACACCTTCATATAAGGCATATTTAGTTATATCGCACATCGGTATTTTTCGCCATTTTTCTGAGTTAAGCAATGCTAGGAACCAGACAGTTTTTTTGCTATAGAGCTCATTCTCGAATCCTATCTCGGAGGGATACAAATGTAAGGGTGTAATATTAATGGATATGTTTAATTGGAACTAATCATTAAAGTCACTAAATGATTTACTTGAGTGAATATGTGGCTTTGTTTAAGGCCGACTTGGAGAAAATGATGCTGGAATCTATTTGAGTATTCTGAAACGGTATCCTCTGATACACAGATTTTTCCCTTTTGTGAGATGAGTAATCGAGAGAAAGCACAAAAATTAAGGAAAATTCTATTGTCGTACGAGTAGAAGAAATGAAAGGATGAATAAATACCTTTTTAAAATTATGGATTTCCACTGTAGCTTACCTTAAGAAATTGTCTCATACCAGTAGTTGCCTGTGTTAAGTTTTTTACTATCACGCAACTAAATTACATAGAACAAATTAAATAATATTTTCTTGTGTGCTGATGGACGTGTGTACTTGCGAAATAAAGGAGTGTACTTATTTTATCCCTTTTCTTTAGTGCGATAACTTAAGGAAAAATACAAGCAGCCAGCAATCTTTCTGTCTTTCAGTAAACGAGTTAACCGTCAACTCGCAGCATCATCGCTGATTTCTCTGTTCGGTCATTACCTCTCCGGTTCGGTATAACCTCTCCTCAATAAATGTTTACGCACACCGGTAAACTTTTTTGATTGTCGTCCAAATCTTATTGAACCGCATTAATGAGAAGGCCATTTTTAATAACATAGGAGGGGGGCATGACATCACCCAGGCAGGTAGTTGAACCGTAGGTATACCCAGAGGGGGCCAGGAAAACATTCTTCTCGACTACTGCCCTGTCATTGCTATTAGATAATTGTTCATTAGTGAAAGCCCCGAAAGTTAACAATATAAAAACTTCAAATAATCCTCGGTCAGCAATAAAGGAATCTCTCGGATAATGAAGACAAGAATCGAATAGATAGGGTTTAATTTATCGACTTCCCTCTTGAAGCAATCAAATGTAGCGCAGCATCTCGGATCGCCTTTAAAAATACCCTCGGCGTTTAAAAATAAAATCGTTCCGTAATTAAGCTGAATAATGAGTCGTAACTGGGAGCGACGGAGGAAGAAATTATAAAAAAATAACGCAATTCCACGGTTAGGTACTTTGCTCGGTTATAATTCAGCGCACTTTTTTGCGCCCCACGGCTCGTTAACGGATACAGCTTTTTCAATCAGAAAAGCTTTACCTAAGGGTGTTATAAAAAGCCGCATCGGAGAAGGTAAATCTTTTGATGCATGCCCTAAAGCCGTTCGGAAAAGAGGAAGAAATGCCCTTGTACAAAAGCGACCGTTCCTATCGCATTGACCGCGGCCACCATAAACAGCAGCATTAATGGTGGAAGGAAAACTAACTGCCGCGGACTACTTGTCATTTCCCTCCCTCTTCCTCGCAATTTCCTTATCTCAAACCCCCTCCCACGCCGTGACTGATGTTGCCCAAGAGATGCCGAGTCTCTCGAGGGAATATCTTCTAATCAGCATCACCCGTCCTCTTTTTAATGATGAGTGATGCGCACGTGAGAGGAGACGTCCCGCGAGGCAGAGATTCTCAACCGGTGCGCCGCAAATTGACTTTTAGAGAACCGCATAAATTGGTAGAGACCAGAACTTCTGAAACGTTCAATAACAATATAGCAGCAGTGCCCAAGCATTTACCGCCAGTGGGTCGCATTAACTTCTATAATACTTCGCGGACCACAGATAATAATATGAAAGCATTGATAATTCGTTAAAAGATGCTAATTTTTAGTTCTGTTACAATTATAAGTACGGCTATAAATTAAGTTAGCTATAAGTATATATAAATTACGGCTATAATTTGTTATCTTCCACAATAACTATCAAGTATTAGCATGTAATAATTGTATGAAAACTACAAGAATGAGCAATCTTCTGGGTCTCAAGGAAGTGGTTAAATGGCAGCAAGCGGCCTTTAGCTGGTGGGTGCAAAATCCGTTATAAATGATGAATGAAAAATCTCAGATCTAAAGTTTTCGCAAATATTGAATGGAAACGATGAAGTTCCAATGCATGTCTATCACCTTCAGCGATGCTGTTAATGCAATTAAACCTGCAGAACCCTAAATACTCAGTTTTTTTATTTTAAATTCTTACATTTGTATTTTCCAGAAAGTCAAGGTGAACGCGATTGAATACACGCTAAATTGTGTAACAAAATTGTCAAGATAATTCGGCAAATTCTCTTGGAATATTAGTTCACAAAAATTTCACTCAAATTTTATCATATTTGTTTTCACAAAGAAAAAACGGAATTAGAACATTTACAAAACTAGACACTAAATGAAAGATAAAGGCTTCAAGGACTATCTAGGAACCGAAAATATAACGCAATTTGCCGTCCATGGTGGCATCTATAGGTGTACTTTCTTAGCTTACAGCAGGAAGTGTATAACAAATAGCACAAGCAGGTGTCTTTTGAAGTATTTATCTTATCCTTTGTACATTTTTATCCACGAATTCATCCCTTTGCTCAAATCATAGCATATGATTTGAAGCTATTCTACGTTTAATTCCTGATCGTCTGACTTCTTGTGTTTCGATTGTACGATTTATGTTTTACGTGCTTTCCACCGGGACTAGAAGATAATGTACAACTTCTTTATAATCATAATAAACGTAATATAATAGATTCGAAAAAAAGAAAAATTCACGTTCCAACTTAAACAAATTCCATGTTTTCATCTCAACAATTAAGCAACTCCGAAAGGTATTTTTGTTTGAAGAAAGGAACCTCGCGGCGTGACATACGCCCGGCGAATACAGCCGAAGTTGTTTTTCCCGTGAAAATGGCTAAATGCAATTCAAGGAAGTGACTCTTATTTTTGCAAGGATGGCCAGGCAAAAAGAGGAATATCTTCATAAACTTTCCCCATTGCGAGACCAAACACGAGAGACTGCATGAATCCATGCTCATGAATTAATCATAGTAATGTTCGCGGCAAACAAGAAATTTGGGCGCATTTCATAACAGGCAATTTTCTGTTTGCTACTATCCAATAAACATTTTCCGCGTGAATATGAGAGATTGGATCGTTTTCGCGCTGATTCTCGAAAATACATTCAGGTATTTGGAATGTAAAATTGAGAAATATTTATTTCCGTGGAGGGATTTCCGCGGAACGTATTTGACTAAGATTATGATTCGTTTGAGAAGCCAAAGATAAAGGGTGAAACACAAACATCAAAATTCCCGTAATTATTGAAGGGACAAACTATTCTACGTAATTATCGTTCAAATTAAACGACTAGCGTTCAACACACGAGCGTATTTATAATCAAAACACATCACATAAAAATTGAGTTTCTGGAAATTTCTTCACGAAGGAAAATATTATACTTACATACACCCACGAAAGTGCATTATGTAGTACCTTCATCCTCTTGGCGTAATCGGATATTCTTATAGAAACTATGCTCCGCCTCCGTAATTACGCATTTAAATCCGCTGATGTTATAATAACGGATTGCTCGGGTCGCCTTAGTATGCAGATTCTCATAAATTAATGATTTCCCTGCGAAAGGCACACAATCGACCTCTGGCGTAGGAAACGGCAAACACATCTCGCGCGTTCCTTTCTTCTGAAGACATCTCCGGGAAGATAACTGGAAAAATGACTGACCAACCGCTCGAAGCGTCCGATATCTGCTAGATAAGACGAACGGCTAACAGTGAAGTGAACGGAAGCGGGTGAGGGAAGGGCAAGATACGAAAGTGCAATGGAGGTACACATCCCTGAAAGAAACGAGGAAAAACGTACAAGACGGCTCCGGGGAGTTTCACCCAGGAAACGGTTCGTCCAAAGACAGTACACGCTGAGAACTTTTCACCCCGAGTCACAACGTCCAAGAATTTTCACCCAAGGCCTTTTCTCCCAAGAGTTTGGTCAAGAAAAATATGTATTTCTTTCAACGGTTATTTTACTCAATGAATATTTCACCTGACAGAGATAAGTACTCATTAAATTTTCATGGAAGGAAGATTTCATTCAGCAAATGCTATCACAAATAGTATTTCAAGCCGATATTTTAATAACACTTTTTGAAATATGATTATGGAGAACCCAAAGTTTTGCCTATCTTCGATTTTAAAACCTCAAAGCCCTTCCGACATATAGTCTTCCAAACTTTCTAAGGATATTTTACAGAATCCTCCTCGATAAGAACATACATGGTAGGTTTTTTTTTATTACCGACGGAGTTATTTTCCTTTGCAGATATGAACTATAAACAATGACCACGAAACCCAACCCAACCCCACCAGGACGCCTCCTTGAGAAATCATAGGGAAAAACACTCGTTGGGTGAAGTATCAACTGGGCAAACTCTCTCTTTTTAAACCAACCCTTTGGTACGAATATTTTTGGTTGAAAAGTGCACTAGGTAAAGAAAGGCTTGCAAGATTATTCCTTATTGAGAATTAATTTCTTTCGCAGACTATGATCAATGATCGCCCAAGCAACGCTATTTTCGAAATAGCATTTGGTGAAACATTCATTGAATGAAATATCTATTGATTAAAATATCTCTTGGGTAAGTAGACCCTACGTTAAATTCCTCGGGGCATTAGTCTTGGGTGTAAAGTACCTGGTTGAAATGGTGAACCATTCCCGAGTTTTCTCCCTGAGAGAAACGCCTCTACGAGAAATTCTTTGGATGAAAGGACACCATAAAAAACGGAGATGGAAAACAAAAAGGAGTGAGAAGTTGGTTGAAGCAGGGAAGATGAAGAAAAAGTGGAGTGCGAAATAATGACGAACGAGCGCGCGCGAGGCAGGCCGCCGATGCTATCAAAAACCCACCCGGTAGCCCCATAAAGCATCCGCGAGGGACCCGCAGCTCCGGGGATGAGGAGAAAAAGGTGGAAGTGCCGAGAAAAGGTGAAAAAATGGAGTCGGAAAGGGGAAAAACGAGGTTCGCCGAAGCGGAGAATGAATGGAAAAACGGAGGAGGCACGTTTCGGGCCGCGAGCGAAAAAAGATGCGTGCTCGTGCGTGCAAGTGTTCGGGAGTGTGAGCTTCACGTAAGGAGGAGAACAAATTGCTCAATTCCCTTCTCTGCGTGAGGGAAAGGAAATATGGGCGAAAAATAAAATTATGGACGGCTGAATTAAACGCAAGTGTGTTTGATTAAAGATAACTAACAGGCTTTTTCTGCCCTCGTAAGATCGAGCGGGATCGGGCACTTTGCTCGCTTCAGATGCTTAAGGGAATGACTAAGTAATCAAGAGGTGCGCAAGCGTGAAGGGGTAGTAAATTCCGTGACGCGTGTAAGCGTCGTATTTGAGGCGATGAGAGAATTACTTTTCGTTTTCCCTGTGGTGAGAGCAAAAACTAAATTACTCTCGTGTTGCCCTATGCAAACTTACTAGATTCCCTGGAGTTAAGCTATGGTGACCTTTTGATTTCTTTCAGAGATAAATCGATTTTTGAATCTGTTACTATCAATTTTCGAATATTTTTGTCCATTATTTTCTAATGAGAACACAAACGGGCCTACACACCTAATAATGCGCAAAATCTCATACGCAAGTAAACATGGTTATCTCATTGATATGGCAAAAAAAGAAAGCAAAATTTCTTTTGAATCGCTTAGTACTCGTACTTTGGTATTTCCTTTTCTCGATGCAGCTTTACACTATTTAAAATAGCACATCGTTTGAGATATACTAAATATTAAAGAGTAAGATCGTTTGTTCGTCTTAATTTCATTATATTTGTAAAAAACTGTTATTTTGTGGGAATTTTATGGTTCTACAGTTCATCGAAATGTGTACAAGAAAAACTTCGACACTTCGTTGTTGTATGGATCAAATCAGGTAAAGTCAAGCTGACATTTACTTATAAGTGGTGATGAGTAACTGTACTTATTATATCACATGATAAAGTTATTGATTTAATCGAAACATAGAGTTCATTCAATTCAGCATTTAAATTCTTACGCGTAACGTCCTTAGAAAGAAAGAGGAGGGATTTTTTATACCGGACCTTTTAACCGGGACTATAATACCGGACCTAAATTTATTTTAAAACAAGGGCAACAAAAGAGATATAAAGATCGATGGTGGTGAATAAACCAATCTCTTATGTAGAATTCGATAATTCTATCCTATTTGCCTCGTGTTATGTTCCCCTTTATGTCAGAAGTATACGTCGAAATACTTTGAAACAATGGACTAGCTCATCTTTTAATATTTTGAATAATTCATAAGGGCCAAAGTTCTACATTTCCTTTAAATTGAGCCTTTTAGCAGCCAAAATTGAATTGGTAATTTATGCAATAAGTGACGAGATGAATTTTACTATCCAAAGGATGACGGCATTTCATATTTATTCCGCAATGTTTGTATTTATATTCACGATAGTCCGCTTCTTAGTATTTGTTACGTCCTTCGTAGACAATGGGATTGGTAGCGAATCTGCTGAAGATTGGCTTGTTTCGTATGGCATCCATACACACAGCACCAAATGCTTCCCTCAGAATGTGAAATGAAGTGAATGTTGGTGGCATACCGAATAAAATGCTAGACGCCGGAATATTGGCTGAAAGATAAGTGGAGGTTTTGGAAAGCAAACGCCCTTGCGGAATCGGGGAGCGTGTATCCCGAAAAGAACTGTGGAAACGAGGCGAATGGTAATTTATCGAAGGGTTTGCGATAAAACGCTGCGCAGAATGAAATTAGGCGAGGAAATCTCCACACAAAGGATGGACGGTCCGTTATTCGGAGTTCGCGGTTAAATCGCCCTAATCACGTATGAAAAATCCTAATTGTTTGCCCGCGTGACCCGAATCGCTAGGAGTTTTCTTTATTCCGAAGGAATCGTTTACTTTGTTGAAAAATTTATCTCCCCTCGTCCGGGCTGTGACAAAAGCTGACCTCTCGTCCTATTTGAAGATTCGAAAAAAAGGAATGTTTACATGCAACTGAATGGCATTATCATGACATTTTGCGGTTCTACATGACATTTATTATCCTGATTACTATCTTGACGAAGGAAATGTATACGAAACCCTCTTGGATAAGTAGGTTCGCTTCTGCGTATGTACTCATAATGAATAAACTTAAGCTAGCAAAGTATTTGCATTTATAAGATGTTAAGGAGTTTGGAAATGAACGTGTAAGGATATTTAAGCCCGTTCTCTTCGTTGAGAAAATCGGCATACACGCAAGGCAATAAATTTTATTTTCTTCGACTCACCCGAGTTTAAATAATGACGAATAGGATTCGTGACTTTCATAGGGATTTTAACGAGGATCCTTAACATTAATAAGTCAGCCAGTAATTCATGAAATCAGCAATCATTAAATTGTAGATATCTTGCCTTTAATGACTTCTTACGGGGAGTGATTTTGATAGGTTGAAGAGCAAAAACTGTAGCCTGTTAGAAGATCATTGAACAAATTAATATTTAAATCATTGCGTTACGACGGCTTGATTTTAGGACAAAATGGCACGTTTAATGACAAATAGAATAAAATCAAGGTGCTACCATAATTGTTACTTAAAATTGAATAAATATGATGATTGCCCAGATTTGCTTCTTCGGAAAATTTTACCGACCGACCCATGCTATTTAATTGTAATGTGACGAATAATTTGTCGAGAGATTACATGTTTGCAGCGTTCAGGTAAAAAAATAACAGTATGCTGATAAAATCTTTTGAAAAAGCATTTCAATTCAATCTAAAATGGCAATATGGCTCCTGAGATGTTGAAATTAGTCCCGTAAATGAATAAAGGTTGGCACTTTTAATCGATTCTTCTTATTGAGTGGTGTAAAAAATGTCTAACATATAACTGAAAATAATTTTATAGGTAAACTACAGTCTAACAGTTTTACACTTTACCTCCAAACAGCATAGTTTTCAAAGAACGACCATTTGATAATTTAATAGTGAAGTGGAATAGTATGCATGAAAGGACAAAATAAATCAATCAAAGATGAATTGACTACTCAACACCTATGCGACCTAAGTGATCACAGTGTAGCACTTCCTCTACTACTGAAAGCAAAATCATAAATATGAAATTATTAGTGATGCCAAAGTAAACGTTACCGTTTTTTATTCATCCATCGTGAACATTTAATACACATAGACTATTTAAAATTAATGCTTGTTCGTATTTGTATTCTTGTAAATAAGCCATCCGCTGAAGGCCTTCGTTTAAATCTCCGTCTTTCGGAGGTTAGCCAACTACCTTTAAAAAAAATAGGACAGCCCCTTCTGGTTTCCAACAAGAAAAATATGCTCCCGCGAGCATAACCATGAGAAACAGAATGAAAGGCGAAAAAGCAACTGAAAGGAACGAGATCGAGACAAAACGGGAGAAGAAATATATAAAGGTCCGGTCTGGAAGGGCGGCGGGAGCGCCGAAGCAGGTGTATCCCTCCCCACTCGTGTTAGTATGTAACGACCGTGTTTTGTCTTCGCCTCCGTGTCCTACCAACGCTTCTCCACCCACCCCCACGCACACCCGACAACCGCCTTATCAAACGGGAGCAGAAGATGGCGGAGGAGCAAATGAGAACAAAAGAATCAGCCCAAAAGAGGCTCGCGTAGGCGCGGGCGGTGCTGGCCGGCCGCGGGGAACGGGCCGTGGGAGTAGGGAGACTCGACGAAATAAACTGCCTCTTTACCCGGACGCACGCGCTTACAGGATTACAAAGCGGCGGCTTTTTACTCTTGGTCCCCCGTGGGCCGCATCTGTCTACGTATTCTCCGACTCTGTAGGGACAACAAACCCGCCTCTATTCTTCCCTTTACGCAACCTGGGAAACGGGCGGGACCGCGCTTTTATAAGTAACCACGTCGCGTACCATAAAGAGAGTGCCGGTGCGAAATAGCATGCATCGATAATCGGGTCGGGGCGAAAAAAGGGGGAAAGGGCCAGGAAGGTGAAAAGGGAGGAAGAAATTCTGCTCGCGTCCTGTGCACCGAAGGCACGCATTTGAAACTTGTCACCGGCACCGGCGGAAGAGGGAAAACAGTAGAGGAGGAAGATTCATCAGCCTTCAGTGTTCCATCCATCTTCCCCGGTCCGGCCTTGGGAATTAAGGGGGATTTTGTTACGGCGGAGGGATTAGAGGGGATTAATTTGTTATTTAGCCGGGGGATTTGTTCAACTTAGGCCGTAAAAGGGGCGACGATGAACGCGCCAAGTGAGCGGTTTAATTGGATTCGCCGGGCGGAGCTTTTGCTAAACTAGCGTGCGGAATAGGCGTAAAATCGCGATGTTTTAGACGACGGTTTAGAGTTTTCAAAGACGTCTTCATTAAGCGCCGGAGGATATTACAATTTGATTCTTTATTTTTCAGAACGTTTAACATCCTCCTCCGCGAGCGATGCGATAGCGCGGGGAAAATGAGTAACGAGGTTTATTAAGAATTTAATAATTTTCAAAGATTAGATTTCATAGTCTTGCTCGAAGTGCTATATGAAAGCGATCGTTAGGAAATCTCTCGAGGGAATTAAATGTTACCTCTCCGTGAACCTTCGGCTTGTTCAAAGGACTGTAATTGAAACCATACAGGAAGGAATTCCAACTTTTGCAGACGCTGGATTATGCATCATGCCGCGTTAAAACTCGCTCCTTTCGTCAGCTCTAGCGTTGAATATTTTAACGAATGCGGAAAGTTTATGCCGTCTGAAAGAAAATTAGCGGAGTGTAATCAGCTCTAGCGGTCGTAACTTTCTGGAAATTCTCCATATTTAAATAAAACTGTGAACTTTATGCAAAAATATTTTTACAGAAGAAAAGTCGTTTTCGATGCACAAGCGTCATCTATCTCGAACTTGTTTTCTATTCTTGTTAATTATACCCTATAACACAGAATTGGTCAGTAATTTATTTAGCGAATATATCAGTAGGAAAAAATGTAAAGAAAACATGGTTGCAAGAAACAACAAGGGAGAAATAGTTTCATATTTTATTCACCAGAGAAGAAGAACTAAGGATGGGAAGCCACCATTTGGGAAAGAACAATCCATCCCGTGTACCATATTCATTCCTAGCTTCTTTTACGCCCTATGATGATGCTTAAGTATCGAATTTAATGATATTGTTACCTATTTTCTTCCGGTACCTTCTATTATCGTCAATACGCTTTTCGCTGTAAGCAGCTTTTAAAAATTTTCTCTATTAAAAACCCCATTTCCTTTCAGCTGATCACTTTAAAGAGTATAGGTGTTTCTAAAATATTTAAACATTACATCATAATTGACAATAATTTAATGACGATACTTTCACGAGAGGATTTTTAGTAGAATCGTACGGCGTTTACTGCATTGGGAATCTCCGATAGGAATATCAAGCTCACTGAACCTTTAATTTTGATACAGTAGAAAATTATATAGCAAATTGAACACAAAGAGAAACCTCAGATCAGGTTGGGGTATGTCCGTTGGTTTGTTTTTCCTTTTAGGACTCTGCAACGGTGACTACAATGGAGAAGTCACTGTCGGTGGCTATAACGGAAAAGTGCCCTCTTTTATGTGAAGTAAACAGTCATTAAAAGTTCACCATCTTTCCCTTAAAAACTAGCAGGATTTATCCCTCTGTGTTTCTTTAGGGAAGCAGCGTTCCCTTGGATTCCCAGGAACCAAGCTCATCACGAACCATCTCCTTACCCTCTTGTTTATGATTGGAAGAAACCCTCGCGATAAAATACAGGAGAAGGGTTTCAAATCCTCTTCTACTCCCACAAGTCGAGCGTCTGCAGCGAGAGTCACTTCACGATACCCACTCAAAGAAACCTAAAACTCACGACTGCTAAAGATTAGCGATTCGTGGAATTGCGCTCCATTTAAATTTCGCCTCCTATTTTTTCCTTGTTAAAGACTCCGGAGATCGGAGAGAACCGGAACGCACGATTTGAAAGAGAAGAAAAATCTCCCGAGATATCCTCAGCATTCGCGGGCGTTGGAATCTCTTTCTCTCGTGGAAAGGACGGGGAAAAAAGTCCAAAAGACAGTGCCTACTATAGTGCCCTTTGCGCGAATGAGACGACTCGGGATGGGAATCGAAGGAGGAAATGAATGCGGGCGCGAACGGAAGAAAGGTTATCGAGGATGGAAGAGGTGGAGATCTCGGGACATCGGTCGGACATAATGTGGATCGTGGGCGATGCGAAGGGTGAGAGTGGGAAAGAGGCGAGTGGAGAGCACAAAACGTGAAAACCTCGGCGAAGGTGGAAAGCCATTGTAAAAAGAGACGCTTTTGCGATATCGGGGTCCCAATCAGCTGAGATCACGGAGCGTGATTATGCTCCTAGGGATATTCAGTGTCGTCAATTGGTTAAGAGGTATCCCTGCCATTGCCGCCCATCCTTTGTCGTCTCTGTTGTTCGCCGTGTCGTCGCCTACTCTTTCAGGGTGTTTCCGACACCATATGGCGGGATGCGCGGAAAATCTGAGAAAAGGAATGGCTTAGAGATGCCCAGGGATGATGACGCCATTTGTTTGGGCGATGTGCTTAATGGAAAAGATATTACGGAAACTTAACTCTTTACCAGCATAAATGTGAGCGTGCGCGTATCTTGCGCATGTGCATCATGCCTTAATGATTAATTAACAAAGCCTTCTCTCCTTCGGTTAGAACAGATGGGACAGAACTGCAATTTTCTATAGGAAAATTCCTCACTGATCGTTGCAGATTTAGCATCATCTGACGCTATTTTCGAATTACTCCATAGGGTACTTTAATGCTAACATAATATATAGAAATTAATTGTTAAAGATCGCGAAATTTCGAATAAAAGGTTATATATGGAAGCCTTGAGAAATAATTTCAATTAATAATAAGAAAAGAGTATTTAAATTAATATATATCGTATTATCGTAAATGTGAATAAATTAAAAAACAGTTTATATTAATGGGTGTATGTATGAATAATATAAAATATTATGAAATTTCATCTTTACCATTAAAGTTATCAAATTCTACCATTCTGGAATAACGGTAGGAAAAAGCAGGGGTATGTCTAATAGGACAATTACATTTTATGCAATATTAGGCCAGCATTTTGATCAAACAAAGGATGAAAATGATGAAAAAATATTTTTGATGGGCAATGCAGCGAATGAATTTTAAATAAATGTACTTTAAAACCAGAAGGTTTGCCCCGTTTCAAGAAGAAAACAGAAGTAGACATGAAAAGTCCATTATCTTAAGTATTTTGCCTGTTTGGAATCCATTGTTGTCTGGAGTTAACGTATTACATTTACTCCGCCTGTATTTCGTGCATTCCGTGCTAGAAAATAAACTTAAGTGTGGGCACTTCAGCCACGAAAAAAATCGGTGACTGGAACTAAGCATTTCAATAACTCAGGATCTTGAGAAATCTAAGTTAAGCGAGAAGAATACATCGGTGCGAATGAATTATTAATGAACTTCCTCAATTATCAGCGTGTTACACCCATGTTCAGTAGTAAAAGCGTTGATTGCGGGGAATGCTCCATCTAGATAATTACTTGGGAGGCGATGGTTACATGCTCTTCAATTTTTAGACATGCTTATCGCTCCGCAAAAAATAAGCACCGGCGATTTAGATGGGTTGGTATCATGCATACCCGCATCGTTAGGAAATGGATTCTCCTTGTTTGCGGTCATTGTCGGTGTATTATGAAGAGGATGAAATTGTGTCCTCAGATTGATGAGGACTCACAGTCATGAATTTTCTCAAAAAACCAAAGATAGAAAAGAAGAAAATAAATTAGAGTGATCTGTAACTATAAATAAACAAAATATACGAAGACACGAAAACAATTGTTTTCTTTTTTAATACGACGACGATCGACTACCAAATCAGCGTAACAATTTACATGGAATACCACTACAACTAAAACTATGAATTGTTGTCAATATCTAATTAACCCTTTGTGTTTTTGAAAAAACGGGTACTATCATCTTACACAAATGAGAATAAACGATTCTTATCTATACTAAATAAATGGCGAAAACACAGATTCACTCGCAGAATAAAATGCTGTTTACATGTGTTTGTGTTAATAACTCTCCAATTTTATTTCGATTATATCTATAGATATATCATTGAATAATTTACTTATTATAAAAGCGAGTGAATCGAGAGGTAATTAATCCAATAGGTGATACAATTTTCATTCCACCAGGGAATTCTTCCAATAATGATACAGCTGATTATCAACTTTGTGCATTTCCCTTCCGTGCATCATCATGTAACATAAGATTATAATTGATGTCGTGGGATATTATCGATATTGGTCTATTCATCACTAAACTATAGCTATCCTACTGAAAAACACATCTATAAATGGAATTCTATCACATAATCACCTTCATATACAATAATACAATTTGAATTTGAATAACGTAATTATTTTTTTCTCTTTAGTGTTGTTGCTAATATTATTTATTTACTCTACTTTTTCATTTTTGTATGAACCTTTGGTTGTAATTTTTTTGTTTATGACCCATTATGGAGTCAGTCCTATTACGAGGTTTTATTAGAAAAACATAAATGCATACAGGAGTTTCCTACAACGATACCGGAGATGTTATTACAGTAGGACGGTGACTTTTAGACATCCTTACCATCCCCTAACCACCATGAAGTAAAAGCTATCAGTGGAAAACACAATCTCACGGAAATGATATTTTAAGCTTCATTAGAACGAGACGCATCTGAACCGCTAATTACTGTTGAATTGGAGGACGAGATATGGAGTATGGGAATTCTACGGATAAGAAAGGACATGGTGCATGAAATAGGAGAACGAAGAAAACGAAAATAGGAAAGAGAATCCTGAAAGAAGCACCCAAGTAGGTGACGCGGACGTGATTTTCTCCTCCTCTGAAGGGGAAATAGGGTCCAGAGAATTGGAGGGGTGCAATAGTGAGGCAACACAGCTGGGAGTCGGGGAAGGAAAGAGAGGATGACCAAAGGATGCTAAGGCATTCCGCGGACTACCTTCACACTTCATCACGGACACCAACAATGCACGTACGCCTCATCCCCCGCATCATCGTCCCCTTTTAACCTTCTTATCTCTTCCTCTCTTACCGCTCATTTCCCTTTATCCCTCCAACTCCTTTCTCCCTTACGTTTCACTTTCATTCGCCGACTTTGTCATTTTCATTGCCCACCGGTTGAACGCCCTCGTGTTTCACCTGAATAAATCTAGCATCTGTAAGTGTAAGTTGATAGGGAGTTCTGTAGTTCGCCCACAAATCCCGCGTACGTTAGATACAAGAAGTATCTTGACTTCAAAAATATCAAATTGGAGCCACCTCGCAAAAAGTATGGAATACGACGTATAACGAAACTTTTCGAATCTTTCTTTGAGAACGTGACAGGAAATGCTCACCGTCAAACTTCGCACATCTTTGGAGATGTGGTTCAAGGATAGGTTATAAACGTCGCAAATAAAGGAGTTTCGTCCATTTGCGAAACTTCTTGGCTACTAATAACAGTTTTATAAAAGATAAATAAGGTTCACCTAAAAATTTTCGCGAAATTTCGAATAAAAGGTTATATATGGAAGCCTTGAGAAATAATTTCAATTAATAATAAGAAAAGAGTATTTAAATTAATATATATCGTAACATTCACCCAGCTACCCTAGTTATTTGAAATTATAATGTATCATTTCCAGAAAGTGTTGAATATTCCTCAAAAGCTGTTATTTACAACTCTAAATTCTAAAATTCATGTAAATTACTCTTATATCACGACTTCTGCGTTTTTAACCTTGAGCAAGCACGCATAAGGATAAATTATTCCCACATTTCTAAACAGCTCTGGAGATAGATTGTAGTAATTTTTGTGACTTTAAAAGAAATAAAGAAATATTTAATTGTGGTAACCAATAATTTAGGCTGGAGAAAAGTATTGTGATATAAATCATTTTTTAAATTTAAAATCAGACAAAGCGTACGAGTACAGTTACATTTTTTTATCTAAAATATCTAATAAACTTTTATGAGCGTTGATTATCCACATTCATAGGGAAACTGAGGGAAAAATGTATAAAAGGAAAGTGAAGGGTTGAAACTTAGCACTTGATTCGGAACTGAATTTTTTTTCAACAATTAAATTTTCATTTTAGTTCTTTTTATATGTTAACGAAAATAAGGACACTACAAGCTACGAGGGGCAACATTCGAACTGTTGTACATTTTCCTTTTCACCAGCATGTATCCGAAATATATAGCCATATAAAGCCGACTACTAAAACGAAATGTCAAAGGAGAAACTCATTACACTATCCACGCATTCACGTTTTCTTGAAAATCCGTATGATTTAGACCACGATAAAGACGCCTCCGGATGACGTAACCTTAAGAATGTTAAGGCTGCATCTATCTCGGCAGACATGCAGAATCCTACCTCAAAATAAGGCAGCATTCCCCTCGGTACTACTCCGACCTAAAACGCGCTAAACAATCACTTCGTAGCCGAGAAAGTATCGGGAAATGCCGAGAACACGCCACTCGGAACGTCCGGCGACGGAGAATTCCTCGATTCCTAAAAGTCTTGGGAAATCGAGGTCTGGACACAAAAGGCTCTTAAAAGGGATTGCATTTTGAAAGCGGGGAGACACTCTCCTCTTGGAACGAGTTGGAGAGATGCGAATAATGAGACAGCAACACCCGTGGACACGCACTCACCCTAAGGAACGCTTGGACTTGCCATTGGAGAGCGTACAATGCGGTCACTTGTTGCGGCCTTCGCTGGTGACGTCGTCCGAGAGCTGTAGTCGGCACATCCCGGTTGACATTAGAAAGGAGAGTGGAAGAGGAAAAAGAAGGCTCGGAGAGTGAAAGAGGAAGGAATGGACGGAGAGAATGGAAAGCAAATTCTAGAGGATTCAGGTTCACTTGGAAGGACGAGAATCGTAATAATGGAAAGAACAGGTCGCACGTGCAAAGAGAAAAAAGTTCTGAGGGGGGTAAAATGTAGCAAAAGTCTGAGAGACGCTCCTCTCCCGAGCTGTGTATTCAATTTGCTGTCATCGGCGAGGAAAATTTCCCTTTCGTGCAATCGTGACGTGGACGGCTGTTAGGCCACGAAACGTGGTCCTTTGAGCTTTGGAAGTTGAATTAGCGTATATTATCTTCGCCTGTAACGTTTGGACCAAAAACCTTAGCTCATATTCCTCATATTTTCTATCGTTTAATAGGCAAAATCACCGCATTTACATCTAAATGGAAAATGATCTAACTACTGCAATTGTTCTTCAACAGGATACTAAAACCCTTTATTGGTGCTATAAAAGTTTACCAATCGTTAAAAAGTGAACCCAGCAACCATTATACATAATGCGGAGATGTTTTAAGATCAAAAGTGATTAAAAGCTACAAATTTACACTATTCGAGAAAGTAAACCTATCGAAATTAAAGTTTAATCGAAGCATAGTTCGCTAAAATAAAAAGTCGTTTTTGCAATAGTATATTGGAATCATATTTTTAGAGTTCGGAAGACACAACTATCAATCCCCTTATCAACTTTAAAAAAATATTTTGCAAAGGCTCTTGATAAGGCACTTTGAGAGTAAAAAGGGTGTTATCAGATGGAATAGTAAAGCGCCACTGACTTGAGACTCTCTTAACACACGAATGATTCACAAAAGGTAAAGATTTTTCATTTATGGAGTTGACATCGTTCACAACTATGATTTTCAAGTTTAAAGTCATAAAATTTAGTTTTCAACTCATTTCCCATGAGCTATCTTAATTGTTGTTAAAATTTTACTGAAGTAAATTTTAAGAAAAAAATTGCCTATTAATAAATTTATATTCCCCAAAATTGATTTAACTTAAATATATATTACGAAGGAGTTTGATGATATTTCGTCTTAGTGCAAGGGAACGTTAAAGCAGTTTCTATAAATGATCCTTACAATAATTTATCCTTGACCTCAGATACATGATGTCTAATGAAATAATCACGTTTTATACTAAGAACCACATGGGAGAACTCTTTTGTTCGGTAATAGAGCGAATGAGCACTTCGACGGGAATAAAAACGAACTCAAGTCTTACTAGTGAGAGAACGATACAGAAAAGTAAAAGTCGGCAAAATGACTACTTAAAAGCAACCAGATTGGGTGCAGAATGAGAGATTAATGAATGCAAAACGCCGCTATCTCATGAGCGTACGATGAGAAAACGCGCGTTGGAGAAAGGGCAAGAGGGATTGCATTAGGTGGGAACGACCTTCGTTGATCACTTGGATTGGGAACATGGGTGAGCAAGATCTCAGAGGCGGTAAATCCCTCACAAACGGAGCAATAACAAACCTAATTCATGAGAAAATAGCTGGAGTTACTATGGCATGCGCGCAATTTCATAAATTCTCCCGTCGGTTCGGAGTGATCAGTGAATATTAGAGAGAAACGAAAGGCAAGGTGTGAGGAACGACTACGGTTATCAATTCATCTGGGGTATCGGTCCACTGAATGCGCACCTTACTATGAGTTTCTATAATGAAATGGTTAAAATGAGAAATCATCTCGATGGTCATAAATACACCGAACATGGGATGCAGATCTCGCCATTTTAATAAATTGGGTCAGTAAGGTAACTGTGCTTTATTTAAAAAGAACATGACTTATCTAAAGACGAATGAAACTCTTTTCTGAAGTTGAGTAATAGCTAGCAGATCTGTCTACGCATAACAAACGCCTGAACTGCAGAACTGAAATATTTCTGTTGAGAGGCGGACCTATACTAAGTGATTTGGGGAAAATACTTCAGGATACCTTCACTTTCTGATCATTTCAGCTGCGAGACAAACAGAATTTCGAATCACTGAAAAAATAGATGTTTCATTTTGCGTAATCCTGTAATTAAATGCCATATCTTTTCAGTACTACTGAATCTTTATCAAATCACGATAAAAGATATTTAGTTAGCTGCATAAATAGATAGATGTCTATTTGTAATATTGTAACATTTACGATAATTTACCCTATGTAAATATATATTTCAGCCTCAGAATTTATTTTAAATGGGAGCCATTTCTGCCTCAGTATTTGTGTCAGTTACAATTATTCTAACTTGGTATTATGATTATACGATTAATTGAAAATTGATGCGAGAATGAGAAAAAATTAAATAAATTATAATCCTATAAGGGAGAGGGCATAGAGAAAAGAAAATGAAATCTCTGTCATTAGCTAAAAAACGTAACTCTTTCATTTGGCGACAGATTTCCATCATTAGTCTGAATTAGGAACGGTATGTCGGTGTTTTTCCTTAATGAATTAAAAAGACATATACAGCATTCCAAATCCATATTACTGGATTGTTCAGTATGAAACTTTTGCCAATATTTTCTAGAACCCTTATCGATATTTCGTATTTTTAAGGCTCGCCTGAAGTTTGACACCAGAATGAATTCCACGAAAGATTATTAAAATAAACGCTTCCTCAGTTATTTCCTTCCCAAAGACTACTCAATTTTAAAATTTGAAAATCTTCACAACAGCAATGAAATCATTAAATAATCACAACAAATTATGGATTAAAATAAAATAATTATTGTCCTCCAAGCATTTTACTTATGCTCCAAGTTAAGATTCGGCGGTTGCAACGTGGTCATTGAAGTAAATGTATCTGCAGCATTAATTAAAATAAAATCTTATATCTTGGGAAATCGAGGTCTGGACACAAAAGGCTCTTAANAAGGCGGATAGAGTAAAGACAGAAGCAGAACCAAAAATTTGATTTTCATCACTGTTAATCATTATAATAATTATCAGCCAATGGATAGTTGATGGGAATAATAAAACTAATTAAGAAAGCAACACTGAAGCAGAGGATGAAATTAACCTGAACAAGATAAGTTTGCCAAATTCCTTGTTGACAGGATGACGAAGTCCTTGCTCTTGATTAAAGCGTGGGTATATAAGATACAAGTTAAGTGACTGAGGCCTAACTTTCAAACTTTCTATCTCTCATATACTAAGGAGCTATTTCAAAATACAATTAAAAAATTAGAGGTGTGCGAGCATTTAAATTTCGAATCGAACGGAATTATATTTTTCTTTTCGACAAATGTTCGAAGCGAATCGAAATTTTCAAAACTTCGAATCGATTAAAAATTCAAGCGGCGGAAAATAACGTCTTTGTTACACTTACTATTAAGAAATTATATCCAATATGAATAATTTTCCTACATTTTTACAACCTTGCAACGCTATTATAACAGATGACGAAGATAATTCAAATAATTAATTTATTCGTTTCGGTGTTTGAACAATTTAGTCTACTCGAATCGATGTGAAAAAGATGTGAGCAAAACGCTCATCTCCACAATATAAGACATTAGGTTTGAATAAGGCATAATGATGAAATTTCTCTTCTATTACTTTCATTATTTGATGACAGGATCTTAAGAAGAACACCACTTAAGGTAACTATCAAATCTTGGTGATGGTAAATGCTAACAAAGATATCATTTCAATAGCATTCACTTAGAAGTGCAGCATCTGAAGAAGTTCGTTCCTCCATTGAATGGCAAATATAAATAGCTGAGTAAACGCTTATGCAATAATGATTATACCTGCCATCACTTTAATTAAAATTTTTTAACTCCCACCCTTTCACATTTTACTTCATTACTCGAGGAAACAGTTGCTTCACTGCGCTTCACGATCGTGGTGCGTGGAGGAGCATTCGCGAATCCTTTATCTAGCGGAGGCAGAGAGCGGATTAATGTAGTTATAGGAAGTTAATGAAGGTTTTGGAATGCCAAGATTAGTAATTTTTGCAATAGGGCTGATTTCCCTCCCGGTGCTTTCGCCTCCGACCGCTTCCCATGCCCTCCGAAGTGGAAATTCACCCTTGACCTAACCAGCTTCCTCAGCCGCCGTGGAAGTCCCTCACTTGTATTTCACAACGCCCTCCTTCGGCATGCGTTCCGTTATTCGCACACGCGGATAGATTAAATCGCTTGTAATGAACGATAGAAGCTAAAGGAACACTCTCATGACATCTCAGTCGACTGTAATCCGGAATATATACAATATTCTTGAAAATACTAGGAATGTATGTTAACAGTCGTGCGGAGCCTTTGGCGTCTGAGGAAGGATGTAAACGGCGCCAGTTGAGCTGAGTGGAAATCATTCGAAAGGCGAATAGTAAGCCTCTCCTCACACACATTCATAATTGTTCTAAATGAAGCTTTTAGCATAAAAGAGATCGAGTTCCTTTGCCACCAAGATGAACAGATGTGAAAATTTGCGACACGACTGGGATTCGATCCCAGGTCTCTCACTTTCCGAGAAGGTATCCTGACCTTTAAACTTCCATGCAGCGTCTCTTCCACACTATTGTTCCGGGGTGTGAGAAGAGCGTGGAAGAGATAATTGTCCGGAAAGTGAGAAACCTGGGTTCAAGTCCCGCTAATGTCATTATTTTTCACGTCTGCTTGTCGTTGGGTTTAAAGGCGTACACATCTATGTGGATAGTGTAACACCTTTCCAGAATTATTTTATAATACTGGTGACCTAAGGTTTTTGCATCTGTGTCTCTTTCATCGAAAGTTCAGAACTACTGATCAGAGTTCAACTCTTAGCCATATCAGAATGAATGCCTGACCCTTCATATAGTAGGGTACCATTTCTTTTCAAACATACTTAAGTTCCAATCCAGCTTATTCAAAGGATTCTCCGCAAATGTTGCGCACAACATATGTTCCGATCGCATAGTTGACTAAAAAACTATTTTTAATTTATAAGATTTCTTTATTTAAAAAATAACCTCTAAATTGCGACTTTTACTACTTGGGGGAAATAATTTGAACAAAACTTTTCTTTCTATTGAAGTAACGTTTTTAATTCAAAGTCGTGAAAATATTTGGTAGAAATTGTGAAGATCTCGTGAAATTTTACCTAATCAATAGTACTTCAAGAAAGACAGCTTTGATGCTGTGGATTTCTTTCTTACGATCTCAGGTCTCTTTCTCACAATCTCCATCGTTCCGGTGAGAATAGATGGGCTAATTAATCCTTGAAGAATAAACAGGAAAAGCAAGGCTTCACACATTCACCTTGAGGGCTATGATTGGAGAAGGAGATATCCGAGGAGTACATCGATTTAAGGAAAACTGTTATTTTTAAAACTTCCAAATTATCAAATTATTATTTAAGTAATTACGTTACCATTAAATCATTTTCATATTATTATTACCCTCAGCTAATTATTTTTACTAAATTAGTTTTATTACTGAATCATAATAACAGCAATAGCCTAATCATTATGGCTAAGTCATTGTCAAACACTATCACAGTATTTCCCAAGTATAATTCGCCCCAATGTATATGAGGAACCTTGATTGTGGGACGCGAAATTTGGAAAAAATATATAGGTAATGTAAATACCTATGATAACCAAATGTAACAAGTGTGAAATAGTAAGCGCTAGGACAACGAGCGACAAACAACTGACGCACAAGTTATTAGCAACGACGTAGCGTAGTGATCTGCTTCGGCATGCGTAGCATTTGAAGGTGTTTGAGAAAATCTACTACCATCCTGTAAGATCCATCCTGTTTCTAGGTCCCAAATTTTTCGAAAATAGAGTGTATTATACACTAGGAAATACGGGATATTTCGTCAATTCATAGGTAATAGCCGCATCACATGCAACTCTATGTTAGACTTTCGATAGTTTTACTCATCCCTGATATTCTGAAATTTTTGTAATGTTTTTGCTAAATTGGAACTGCGAAATAGTGAAATGTCAGCTGGTTTTATCAAAATTAAAATTTCTGATAGCTTCAGATTAGGATCAATTAAGCGCAAGGAATCTTTATGAGTATCACGAATTTTCATTAACTATAACACGTGCTACGCTGAGCCTAAAAGGGAAATCTGCGTCAATGAAACTCCTGCACTTGCGTAATGCTCAGTCTTGCGAGTAACCTCAGTAGGTTCATAAGGATGTGATTAATCATGTAAGAAACTCTCCGCAGATTTTTGTGGATGCTTCCTAAAGTGACGTATAACAGTAATTAAGAAGCTATTAAATTCAATAATTAAATCCTCGATATTTTTTTCATATTTTGGAGGGAATAATTGCTTACCGAATTATAATTCTTTTCACTCATGCGATGGTTGGCTAAATACTCCCCAAACTCTTATAAGTTTAATTTATATATGATTGATAATGATGAGATACGATTTACAGGTCCTCATTACCGGGAATTGAATAAATGGATAATGTGAGTAAATGCAGAGAATTAGAATTTTTCCCTTTCCTAATTTTCAGAAGCTATAATCACAGATTAAACCATTATCTATTGCTATAGAATCACAACATAAATGCTAGATAACATTATCAGTTACAGATTAATATAGTCTATCTATCTGGAGTTAAATTCATTATAATTTTTGTAATAATAGAATCAAGATGTATTGGTATAAAAGGTGGTTGGCAAGATGGGCTGTTAGAGTTTTCTGATTAATTATATGATACTTGGGATATCACGAAAACTCTGAAGATTCCGTTATTTTTAGATAATAGTTTAGATTGAGACAAACTGAAATTAAAATGAATTTTCCTTGTCTGAAGTATAGTTCCCACGGTTATTTTCTAACTTTGGGACGCAAGAATAGACCTGCGACCGCTTAGTTACTCCTTCAAAGGAGTTTTATGTTGCAATGAATCTAATTTTCTACATTTAGTTGACGAAATATGAAAATTAAAGCTATGGGCTTTCAAATTTCTCAATCAAAATTTGGAACTCCAAAAATTAGACAGGAGGCGCTTTGAGCGGCCAGCTTAGAGTTAGCCCTCGTCTGAAGTTAAGGCTAGTGTCAATCTGTGATTAAACTTATCATGGTCTGCGACTAAGCAATGAGGTCTATCTAGATAACCAGATAAAAAATTGTTACATTTTCACTCTAATGATTATTTTCACGTTATCAGTATCTTCGTAAGATGATTGCCGATAGAATATTTATAAAACTGTAAAATATATTTCATGCAAGCATTCAACCTAATAATAAACTCTTGCGAGAATAATTAATAATTTGATGACATATTGTTTTCAAAGATCATCTTTCCAACTTCCGAATCATTAATAAATAAAACAAATCGTCCGGTCGCTTGGTTGTTACAGCTCTTGTCATACGCTACGAGGCGTCTAAAAGGGAATTAATATGGATGTAGATTAAGAATCGCTGAATTCCTCAAAATAATTATGCCCTTTGCTACCTCAGCATCAAAATCCACATTATATTTGAGCAGGAATCATAGCCCATAGCTGTATTTCGGCGAACACGTCCGAGATCGGGGATGAACCCGTCGAAATCTTTATTTTCCGAGATCACGCGAAATGCCGGACACGCAGGCATCTTTGACCCCCTTCTCACGATCTTCTTGCCGACCACCCGCGCGACCTCCTGGCCCCTCCGGAGAGCAGACCCCTCCCCGCCCCGAACATACGTGAGCCCCTTCAGATGCGGCACCCCACTCCCACACTCAGCCAATCAACCTACGAAGGGGTCACTCAGAAGGGCGATCGCAGCACCAACACCTCACGCGGCAGGGTCGGGAAATAGCGTGTACACCTCCTCTACCCACCGTCGTGTAATTAATGCAACTTTAATGGACATCCTTCGGAACGATGGCTTAGAAGCAATACTACAAGGTACCTTCCACAGCACGGTGGAGACCTCTGGTGACCTCTTCGACAGCATCACTGCCCCCGCCGAATGCCCAGCACACGATTGAAAGGGAGGGTTTCTCTTTTGAATTGGCAAGAAATAGAATGGGAAAGGTGAAGGGAAATTACTTAATATACGATGGATAGCGAGAGGAGTTTTTATTATTTATGGAATATCCTTATAAAGAAATATTGAGGTAAAAGGATCGTCGTGACCGTATATGGAATAGATGAAATCATTTCTGAGGATCATCCCATAGATTCGCATTGATTGAAAGGGTTATAAGGTGATGGTATGTTAAAGTGTAAATGAATATTTGGAAAAAATTATCATTCAACTTTCAGGTTCCACATAATTAATTAAATTNAAAATGAAGATAGAGAGTGGAAACCGATCGAGAAGGGAAGTAGCGGATAGATCGATGGTGGAGAAAAGACGTTACGCAACAACCTGCTCTACTCACGCGATAGGTAATTCATCACTCAATGCCATTACAGGGGGAGATAGACTTTTTAAATCCGTATCTTTTCCATTTTACTATCTAAAACTGCTAGCTTGCGAGCCGGTTTCCAGCAGAGATTCGTGGACTTACTTTAAAAGACTACTACTTCAACCGCATTTGAAATAAAACTCTGTTCAATCCATTCAAAGTAAGATTTAAAAAATTTAGGTTTCTGTAGGAAATAGTTAAGGGACATATTCTTTGGCAAACAAGTAGGTATGGTATTTCTGAAGACAAAGTCAAATAAGGTTTGTCATTTCAATAGATAAACTATACAATTTCCTTAAGAACAATCAAGGTGATGGTATGTTAAAGTGTAAATGAATATTTGGAAAAAATTATCATTCAACTTTCAGGTTCCACATAATTAATTAAATTAACCAAAATCGTCTAACTATTGTAAATTTATGTATTTTTCATTACTTGTGTACTTAAGGGTTATTTTTCTAAACTCCACTTAATTGTAGTCAGTTTGTTTGTTATCAGTTTAATATTATTACCATGTAATACCTCTAGAGGTTAGGTGGAAGAGAGGCCATTTTGGCCCAACTTCGGCGTAAGAGTAATATAATAATGATTACAGAGTTAACTACATAAACAAGTTCATTGATTTTAATTATATGCGCACATTCCTAAAGCGTTTTCTTTAGATAATAAAATCACTGTTACAATAAATACAGGAACATAAAGTTGATAGATATAATTTAATTAACATTTTCCTATTGGTAAAAATTAAATAATGGAATATCCGGGTTCGAGTTCCGATATTGTCGAATTATTTTCATGTCCGTTTATCCTTAAAAACATTAACCGTAAGCCAGATCCTATACTGCCCGGAACATATTTTGATAGATTTTAGCTCTTGTGTTCTCAAGATATTCCCAAATATCGAGTCATTTAAGTCTTACTTTCACAGAAAATAATCCCAAGTATCCTTCCTCGGTCAAGAGGCAATAATATGCTTAGGCTTTGGGTAGTCTCACCCAAATGCTAAATTTCATATTAGTTGTTACGGTATGTTGGGGTTAAAGTACATCATGCACGTGAATTAAAATTCAATTATAAACGTAGAAATACAGCAACCCACAAATGCATCGTTAAAAGACAGTCACTCTTCATACACATAAGAAGAGTGGACAATGATCCTAAAGAAAGGTACTAATGGAAAATAATAATAATAAATCGACTTTATTTCAGGGCGAGATTGAGACTAGTAAGTCTCTTCTTACATCTAACCCTATGTCATAAAAGATGAAAAGAAATAGTTTATGGGGTTAAAATAAAAGAAAATTAACAAAGAGATGTGTTTGCGGGTTAAAAAAACCTAAGTTATTGCACTTAGGAAAAAATAGAACCCTGCAGGAAAACGCCCACGGAAGGGGGGCGTGAAAAACCTGCGAAACCTACAGACAGTAGCATCTAAAATTTTAAAGAAGAGGGGGAAATTAGAAAATGAAAAGTGACTGCAACCTTACTGAAAAGAATAAAAAAAACATTATAAATGTACATTGATATGAAAGTAAGAGAAAAAAAAGAAGAAGGGGGAGAAAAAAGATGAGGACAGGAGATCGATTAGAAATACAAGAAAAGAAACATTGCAAAGATAATAAAAGAAGTGGGAAAAGCACAATACATAGATATTTACAGTATCACCATTGGTTACGTCAGGTAAGTAGAAAGGTAAGTGAGTAAGAAAAGGTAAGTGATGATACTATTATGGGGTCCTAGGGTGGCAACTGAAATCTTTACAGCAAGTAGAGATATGGAGTAAGTCTGTAAAAAGGGAATTATAAGAAGGTAAGCAAGAATTATAGAAAAGGTAAGTGATGATACTATTATGGGGTCCTAGGGTGGCAACTGAAATCTTTACAGCAAGTAGAGATATGGAGCAAGTCTGTAAAAAGGGAATTATAATGCAAACTATCCTTTTTATAAGTGACCAGTATCAGTAAGAGGTCACAAGTAATTGAAAATATCACTACGCAGTTATAAAATAGGCCTAAGACGGAGATCATGTCTTCGATTTTATTATCGACTAGAATAGAGATACAGGCATTGAAGATAGTAATGAGGGTAAAATCCGAAAGAAAAACGAATATTTTTTTTCCATAGAAATTAATTATATTATTGTTAGTTTTATCAATAAGGTGCAAATGTAGGTTAATATTTTCCTTATCTACAACTCATGTTTTTAAATGGAAACCATCAAAATGAAACATTTATTTTAAACCCAGAAGGAATAAGCAATCCTCAAATTACATACATCAGTGCAGTATAAGTGATCTGAAGAGGCTTAGAAGTCAAATATTTTCTTTAAAATAAATAATTACACTCTCCAGCGATTTCAACTGCCTTATTAGAAATATTAAAAACCACGAGAAACATTTCGCTTACCTATTCAAAGAAAGATGTCGGTAAGTTAATCATTTTACACTTTTTTCATTACACCTAAGGAGACTCGATAGAAAGGCGCATCGTATGAGTGATTTCTTTTGAGCATAGGCTTCCCATCGTAAATCACCACCGTGTGAGAGGACAATTGCGAGGATGACGCACTTCTGTAACCCGTAACGCATTCGTGATCCTCACACTTACGAATCGCTCAGTTTCTCTTTCGCGCAAAAAAATCCGACGTTACACGGGAATAGATTAGTTGGCGCCATTCATACAAAGGCGCTCGAGCAGGCAATCTTGCACGATCGACGCAATTAATACAGCTGCAATTAACATGGCCCACATAAGGATTGCCGTGCTGAGGGGTTGGGTGATTTCAAGGCGCGGAGGGAGACCAACAGGCGGGTGGAATTCAAAGGGGAGAGTTTGAGTAGAACGTTGGCTGGAACAGAGAGGAAAATGAAGATAGAGAGTGGAAACCGATCGAGAAGGGAAGTAGCGGATAGATCGATGGTGGAGAAAAGACGTTACGCAACAACCTGCTCTACTCACGCGATAGGTAATTCATCACTCAATGCCATTACAGGGGGAGATAGACTTTTTAAATCCGTACATATTGCAGTGCCACCTATTAGAGAAGATTGGGAAATGTAAGGCGGATAGAGTAAAGACAGAAGCAGAACCAAAAATTTGATTTTCATCACTGTTAATCATTATAATAATTATCAGCCAATGGATAGTTGATGGGAATAATAAAACTAATTAAGAAAGCAACACTGAAGCAGAGGATGAAATTAACCTGAACAAGATAAGTTTGCCAAATTCCTTGTTGACAGGATGACGAAGTCCTTGCTCACAAAATGTACTGTAGTTACAGTTCGTTATTAAAAATGTATAAGGTTTGCAAAAAATATATCAAATTATATAAAGGCAGATAGAAATTGTCTTTATAAGTAAATCTAACGTTCTTTATCATTTGCAAGTTTCTGTACAATACTGCACCAGCCATCCCTCGTGTGCCAAATATTTTGTTGTTCTTCGTCTGATTGCGTTGATTTTCTTTGAAGAATCAATGCACCAGTTCTGCGACTCACCCATCCAATCGACTCTTAGATCAATTTTCAAATTGTATGATTCTCGTACCGTAGAAATTTTCTGGAATTTCTTGCACTTTTTCTGCCCCAGTGACGGCTGAAGCAGTTGATCACATTTTTTTTTATTTTTAGCCAAAGAAGTAATGCCCGAGGAAAGCATCCAATGAAAGTTTCCCACGGGAATGAAGAAATGACTCGAAATTGAGCCGCATCTCGCTTTAATAAGACTCTTGCTACATATTTCCCACGGCAGAAAAATGACTCCATCCCGCATTGCCTTATTCACGAAATTACACGGCGATGAAGGAACGTCATCGGGAATAAATTTGGACGCACTCTCACAGTGCTAGCGCGTCACAAGAAATAAACCTTTTCGTGTTACCAACTCGATCAAAGAACTCGGATGTCAGGTACGTAATGGGCCTGCTCCGTCTCTAAGTAATACCGCCTTGAGGAGAGAAAGGGAAGAGTGGGAGACAGGAGGGAAAACGGGCCCATATGCCAAGGGCCAGGCGACTTTTTTTATTTAGATCCAGACGAGGCTAAAGAGGGCCTTCGGTGTTCGTTGATGATACCTCCGGGGCAAGAAGGATCCTGACTATCTTTCAGAGTGTTAGCGTTGGGCACGGAAGCGATGCCTGCAGGGGGTCGCTTTGTCGCAATAAAAATAGCCTTGGCTAATTAAAGCAGATGCTTACATCGGGTGAATATTCAACGCCTTTTATCTTACGGCGCCAAAATAAGAAAAGTATCCTAATGACCTCGTAATAAATTTTACAAGCGTGTTGTTTGTATAATCGCGGGGGACGTCCTTTGAAACGTTTTAGAAAGCTTTTCTACCGTATTAGATACTCGATCTAGCGTATAAGAAATTTGCTCGTTAGAAATTCAAATAGCTGCTATCTTAATGCTTAATTTTGCACTCAAATGCTATATGATATCGTTGGAAATAAAACCGTTACCTAGAGCATAATTTTGATTCATAGAATAAACTCTCTTGATATTTTTAACCTTTTTCCTGGATATGAACTTAACATAACTGCGGAAGAACCTCATCGTAATGGCTTCTTCGGGAGTTATAAATGGGAATCCATGAACATCGTGTATCAGAATTCAGAGTAATCAGGAAAAAGTGAATCAAAAACTTAATACTGTGATTATTAAAATGTTTGCATCAATATTCATAGTAAATCGAGAAATATATCGTAGCCAACTAACTAAAACGAGAGAGAATATCGTGAAACCGTAGAATATGACACCAATTTTTCGGTCACAATCATTTGTAATTAAATTTTAAACTGTATTCCTGTTGCTTTAGCGTAGTTTTCATAATTCTTTATGCTTCTTCATAAAGTATACTGCTGCAAATAAGAAACAAGGAAAAGTCGACATTTTATAAACAATACTATTTATTGTAAAACAACCATGATTTCGACTTATGGAGTCATTATTTGGTTTCATCATGACTATGAGTCGAAATCATGGCCGTCTTCATAAATATTGTGGTTTGTAAAAGTTCAAGCTTTTTCTTGTTCCTTCATTGACCCCTACTCCGAATTTACAAGCAGTTTGTTTCTGTTATAATTAAATTAAAAGGACATAAGTAGTTGACATCAACTAGGCAGCTGTGTTCTCGAGGAAACAGAAGTGGTTGATATTTGGAGAAGGATTGCGCTGATGGGCCCAACATTAATTTCACGTCTTTTATTGTAAGTGTGACGATTGGAGGATGAAAAATAACTTATTGAGGTTTTTTTGCTTTTCTTTAAAATCTGTTATCTATCAACCTAATCCATCCTAAATATTTTTAGCCATTAAAAATACTGCCTTTATCTTCATACTTCAGTTACTTTTCATCAGATGTTGAATCCCTGGAAGAGTTCTTCATTGCTAAATACAATTAAAATCCTACAATTTATATGCTATTTATTTAAGTAAGAATTATGTATTCCACTCTTTTTCTAATAGTTATACATACATCTTATATAGAGTGAAGAGGAAGAAGGTTTAAGTAAGATTTTAAAATAAAGAATTATAATCCAATGAAGAACGACAGACTCCCAGAAAGTTTATTCTCCAGATTTCTCTGATTCACGAAATTGAAACATAGTTCATTGTATTTCCTCTATGAATGTGAAGATTACTTTGTTGTCCTTATAGCTGCTAAAGAAATTTTCTATAAATACCAGTATAGGAAAGACTGCAGTTTGGATTTTCTAGGAGTTTTCGGAGAAGTTTGTATGGAGGCGGCGAATGTAATAATATTGTACTTCCCTAGCTCTGCAACTTCTGTACTGAAAATAAATTAGCTAACAACTGAAGGAAAAATGTCAAAAAGGAACAGCATTTGCGGAAGGAATGAGGCTGACACTCGCCCTTGAGCAGCAGAGGTCTCTTGCGGAGAAATCGTGAATTAGTGAGGAGGGGATATGTGAGTGATGAGACATTGGAATGTGAAGACACTTTCGTGACTGTCACGGGAAGAACACAGAGACGATGGAAACAGATACTCGGCAGGAAGATAGGGAAACGTGCAATGAGAGAGAGACAGAGAATGGAACAAGAAAATAAGAGATAGATGACATACCAGGAGTAGTCGAAACCATAAATCCTAACCTCAGAGCCGCCTTCATTAAATGATGCTATGGTGTCTGGAGGAACAAGTTCAGACCGAAATGGGTCAGTTAAGTTCTTAATGAGACTAAAAATGCCAACTTAAACTGGTATATAGTAAATGCAAGTTCTTATGAATTACTTAAATGTACAAATACTACATATTAACTATTATCTATTAAAATCACCAAAATGAATTGTTTAAGATGTAATTTATACATTCACTAATCAGTTTCGTAGATAGAATAAAGGAAGGTGCATCTCGAACGATTTTTTTTTACATTCTTCGCGGCTTTGAAATTCTGAAATTGCGAATGCGAATTTGAAAGTCTGAGTACTGCTTACAAATGTATTGATTAAGGCAGGGTTTCCCAAAGTGTGTTCCGCGAAACACTGGTGTTCCACGAAGAGTTTTTAAGTGTTCCGCGGAAACTTACGATGAATGATAATTCTTGTATGAATTTCAGTTTTGAATTAAGAAAAAGTAACCTAGGTGTTCCGCTGATATCATAAAATTGATAAAGTGTTCCGCCGAAGGAAAATTTTGGGAAACTCTGGATTAAGGTATCATCACATCGAATGCTATGGACTGTGTAATTCATGGGTTATTGTAATGCAATTACGGGGGTTTTCCACTTCTTACATTATGACTCAATGAGGAAAGCAAAGGCAAAGCACTTTTCTCCGCATCTTACATTGTCCCATCATCCCTTCTCCAAAGTTTTTGGTTGCTAGTGGTGGAAGGGTTGAGGTTGAGGTTTTAAATGGCACTCAGGCTTTTCATGCAGGTTTCTCAATTTTAGCAAAACCGGATGTTATTTGGTTCCCTATTTTTATACTTGTCAGAGTTACGTCCGTTAAAAATTCCTTCGTATATATTCTAATATATTTAATTACAAAACTTAAACAAATACGCAAAATTTATAGCGAACGTTTACCGGTTTCGGCGTTAGTTTACGCCACCATCAGAACTGACAGGAACAGGAGTAAGACGTTGTATCACAATCATCAGTTTGTGGATTTGTACAAGTTCTGTCACCAAATACATTAAAACATATAAATCATGAAATACCACCAAGTATCGCTTGATACCATTTATTTTAATTCCTGCCTAATTAGGATTTAAATTGGAGTTTGGAGACTGGAGGTATAAAATATGAAAAACTAATAAAACTATTATAAGTATATTATTATTAAAATTAATTCCTCGTTTCTATTTATAAGTTTAGCGTACTCAGAGTTTCTTCAGTTATTTATTTGAATATTATCATCCCGTTACATTTAAGAATACTATCTCGTTAAAATGCATTTCAACCCGCTTAGCCGAGTCAATACACGTACTATAAAAGGAATTGTCAATTTTTTCAAGCATCATTGATCGTTTGGCTCACTCATTTCTAATAAAAAAGAACTCCTTTAAGGTCATTAAAATGGGAAATACAGAGCTATATCGTTAAACATGGAGGAAGTTGCTTTTTTTAATGCAAAAGAAACCAGAGGAGAAATTCCGTGAATGCGATTTTTTACTCTTCCAATAATTTTTCCTTTCTGTCATTAGAGGTGTGTTTGGAATATATGCACAGTCTTTCTTCTAATAAGAAAATTGGCTCAATTTACGTCGAATAAAAAATTAATGACAACCTTGGATTACAGAAGAGTCGATAAATCATATTTATGGCTTCAAATGGAGTGCATCGACTGCAAAGAAGATTTGGTGTTATGGAGATGTAACACTACACAAGAAGGATGGAAAAAAGACATCGATTAATCAATGAAATAGTATTTCGAAAATTAGATAAAAAAGTCTGGGGAAGCATCGATAGAAATACACTAAGGCTCGATAATTGCTGCAGAGGACCAAGATTAAATTACGAGAGACAGGCGACGGTAGATGTTAAAGTTACTTATAAGTAAAAGGAATGCAACTATCGACTGGTAGGATCGTTAGGGACGCTAATGCAAATCATCCTCGGATCGAAAAAGCTACTGATGATTAATATAATAAAATATTTGATAATTTATCAGCAATATCTTCCGTTAGAGTAATTAAGGATAGTTTATGAATGTCAAATATGGAACTATCCCCGGAAACTGGGAATACAGAAAGCAATCGAAGACAAAAATAATAATCGGTCCTTGGTAAAGGAACGTGAGGAAGAATCAGTCCAAACATTATGCTCTCGGGGCTTATGCGATATTTACAGCCACGTAGAGTGGAAAATACACTCTAAAAGACTCGCATGAAAGAGGTTATTACCAAATGACTTGGCAACAACGCTGAAAAAACCGCGATGTTTATACCGCCTTCCTTTTGTTGAGCATAGGGTGGTGGGTGGGAATGGGTTTCAGACGTTATATAACGGCTCGGGCGAGGGAGCCATTAAGCTAAACCTCACATCCCAGTGAGATCTCTGACCCTTCATTCCAGGCATTCTATACCACGATGGAGAGCTAGAGAAGAGAAAAAAGGGTGTTTGCGGAGAATTTCAAGGCATTATCCAGTAGATCCTCGTTAGGTGAGAATCGCCGGCGGAAGACTGGACCCGAACGATCCCGCATACGTGAAAGATAAACGTTTCTTCAAACTGTTTATTCAACAATATCATACCATATAGGAAATGAAACGGATTCTATTCCCACATTTAGCGCATGTTTGCTTCCCGGCAACCTTTTTATTCCTTTCTCATTTTTTTCTTTTCTTTATTCCTAATCTACTCAAAGAGGTAATGAAACTGAAGGCGGAAAAATTTTATTCGCTGCAGCGAATCTTCGACAGCAAAAAGTTGTCTTTACTCGCCGTGTTTCCTTTATCGCGGTGGAGGAAAAAAAGTCTAACTGTAATGAGTCTTCGCTATCCTCTTAAAAACCAGTGTATTTCTCTCCCAAACAGCTTGAATGCGATTAAGTCACCAACGTGCGCATTAAATGGCTATAAAAATGATTATATCATTTCTGTTAGGGAGAGTGCTACAAAAAACTCTGCCTTCCTCTATTGTCATTGAATATATCACAGACCGACAGGCTCTTTTGTACTACGACCAACCAACTATTTTTTGAGACTACCTGGTAAACAGGTTAATTCAAAGATTCGTTGAGGTATGCTCAACGATTCTTATAACATTGAGGTTTAAATAAATTATCATAATCCAAAAGTATAAAACCATGCTCAACGGTAGCACGATAACTCTCAAACTGCAATTCGTATACACGATGTGCTGATCGTGATAAGGATATGTTTGTGACGGTCTCTTTATTAGCATATAGGAGAATGAATATTTTTCCATCATAAAGAACGTGCGAAGTTCATTCTAAACAGTAAGTATCGTTCTGGAATTATCTCTCGCATCAGATACGATTTATTTCGTCCAAGAAAATTTCAATATCTATGCGTTGAATATGACGAGGCTCGTAAAATTGCACGAGAAATAATATCTGTAAAATAATAAGAAATTAATAATTATTCATAACTAATTTATGATCCAGAAATGGATAATGTTGTTGAAATAGCCTACTACATAGAAGCTTGAAATAAAATTTTCTTTAGAATCACTGGATCATTTACAATCAAAACTTTTTTATTCATGTTGAATTTCAAAGATTCATTAATTTAATTCCTTATAGTGTAACCATATGAGATCTTACGATGGTAGCATCAATTAGTCAAATAGTGTAGGTTGTTTCAATCTTCGTCATATTGACGTCAGATTGCACGATATGGAATAGTATTTTATCACGTATTGTTACGTAATACCGGTGCCATCAACAGAGAGGTATACGCCAATAGCTGTTTTAAATTCTCAATTTTAAGGAGGATGTTCATAAATAATTATTGAATGGTTCAGAAGAGGTAATTTTTGATGCAAATCTGATACTTGGCGATGATCATGAACCCTTTACGTACGTAGGGTTTTAAAACATTTGCTTTTTACTTAGTTAACGCCAGATCTGAAGTCAATTCATTGAAAATGACGATTCAACTACGTTTTTGGAAAACACACTCTTCTATTCTCGTCGAGGGATTTGCAATTTGTTAATCTTAAGATTGTAGTATTGATATTTGGAGTATACATTCCGTAAAAAATATTATTAGAAAACTAGAAAACGATCGAAAGTTATTGAAAAGTTTTTAAAATGTTTACAGCACATGCTGAAATTAAAAAATCATACACTAACAATAACATATAATGAGATAAGAATTTTAAACATCAGGTCAATAGATCATGACATTAGTAACACATAAATAGCAATATAGTATACCATCATTTCTTGCGGCCGATCATAAATAATGATAAATATGAATTAGAAGTTTTCATCTTTCCTGAGATAAAATTCAATTATATATCTATTGTAAATTAAGATTAAAATGTATACTTAGACAAACCAACAGTAGTTACTTGATACTTTCACTGAAGTAACACAGGAAATTAAGTAAATAAAAGAGAAGAGGATCTCATTCATAACATTTTGCGAAAATCGCAAGACATTATGAGAAAACCCACAAGACTGAGGTGCAAAAAGCTCGTGGTACATTACGATAGTAATAACCAAGTTTCTCTTTAAAGTAAAGAAATTTTAAGATTGGAAAAGAATTATATCACTAGTTAAAACATTTAAATATAGCCTATTGCACTCTTATACAGCCCTACTTTGTGCATGCATTAAACTCTGGAATACCTTCAGTGCAAATGCAATCCAGATATAATGAATGCTTCGATAAGGGTACGGAAATAAGTTTTACGAATTACGTTGGCAATAAGTAGCATACTGTTAACAAAAATAACTACAGAGACATAGTGTTGCAAAAATATTATAATCTATGAGCCATCGGAGAGAGAATGCTATAAATCTCACCAAAAGGAACGCAATTCATTTTTATTTATTTTTACATCGACTAAAAGTCATTGTGAGAGCGCAAGGCAACGACATCCTGAGAGATTCCCGCGCTGCAGACATGACCGGAACGTACGGAGCACATTTCACGGTATGAACAACCGTAAGTCGACAATGGAGTGATAAGAATCGAAGCAAAGAGCGAGTAAGAGAAGAGACGTGGGAGAGTACCGAAGTGGAGAATAGGTGAAAAGGACGAGGCGAGATGAAGAAGAGCGGCGACGAGAAAAGGGCCGAGGGAACAATTTTAATGGACAATCGCCCTTTTCTAGTGGTTCCGTTAAGGACTTCTCCTTATCGAAAGAGATTGTCCCGGAAATTGGGGGAAAAGGGATACTATTCATTCGCCCTGCCAATTTGTGAAGTCGCAGCATTCCTGCAAAATCCGCCTTTCTTTCGTTCTTAAGGTCTCCGGTAGCAGAGTAGGACGGCGTTTCATTCTCTTCTCTTGCAATAAATGGATTGCTGATTCTCCGAAATCCTGATGTGCTAAAGCCAACCATAGAAGTAAGGTACCACCTCTCCCGAAAATAGGAGAATACTACGGCTTTTGGTTTGTGGGAAAAAATGTCTCCACACTCCCAGTCGGAGATTAAAATCTAACGGAATTTCCGCTGATTCGTTACATACCTAAAGAAGCTTATATGTTTGTCGTCTTTAGTATGCGTGTGCAAAAAAGGTTTATAGGTATTGCTGCTATCAAATCCAACGACATTGGAGGTCGTGCGAACGATTTTGAAGAACGGTTACAGCGGCAATAATAAATTCAATTAATCCTTAAGATTTTATCTATCTCGGCGAAATCATAAATCGAGTAAGATCTAAAACAAATTTATACCAAGCAATAAAAAATAAATTTCATAAGATTTTTATTTATTGATTGTAGGCTATTATAGTTACAAAAATGTTAATTTTTTGTAGCATTTAAAGTGTTTCGACAGCTCAGTTCATTTGACACATATGGGCTCCCACTTTCTCACTCCACTTTCAATTCGTTTCAATTCGAATAACGGTTCTCATCAACCTGACATATTGAATATCTGGGAATGGATCATTATCTTAATTTTCCGTTTGTTATCTATTTTTTTGCAGTATAATAGAAGTCATTCAGAATTTTGCGTACCAAATTTTCAGAAAGAGTAGTAGTAAAAGTGCTTTGTCAGCTTAGGTCCTTTTGCACGAGAGCCCCCACTTTCAGGAAGATATACTTCAAATAATGTAATTATTGCTCGCGATATCTTCTGCTAAACCTCACCTCCAACGAAAAAGGGGTTGAAGCGGTTTGCTTATATTGTATATTTGATGGCAAGAATAACTGTCTGGAATCTGTCGGAATTTCTCGACATAAATTAGAAATATCTCAAAATGAGATCGCATGGCATTTCGTGCTAAGATATTTCCTTTCCAACATTCTTGCAAATCTTTAGGTTCTAGTGGAGTTTCTCTTCCAAATAATCGAATATGCCAAAAAATTAAGTGATATATAAAATCTTTCACACATTGAATGAACATCGGACTCCACTGTGGTACAGCACAATAACACTCATAACACTCCATAGAATTCAATAGCGAGAGGCTAAGATTAATTCAGCATCACCAAGCCCTCAATAGCTTCCATATTCTTAAAGTTGCAAACAAGATTGAGGCAAAAATAAATAAATGAATTTTTCCTTATCCATTACCTAAATGCAAAAACAGGAATTATTATATTAAGGTATAGCAGAACACGTCATGTCTTCAGCATGCAGTTTATTAAGAAAAATATTGCGGGAGAATACCAACGTGAACTCACTTCTTCACTTTCCTCCCTTGATACGGAAGTCCCTTTCTTAACGCCAGCTGCAATCCTTTCTCCGCATACCATCTCTTGTTAGAGGATAAGGAACTTTATCTCATTTGTTTCGATCGCCTCATTCTTCACCCTCCGTCCTTGGGAGTTTCGTCTCCTGCTATACCGAAAGGATTCAAGCGACAAGCTTTTCGTAGCAGCCCCTACGAGCACACGCTCATTATCCGCGAAGATCCGGTTTCTCCCTCCGGAGTAGAGATGTCCCTTTCTTCAGGATTAATTAAATAGAGAAGCAAGGCGGCGTTTGAGAGAGAAAGATCTGTTCTATTTCGATGAAGCGGCGCATGAAACATGGCAAAGTCGAGAGAGAATGGAGATATGCTAACGGACTTGTAGTAAAAGCATAACGAACTCGTTGCGTTTGCATTCATGCTTGGTATATATTGCTCTTTTGAGTTCCTGATGCATGCGCGTATTATTTAGTAACGAGGGTTTAAGGACAAGGAATGAAGTTATAATGCTTCAACGACTTTTAGCAGGACTTGAAAAACTGACTGCAGCGAACGCTTCCCGGTATGAGAAATGGCTTACTTCATTTACTTTTTCAAAAGCCCATTTTCCCCTATTCTCAGTGGTTACCCGATATTGGCATATTTATGGCGTAACCAAACAGAATAAATCCAAATATTTAATATATTCCACAATTTAGTAAACCGTATATTCAACAAGATATTTTTTCAACAGTGAATTGGACGTAAATGTGATGGCTTTGGTAATCAGAACTGATGAAAATATTTTCGTAACTGAATGCTAAATAAAAACGGTATGCTTGCAGTCTTCTTCATTTAACCAATTGACTCATAGGGAAATATCAACCTATATATGTTGAATGAAGATCCCGTACAAGTGCAGAATTAAGAAATGCTGCACTTGTAACCAGTCGCAACAAAAGCTTGTGATGATGGTATTGTTTAATAATTGATTATATCGCCTTACAGTTCAAGTATTTGGTTCTATTCGATGAGAGATATTTAACATTTAGACGAATTAGTCATTCTTAGGAAGACCAATATTCTCGACTTCATTGTTCATCGTCCCTCGGTGGTAATCTGGGCCCGAACTGTTGTACAAGATCCATTAAGAGCGTGGTATAAGACCGCTATCCCATTATAAATGCGTAAGATCTCTTATAATGCCATTCAGGTTTCCTTATTACCGATATGTGCTCTGGTTCGCGTGGGGCGTCTCCATCTAAGCAGTCAACCTCGCAAAGTATGCGGATTTCTCTTCCCGGGGGTCCAATGGAGATTGCTCTTGCGGCCTGTCATGATCCTTTCAAGTAAGACTCCGCTCTCGACCTCCCGGGTGGGCCCCGCAATGGGCAGAAGCAAACCGGGTCGTTAAGGAGTCCAAAGATATCGAGGCTGAAGGTTCATCAATCGTTTCTGACGGATTGAAGACTATGGAAGTGGATGGGCTATTCTGATTTGTTCGACTTATTCGGTACATCGATCTGATTGCGACAAAGGAAAATCCACCCAGATTTTAACTCACAGGGATACTTGCTTAACGGAATCAATTGAATGTTTTAATTAAAGAAATTGCCGGTGCCGCCAGATGAATATTTTCTTCTTCGGGTCAGGTTGACTTATTTTTAACGCACCTGCAGCTGCAATTTAAGTTAATTTCAAACAGTAGGAAAATTATAACACCGTCGAGTTAGGGTGAAGTTCTTGAAATATAGTAATCTAATTGGCATCCCCCCAAATCCAATAAAACATTAATAATAACAATGATTTGAAATATAGTAATAAAATATATAGTTTTTCATAAATATGTGAGCAGAAAAAATCATTTCATTCTAGGCACGTTTTTATTTTTTTAACGAATCCATCCACTGAAATCTGAATTAGGGAATTTCAATGGTTGAAGTAAGGTCGACAAACATCATAACTACAGATGTCTCCGCTTCAGCCATTCATCCACGGATATCCATCTGGCTTAAGTTATGAAAGAAAACAGTTCAATGGCTCCATATGAAATTAGTAGTATCCTATCCATTCCTCAAAAGTATGAATAAATACAAACTTTTGGAACTTATGAGAGCAGCGAATTTAAAATTCTCATAAATTCGCTGCGAAATCTGTAGCTTGGTGTCATCTGATTTCGTAAAAAATATTTCTTAAATAATCTAGGGAAAGCATTGGACGCATAGTAAACAATTAAAATTTTCATCCAGTATTTGATGATGAATATGGTCTTTAGCTAAAAGTAGAATAAAAACGAATAACCTTCTTTAGAACGGGAGATGAGCATGGTGTGGTCTTGAAGTTTACAGCTAAATACCCGCATTTCAATGCAAGCAAGACTTAACCTGTTAAAACTATGGCTTTCCCCATCACGCTTAATAAGTATATCCATTTATCCACAACTGTCATACAATTTCAAGTCTGCACTATTTACTAAAAATATCCGCGAATAACGTTTTATCTAATTAGCGGAGGGAAATAAATTAAGTGCTGGGCACGGAGATGAGATATTTGGTCTGAATAGAGATTCACTCCCACTAGAATATCGTTCTCGGCCTTAGAGGCTTTGGGGAGAGGAAAGGAGAGGGTTAGAAAGAGAGATGCAGAGAGGGAGCCGCCAACTTCACCCCCATCCTCCCAACATCTGAGATGTAAGGACCGGTGGCTCCATAACTTTGTGTTCGTTAAGCAGCGGTCGGCGCCGTCAACGTTAACAATGCTCAGTTGCCGCTTTGACCCCTCCCTTCCCTTCTTTTGCATCCACCCATTTCATCCTCTCTTTTTTCAACCTTCGGTTCATCGTGCCTCATTTTCTTTCGCTATTGCTTCTCCTTCTCTTATCTTTCCTTCCCTAGTTCTTTCTTCCTTTATCTAACTCCCGCCACCCAGATGTTTTGTCCTACCTCAGTTCCGCTATCTTTTCGGAGATTTTTACGCTCTTGTTCGATGGAAGAGAACCCAATTTCCTCCTCGCCCTTTCACATTTGAGCATTCCGTTCGACTTTTTTCATTTGAATCGTCTTTGGAGATCTTGAGATTTTCTTACTCGGGGGAATGTATGGGAAATTGGCCCAGTGTAACGAGTTTCTACATCGGATCCCGCGCGATGGAGAGGCTACGCTTCTGCCGATAATCAACGGGTGGAGTTTTTGTCGTACGAGGGACATTCCCTGTACCACCGACAGAATAGCGCAATATGACTTGAAATGTTTTCTTGCAAGAGATGAAATGTCTCGAAACATATCCCAACACGGAAGAGATCGTATATCGCAAATAATGTCCATCGGATCGGAATTTGAATTGGATTTTAGTCGGATCCCAATTCTCTAATTTTTTTTTTTTAAATATAAGAGGATGCTGATGATATTTTTAAAATTTACGTTTAACTGTAAAACCTACAATATACCAGTGGCATGAAGCAGGTTGAATCTTTCCATGTAAACTAAAGGTTTTCAGATTAAAAAAATAAGTGTTTGGCTAAATGCTGAGGAGAATATCAAAGCGGAGTAAAACTGTGGAACTGGAAGATGGAAAATCTGCTTGTTTAGGTAATGAATTTCCTACTTTGATTTCATATTGTAATGATAGTACAGGAAATCCATTATCTATCCGTATATTTTAATAAACTAAAGAAAAAATTAAACTCTGAAAATAAAATCTCTCAATGAGCCCATGATTCTTTCAATCTTAATGTATGGCATATATCTAGTGAAAGATGAATATATTTCCTTAACTTTAAGGCTTTTGTTGTATATATTTACGTAAATTTTAAGTACACTGGCTGTTATTATGATTTCAATTTATTTCAGGGGCTTTCTCTATAATTCTGCACATACGGTTTCTTCTGATAGGGGACGATTTAAGCTAAATGATTATTCCGAATACTTCTAGAGCAGTCTTTTACCTTTCTCACCTTGGCACATATTAGAAGCACTATCAAGATGGCGAACCAACCTGTTATATTTGACCGATTATTCTAGAAAACCGTTCATCGATAAATTAATCCTTAACTATTTCATTGCAAATTGTGAACGCTAACTAGCCAATATGCGTAAACGAATACGTAAGTATAACGTTATGACAAAAAATAGATGAATTGTCTATGGAGTACGCAATTACAAATATTTTGGTCGATGTAAGAATAACTGTAATTGGCTACAGTATGTAAGTGATGTTCCTTCAGAGCACCATAAACTGTATAGTGGACCGTATATTGGACAGCGCAGAGCTTGCAAATTTCCCCTTCAATCCAACCCTTTAACATCGCAACTCCTGTCAAAATCTTTCGCTTTCCTCTTTCGATATCTTTCATCTTCGACCACATTCTCTCAACACACACCAACTCATCCCTTAACCCCCAAGCATATCTCGTCCGAGGCCCGCTAGCGATAGGATACCCTCCCTCTCCACTCTTACGTCCTCATCCGAGTCAACATTTTTCCAAACCCTTTCTCACCCCTTCCATTTCTCCCTCCATGTCTCCGTTGTCCCTTTGTCTACAGTTTTCCACACACCGAGCAAAGGCAACTGCAGCCCCATAAACAAAACGCGGGATAATTTGCGTCAGCTCCCAGAGCCCACCAACTTCCCCCCTCGTGACCCCCCTCACGGATCACCTTGAACAAAAGATACACCCTCTTTTACAGAAGGTCCCGAAAGATTTACACACGTGAATATAGCGAGCTGAGGGGACTTTGTTGGTGCGCTGAGGAGGGACGAAGGGTTTCGACGAATGCTAATTCCATTTCACGGAGAGGGAAATGCAACGGCCATCCGACTCGAACGTCCGACTTAAAAACTGCCTCTCCTCGCTGTTTCCTTAAGGAGGCTATAGGTTTCCGTCGATCTCTGAGACACCAGAGGCTTCTTAGGCTCCTCCACCGATATCCGCCGAGCACAAATTTCGTTACAAAAGGGTAAGTTTAATGGCCTTTTCCCCAGCGGTCTGCAGAAAGCGACTAGTAATTTGCTCTTTTGTTGTCCCATTGCGGGCACCTTGGTCGATTTACACCTCCGCGGGCATTTATCTCGCCTTCGGAATATTTTCCGCCGCTGCGAATCCCTTATCCCTTATCGACCCTCTTTGAATAAACAGATGAGAGAGCAAATAAAAAATGGGCGGATGGTAATCAGTTTTACACCCGTTTGGGACGGGAAGAGGGATTTCGAAACTTTTCCCTACGGCGCGGTGTAAAAGAAGAGGTGCGCTTGAAATTTAATTCACGCGGGAAAAGGATTCAAAGGCGTTGAAAAGGTGCCATAGATATCCGAGGAATAATAGGCGTCTTCGACACACTCCTCGAAACAAACCTACCTTCCTGTCATCGTGAGTGAGACACAGAAAGGTCGAATGCATTAAGCGGACGCCGCCGGGTCGATTCCACACCGCGACTAACAATTCTAGACGAAATTTACCGATCGAACCTTCTGGTTAGCTGCGGCTTTCCTTATTGCGTAGCCCTTTGAGCATCCATCTCCATTGAGAGTTTTAATGGTGTCCACGTGTTACCTGGTGTATGCCGACAGAGAGGAATTCCTCCATCGCGGGGTATCCCCTTTGGTATTGTCCCTCTGGGGTAGGTAGCAGGGATTACGTGGGCGTTGGATGACGGCAGAATGCATCAGGATACAAGAGCGATGGAGTCGCCATTGGAATCGCTCGAGGCGGAGGCTTGGTACATTCTCGATAGGATTGGAAGCTCGCGAGGTGATGGGGAAATGTGGGAGAAATGGCGAAGTGGATGCAGAAGGCTATCGGTGGTGTAAAGAGGGAAGATATCTCTTCTCCCGTTAAGGCAGATACGTATGCGTCTTGGCTCGGATGCCCGGAGGCCGGCTTTTAAAAAGGTGCCTCCAACACGGCCTTCCTTCCCTCGCTGATGAAGAGTCGTTCATCATTTGCGTGCAGCGCGGCATTTGAATATACGCTTCCATTGTGATCTTTCCACCGGAGAGCGGCCGGTTTTCGCTGTGGGAAAAGGAAGGAGGAATTTTTCCAGCAGATCCCCGTCTTGGCGTGCTTGCGTGTGTTACGCGAGCGCGATCGCTTTCTCTGGATGCGGCGGCGCTAAAGGATTTATGCGGGCGTAATTGCCGCTCCTGTTGCGGTTGTGCGATGCCTTCCTCTATTCCCGAGCAAGGCCTCGTTAAATGAGTCCGTTCTCCGAATCGCGGATTGCTCGGCAGCTTCCTCTCATTCTCGACCGTATCGAGCGCTTCTATTGGACAAGATATTCTCATTTGAGCATGGCGATGGCAATTACCTGCAGAGTGTGATGTCCTTCCCGGAAGAGGTAATTTGTCAGTGCGATTTTAACTACCTGTTCTCTTTCCAAAGAATAGGGGTGAAAGAATAATGTAATATAGCCTTCTTCTTTAAGACGGAAACATCTATAAAATATAACTTTTACGAGAATTTGAATCAGTATTAGTACGAGAAATTTATATGATTTGCGATTACGTGTTTGTAGTTTAAATTATCTGAGATTTGTTGTAAATATCGTTAAATGTTTATTCCAGTAAATATGCTCAAAGGTGAGCATATGATGAGATTTTATTCAACAATTGCAATTTTACTCCTTTTTTTCATAAATTAAGCAAGGAATTTAGAATTTAATTTACCAAGGCGTTTCCGTTTTACAGAAGTTTTGTATAGGAACGAATGTAAACAAGATGAGTTGCGCTGTTTATTATTAATTACCTTAATCATTAATTGCCTTGACTTAAAATCTTATTTAATAAGAGATGGCGGTTTTTAAGGGAAAGGGGAGATAATACTTTCCAAGAGTTCTCTTCGAAATTCAAAGTTTTAACCCGGACGACGATTTTTAACTATCCAGATAATGAATAACTTGATTTTATGCAGATCAAAAATTGATAATTGATGTTAAAGTGAAAACTTTTCAATGGTAAAATGCAACAACATAAGCTACTTTTATCTTTGACTATTAACTATTTATCCAGTAAATTATTAAGGAATGCATACCTGTCATTTAGATTGAAATATTTACAGAATAATGTTCCTCAAGCTGGAGAATATGTAACGTTTTTGCGTCAGTGCACTTATTATTATTTTTTTCGGTGATAGTACTAAAGACGAAAAGCCCATAAGGGTGTTCATAACACACATATTCTCCTCACATCAATATTTTAAATTAAAAATCAAAACCTTTCGTTAAAAAAGTTTGAACATCTAGCGGGGGAATTTAAAATATCCCTTTATCAAAACTAAAATAAGTTTCTTGCCCGTTCTTAGCTTTCCCGTAAATGACATCGAAACTCGTGTCTTAGGCTATTAAAATTCCTTCGAAATCCGATTCCGATTAGATTTTGACAAACCCAAACGCTAATTTCGAAAATTTCTCCTTCAAATTTTCAAAAGTCCATTCCAATCCTCGACGACCCTAATGACTTCCGGGCGAAGTGACTTTCACATCAGTGGCCCGCAGTTTCTTTCCATCCACATTTATACGAACGTCTCCCGATGCCTCATTTCTATCTCCCTAACTGCTGCCATTTGGGAAAAGCGCTACGGAGAAAAAGAAAGCCTTCCCAACGGAGGAATGCCGGTTGGCCATCTTAACCGCGTAATGAATGTCTCCCGCTTTCGCATTTTCCAATTAGCCGGAGCCGCGTAATAAATTAGATGAAACGAGAGACAAATCTAATTCTCTCCTTTGGCGCAGTTGCCACCTCTATCAACCTCTTTCTCTCCCTCGCTGGCTATTTTCATCCATTATTCTCATTTACTTCTCGCAGGCTGCGGACGAACGAGCAGGCGAAGTAGCACTCGGCCAGCTCAGCATAAATTAGATGCAGTCGTCATTTTTGCTTCATTGATGAATACATTTTAGGAAGAATAATGAGTCGTGGATGTTGTTTTGATCGAATTTTTAAGTTTAATATATGCATAATCGTAGCAGAATATATTGCGATAAATTATATATACGTAATTTACACAATAATGATGGTCGTAATCTTTCATTCGAGAATTAACCATCACATTGCTGACGGTCAAAAATAATTGAAATAAAGATTATTTATGCAGATTATAGATACAACATTAAAAATATCAGGGAATCATGTAATCCTATAGAGCAAGACCGAAATTAACTCTTTAGTTGCCACACCATGACAATATAAGGAACATTTCCTCAAAGGACGAGGGAGAAGAAAAGTAACTGACAACTGGCAATATTCAGGTAATATAAAAGTAATGGTAAAACTCAAATTTTACGGTTTAAAAAATCTTAATTCTCTAAAATTTACTGCAGTCGTTTCAACTGTAGTAGTGTGAGTTGAAATGTGTCCACAATAGCAAGGTGTACCGCATAAAGGCATATCTTTAATAGTAGGTACAGTGTAAGAAACTACCATATACGTAATAAAGGCCTTTCTAAATACGATTAATGAATAATTTCCCTATTGAAAATCGGCAATACAAAATATTATATACTATATTATAATTAATTACCATGTAAACTACTATTACTGGGAAAATTAAGATGGTACCGTTTCATACGTAACCCGTTACTGAAATTTTGAATAGTATAATAGGACAATTAGCTAGAAGAATTAAAATATAAATATAGCCATAAGATGGGACAGTAAAAGGGAAATTCTATAAATATTCATAGTAAATGTCTTAATTCAACCGCGAAAAGTTGCGACAGTCGAACTCTTTCTTGTTCCATTTAAAACATTTACCGCTCAAAGCGAGATTATACTTCATTCAAGTTATAAACTACACGATTCCGATCCCGTCCAAATTCTCGATCCATTTCGAAATCGCGTCGTTCCAGGATTTCACTCATAATTTTCGTAGGAAGCTTTCTCTCGCGCCCGATTTAAAGTCGAATCGATTTCGCCTCCCAAATCGGCCATTATCGCTCTTGTCACTGTCTTGTTCTCCCCGATAAAATTCCCCGTGCCGCGGACCGACTTTGATTGCAAACGGCGGCTCAAGCGATTTTCGCGGGCTCAATTCCGCAATGGAATGGTTGGCAGTGGGAAAGTGGGGGGCGCGACCCTTTCCTTGGCCACGTATACTCACGTCGCTCTTATCTGATCGGCCCTCTTTCCTTGTTTGGTTCACAAATGCTCTCTCGAACATCATTCGCGGCGTTTAAGTTGGCTAATGAAGACCGTACACCTTAAGAATTCGGGAAGTTTTGTAATAGCCATGAAACTAATTTCGCGCAAATTTCGACGAGTTTTGCGAAGCACGATCTCCTGAAATGTTGTTTTTGTGACGGATAAACTACTATTTGCGGATTTCGGTTTTAATTAAGCAATTTAATCATGCATCGGGCACGTTTCATCATAACTGAGGATAGTAAGGCTATATATTGCCTAATTTATGGTTCTAGATTAGTTCTCTCTTATTTGGCCTGACTTCGTGGAAAGACATTCTGGAAAGAAGAAAACTTTGTAATACCCACAGTGTGTTTATTATGCGATCGGTTTCGGCTACATCCATCATAAATTTACAGCCATCATCAGATACAAAATATTGAAAATAGAAATACTACCATTTAAGCGAATTTGAAGGGGAGGATAAGGAGAAGGGAAGGGTTGGGTAAAATTTTGTTGGGGGTTGGGATGAAAAGGTTGAAAAAGGGTTGTACAAATTTATATCTAGATTAGACGAAGAATTCTACGTTTTGGCAAGGAAAATTTTATCAAGAACGATTGAATATATTTTTATCGATTGAGATTTGGGGTTAAGACGCAAATTTGTCACGCAACAGGGACTATGCTAGTGTGACGTAACAATACATACCTAACGCGGACCACGGAGAAAGATATCCTTAATATCCTAATAGAATGTCCAAAATGTATACCTATGATACCCATAAGTGATAACCTATAAAGGAGGAAGTTATAAAATAAGAACTTACTTTGTTTACGTAGCTCACGTCCCATCTATTATTGTCTAGTTACTGGGAAGATAAAATCTAATACCGTTACAATGTATCTACGAAAAGAAAAGATCTAATAGGTTTACAGTTTTTTCGTACACATAAATGCATTATATCTTATCTAAAAGATATTTAAAATGCTCTAATGATGCAGCTGATTGGACGGAAAACTGTTTAAATTTGACAGAGGGAGGAAATCAATGTATTATACATAAAAGTATGTATATGTGTCCGCTATCGATTTCTTACAGAAACAGCTGCCGCTTTCCAATGGCGTTGCGTTAGCTTGGCCGTAGATCACTCACTGATATCTCGATCTATATTAAGATAAAGACTCCTACTAATATGAACAAATAAAGAACTGTCCAATTCTCAGTCACTCCTTGTAAAATATTTCTATTCGAGGAGATAAATATGGCGTAGCGGGAAAATTCAGTGACCTGCAAGGCGGTACAGCATGAATGATATGCAGAGTTGCATAACGGCCGGGCGTTCTTTGCCATTATCTTTCATTTCCTTGGAAATTCACCTCGTGAAAGACGAAAAAATTGAAGCTCAGGCCCCTTATTCAGTGTTTCAATGAATATATTTATCTATTTTAATAAGAAGGAAATTGCAGGGTACTGAAGCACAAATACCTCATGAATGAGTATCGGAGATGGAAAGACTCCATAATTACGCATATCAAAGTCTATAATTTACAGTTTTTATGCGGAAAGTTGCAAAGTAATCCACTTTATCTTCCTTAAATACAAAAGTTTTGAAAATAATGATATTATTGTAATACAACCAACATGAGAAAAGTCGAAGGAAGTTTCCAGCATGAGTATTGATGCATAATTAACGAAATTCACCCAATTAAGAAGTTTGGTTTGTTAGATTTAAGGTGAATTTAATCAATTTGTTCTAATATCTCTAAATGTCAACTCTTAGGGCATCTTTCAAAGGATATGAATCTTCATATCTTTTTATTTTAATTAATTTATTTAACGTAAAATGCAAAACAGCTCACTCGAGTGACGAGTGACTTATGTCCGCTCAAAAGACCACTGTGCTTACCATTACATTCAATTTTCTAGGTTCCTGGTCAATAAAATACTCGTAGTTTCGATTGGGTAATTCACATTGTCATAAGTATTAACGAGGGAAAATTATTTCAAACTTACGTTCGATGTTGATTAGTAGAGTTACCAAAACAATTGAAATTTTTAATCACAAGCATTAAAAAAACCACCAAAAAGGCATGCTTTTCTAGCATATTGTGAGTAAATATGATGATAATGATAAATCTCAAATATTGTGAAAGTTTTTAAATATTGAGTGAGCCGGGCCATTTGTACTCCAATGATGATGACCCCCTGCCACACGCCGGAAGGCGGCTTGCAGGGCACTTATGTAGATGTAGATGTGATACAATGTCGTTTATTTAATTCCCAGATTCATGAGCTTGAACTCAGTGGAAATAATTTTAAAAGAAATGAGAAAAATAAGAAATTTCTATAAAATTCGTTTGCTTGAAAATTAAAGATAAAATATTTTAGAGTTATTCCCTTAGAATTAGTTTTAACTCCATCTTGATGGATTATCTGAGGTAATTTCTCTCAATAGAGAACTTGCATTCCCAGGATCTTAATTTTCTTCGTTGGAAGAAAAGTGAGTTGCGTATTTCGGAATTTAAACAACCATATTGTGAAGAATGGAGTATTTATTTTGGTTCAGGATGGAGGAAAATGCTCCTCTACTGTTCATGTTAGTTAATGAATAAATCTCATCTACTTTTGACTCAGTCTTACTAATGACTAAATAGTAGGAAAGTTACTGAGGTATGAATAATGCTAAAATCATTCCGGTCATTTCCAATGAATGCCATGATTGGATAGGATGATATTAGGATAGTCTTACTAAAATTGAATTGACTTGTTCTGCTAATAGTACTCTGGATTAGGAATGAAAATAAGAGCCAACTACTTCACTCCACATCTTGCTGGTAAGCCTCTGCAAACTTTTTGTTAGATAACTGCGAAAGAGTAGATTATTAAAGCGGCCTTCGGACTGATAAGTAAACAGAGAAACGGTTGAAAGGTCATTTTTATTTAACATCGATTCCTGACAAGAGGGTTTACGATAAGTCAAGAGAAAAAATACCTAAAAGTGTGAATAACTTTATCAGGAGCGAAAAAAATTCGAAAGTTTCGGATATGCTCCTTTGAAGAAGACGGAAATTTTCATCTCAGAAACCCCACTGAAATGTTCTTCAGCACGTTTCCGTCAGATTTTAAACGACTCGATGATAAAAGGACACGCCGAGTCCATTATCCTCAGTCGGGGAGTATCAAACCAGCCCCCAGATAATCAAGAGCCGATTCATAATATTATGAATCATTACTCACGAAATGTAGTCAAATTTCGCCTAAAATATTCCCTCCGAGATAACAAATCGGTAGCACCGGGCATTAAAAGGAGCGAGAATATTTCTTCGTAAAATACTGCGTGAAAAAGAGGCGGTTTTGAATAACGGCCAAGGAGTAAAAAGTCTTTCGGGATTCGTGTCACCTCTCGGTTACTTTTTGCGGTTCGATGTTTTTTTAAGCCCGAGCGATAACCTCCCGCCACCGTGGACCGAGGCCTTTGCAACTCACGTGGAAATTCCACCGGTTAAAAACCCCATCGTCTCCAATCTTTATTTTTCCAGTCTCTTTCTGTCCTGACGTTTCTGTCTAGCACTCCACATTGTTTTTTACTTAGCAATCCCTTGAATCCCCTCATCTCGTGACTATCCTACCGAGGAACTCATATTTCTTCGTTTATCTATATCTGGACAAATTTCTCCACGAGCTCTGCTATGGAGTAGAACTGGGAGTACATCAGGCAAGATTATGAGCTCCTTTTGTGCAGTCGAAGCTCGTAGACTGCTTTGATTCTATAAGCTAACAAAGGCTCCAAAGTGGTCATGAGAAGACTACCCAAGATGAGGAGTGTGGTAGTCTGTTCTCCTCCGAGAGCCTATAATGTTATGAGCTGGAAGAATCTCAAAAATGAAGTTCAGTGAACCCAAGAAAATAATTATCACTGACTTTGATAAGGAGGATACGAAATTAACTTCGGCATTGAGCATCACTCATATCACAAATAGTTTCCATGTCATTGTAGTAATGAACGAGGCTTGACTAAAGTAAACGAAAGATTGTTCCTATAACATGCTTCACAATACAAATCATAATTATTCCTGTAATTTATAAACGTATTATAGCAGTAACCTGTCTAAATTACCGGACGCAAACAATTCTAAACTCTTAATTTGCATAATAGTCTCTGACTTTATGAAATAAGCATATATTTAAGATCCAGAAAACGAAAAAAAAATTGTTCTTTTTCTGAAATTACTTTCAGTATATAAAAGACAATAGGATAAAGATACTGAACTTAGTAGGATTATGAAATCTTTAACACATAAACAGAAAAATTATATATAAAGCGAATTGGCAATGCAGGTGACAACCAAAATTTAAAATTAAGTAAAATATCAATGCAGGGTCCCGATCATCCTTGAAAAAGTCGAAATTTTAATTTGCGTACTATACATATTGTAGCATTGGAAATCTGAATATATAACATAATGTAAATTATAATAATATTTAAATTTCATATCAGCTTGCAAATAAATACTAAGTTATTGAGATAATTTTCAAATTTTGCTTCTACAACACCAAAACATTCCCAGTGTTGCGACAAGAAACGGGTGAATATTATAATATAGAAAGAAAAATCATCAAGATATGGTACATTCCAAGAACAGATTATGAACGACTCGGGAAAAATCGGTCCGATTTACCTTGGAAAAATGTTCTCCAACGGGATTGCCGATTGCCTCAAAAATCGTGACGGTACCACTTATTTTCCGCTAACATTTTCTTTATCTCTCTCATCCATCGCCACCGCCTCTTTCCCTTTACCCTTCCTGCATCTTATACTCTGTTCTTCCCATTCTTGCTGCCACGTCCTTCTTCATATTTTAGTTCGTTTTTTTAAACACCCAAGCAAACTCCTCCGACCAATATCACGTCAACCTCTCAACTGGGTTACAGTGGTGTCCCTACTGAGTTTCAGATTGGCTTCGGCGTCCGCCAGCCTTTTATCTTTGGGCCATAAACCTATTTGTCCGAAAACCTGCTCTCCGCTCGCGTAATAAAAACTGGGGGAGAGATTAGAGTAACCGAAGATATTGTTGAAAATCGGCGTGGAGGAGAGTGCAAGGGTTTTGGGAAATGGGGAGGTGCCCAGACGGAGCTATAGACCCAGGAGAACAGACGTGATTTAAGTGCTCGAGAAGACGCTCGATGAAATATCGAAACGATTCAATCGAATCGGAGAGAGGATGGGCGAAATTTAGAGTCGAAATAAATTCTGGAGTGGATGAAGTAAGTGTGAGGAACAGATGTGAAGGGAGGTGGAAGCGCAGATTGTTATTTCACATTCACGAAGCGTTATAACACTTAATCAGTTAGCAATATTTGGTTATACTTACTTCGTGATTCATCCACAATCAATCACCAAATTTCACAGTTGGTAATAACAGGTAATTTATAAATAGCAAAACCAACAAATTAACCACTATAGTAAAACAAATATAGAGTTATTGAACGGGAATAATTTACCGGTCAAAATTGCTTGACTCTAGCTTATGAAACACAATTTAAAAGTCATTGTTGCTTATCATGTAATATATTCCTGAAAGAAGATGTAAAGAGTCTGATGGTTCCGGGACTCGAACCCGGGTCTACCCATGGCCGTTTGGTTGCTCTATCCATTGAGCTATCCCACCAGAATATTTCTCACCATAAGATTTCACAATAGGTCAATGGATAGATCAACCAACCGGCAATTTGGAGACCCGGGTTCGAGTCCCGGCCCCGTCAGACTTATTCTATATCGGTTTCTCCTTGGGAATATTTGTTAGAACGGAATAACATAACGGATTTCAAATCATCATTTGATTCTTTCCTCTATAATTGGTAAAGTATTTTTAGCGCAGTAAAATCTCCATCTTATTAAATTGACAGAACTCATTTTCCTCTTTATGTGCTTCGGTATTCTTAGAAGAAGCATTCTCGTAATAATTTGTGATTGAAAAGCCTTAATAAGTAACTCTCAAAAAGTTTAATCATGTTAAATAGCGATAATTGGTGGGATTATTTCTAGATGAAAAATGAATTTCCCAAGTGTAGAGTCTCCGGCAGTTTTTAAAACTTTACTTTCTTGCATATTAGATTTATTATCATTATTTAGCAAATTCGAAATTTTGCGAAAAATTCTTTTAAATGGGTTGATAGTGTGTATTAAATAAAGGAAAAACCAATGTAATCCCTTTTATTTCATTTCCTTCAACAACCTAACTGTTCTTTTAAAAGGTTCAAATGACATTAGCTCCAGACTTAATTATCTATAAGCCATTTAAAAAAATACACTACATAATAGTAATAAATAAGAAGCTAAAATGTTATCCCTCGTTACATCAGTAATGTAACTTTTTCTAGTAGCTAATATTAACCAAGTAATAAATGCGAAAGTTGGGAAAATCCAATTACCTTGTTTTTAAATAGCATATCATTATCTATTCGAATAAGGTGGTTATTTTTCGGAAAAAAATAACGCAATGTCGAAGATCAATGGCCTTGAATTTTCAGGACACTAAAGAGAGAACATTCTTGAGAAATAACTTTAGGTATTCCATCATAAAGAGAAATCATTTTATTACTGCGTAGCATACCAAAGCCCTGCGACTCTTTGTGTGTTGCTAAATTTGGAACGGTATTCTTACTGAAGTCATAAAGTTTCTCTTTTTGAGGTTCCTACTTCTTGCCTGTAATACAAAATTCTTGGTTGTTGAGTCCCTCGGGCTTTGTGAGTCTCAAGTGAGCATATGATGATGGGCTCACAAAGGGAAACGTACGATATTTCTCAGAACTCGTTTCCACCGATGCTGAAACGTTTATGTTGATATAAGGAAAACGAGCATAAAGAAATATTTCTAACAGAAAATAAAGAAATGTATTCACCGATTTTACCGGTTCCTTCAAAAATATCCATTTTCCGGGCAGTTACAAGAGAGGCGTGAACAGTTGCAATAGACGAACACATACAGCCATGCCCCAACCGAGCAAGATCCAACAAGCCAGAACTCGAATCCGGAATTTTAACTAGTATCTCAACCACTCGGCCATATTTGCATTTTATGAAATAAATTTATAGCTAATCTTAAGAAAATTCAACTTTAATGAAAGAAACCTCTATCTTTAGCTTACAATTCATCCTTTTCACGATGGTTTTCAAGGCATTCTGATATTTTCGTTTCTTAATTTCACTGGTTGGATAGGAATCAGCTATAATTCTTTATTTTAATATATATGCAGCATACCTCTTAATTTTCAGTTACGGCTTTGAATTTGACCCATATAACTCATATGGGCTGCGAATAACCCATATGAGGGTAACGAATTAAACGTTGACTAAATAAAAGATGCAAGTAAGGTTTAAAGTAACTGCTTGATGAATAGATATCATGAAAAAAGTGTTACGTCGTCTAATGAGTATCCCTGGTAACGAATCTGTCGGCTGACAAAAACTTTTCGTGTTGCCCTACCTAGATGAATGTGGCCATAAACATTTATATAAACAACATATTTTTCTATCGACGACGTTCTAACTATGAGGAAATCCATGCTTGGAAGTGTGATGAATAAATACCACTGAAGAAACCTTAAACTCACGACTAGTCATCTCATCATTCTCCGTTACATAATTTTCATAATCCAACATATTCTTTCATCCTCATATACAGGATAATGCGCGATCAGGCATATTAATAGAGTGCTATATTTTGTAAATTTAATCTGTGCAAGTTCATCTATGTGTAAAGGTGCCATAATGCGCCAAGAAAAATAACACAAAAACAGTGGTAGTTTTTGAATATGGTAACAGATATTTCAGTATTTGGAGGACCATAGAAATGCGGATTTTGGCCAATGGAGATATCAGCTTACGGAGGTGACTCCGGATCGAAACTTCTTTTCCAGCCGAGGTATCTTTTTATCATGATAGCGAGCAGGTCCATCAGAAAAAAGTTCTGCGAAAGATCATTTTATGGCGATTTTTCACGAATTTTTTTGATTGGTTTATATGTAAAAATATATTACCTAGCAAAATTTTCTGAATGATTTTTTTTTCGGGTGATTAGGTAACGCTCCCTACAGGTAGGAAAAGGATTTGGAGGCAAAACCGTGAATGGCCCGTTGCATAATGATATATTTCTCGCCCTCTTTTTCTGGAAGCCCTCGAAAATCGATTTTCCACATTCTCGCGTAATACCCGTGATTTATGGCAACAAAAAATCGCCTCCGCGAAGAATTTCTCATCCTTAAAAACATTCGAAAAATGTTTCTGTCCATTAGCACCTCTTGCAACCCGGTGCGAGCGGGAGCCACTTTAAAAGGGCCCTTAATTAAGCCTTTTGATTTAATAAAAATTAAAATATCTCTGCCTCCTATCCGATCTCAGATAACCGTACCTTTTAGCTTCGGACATCTCCGTGATCATCTTTTTTCCTTCTGGGAGAGCGCGGGAGAAAAAAAGAGACGGCACAAAAATGGGCCAATAGTTGTGGTCATATATTAGCTCAAATGTGACGCTCTCGAAGATGCGGAACAGGTTGGACCACTTTGCGGCGCTTTAAGCCCGAGAATGAAATGAAAAAACGAATTATTGCTATCCTACGGAATGGAAGAAAGCGCTAGGAGGCAATAGGGATGCCTGTGAGAGAACGATCGGAAAAAAGAACGACGGCGTAGGGGAATTTCCAGAGGGATACGCAGAACTTCCTCAAAGCCGCCTCTTTAAACGGCACATTCAGCCGAGAATGCTTTTGAAAGCTCAATGCACGATACGTAACGGGATTAGAAGATAAGATATGGTAATCGCTAACTAGTTGGGTATAATGAAAGCTTACCGCCATATTACGGAAGGGAAGATAGAGCCTTATTTGTATTGCGTCTGACGGCGCGAGCGACTTTATGAGATTTCGGATTACTTTTTCGTTCCTTTTTTCTTGTGGCCGCGGGAAAATCGCGTAGTGGGAATGCGACTGAGAAGGCAATGAGTCGATGCTTATTTGTCACAACAAACAAACGAAATAATCCGCAATGGGAGACGTAATAATTTCCCTAGGGGGGCCTTTTATGGAAAATGTTGGGAACCGAGCGAAGGCGGAAGCAAACTGCGAAGAAATCGTTCGAGACAAGCGCAATAAACGATATCTGATGCGAAATCAAAGATAGAGACAAGCGCATACCTGAACGATATTTAACCGGCTTATGAAGTCGGGGAAACATTCGCTCGCAAGAATCTTAGTTATCATATTTCCGTTACAGAGCGCCAATGGGAGATAGGAAGTCTTCCTAACCGACATGTTTACAACGCAACGCGAACGTTCCGCAATATTACCTCTCGGAAATGCGCGGAATAAAATTAAGTCGATCGGGTGGTCGATTCGTTATGGACTTAGCCAATAGCCTCCCGTGGTCGGAGGTACGTAAAATCCCGCGAAGTACGTAATGATTTCAGTAAATGAGTTTCTAGATAACATTCCGGAAAATATCGATCCAAAGAAAGGATTTGTTTCAGTCCAGTAAAATCGCAGATGCGAAGTCGATTTGCGGACAATAAAAACTGCTGCCGCTTCAGCATAATTTAGATCCATTTCAGTCGGAAGTAAATACCTATCTTTGGTATGGGAGATAAAATTCAACGGTTATAAGTGCGACATCTTCCTGTATAACACAGAGAAATTGCGAAACGAGAGCTAGTCAGATTTCTTCCACATAAAACAAACAGGAAAGAATGTAATTCGATCTCTCTTTTACGAACCCAAAAATTTATGCTCTTTCATCTTTGTTGACGGTTGCATTCCTAAGCGAATTTGATCATTTAAATGTTATGAAGGAAATTTTGTAGAATGCTTTATGTAAAATTTCACCGTCAATGGATCATATCTAAATACGAAATAAGTAGATGAAAAATTGTCTCGACTGAAACTGATCTAACAGAAATTCAAATAAGAAGTCATTATTGTTACAACAGAAAATGAATGATAATTTAACGCACAGGTTGAACGGAGAATATTGATAAAAAACAAAAGAGTTAATACTATCATTTCCCTTTATCTCATCTTTGCTTACTATGAAAATTTTATCCAAGTTATTGTCTTTATTAATAACTCAATTGCCTGATTTTTATACATAAAAGGTTTATGAAGGCTAATTGAATAATTTTTTCAAAGCATGTTTATGCTTACATATTTTAACATAACCTGAATATTTCGTGGAATGTATGAATGTATGAACAGTTTAAATGATCAATCAAAAGTGATTTTAGTATTAATTAAAATGTAAACTATTTATATACGAGTCGGTAAAATCTTTGAATGATTATTTAATTAACCAAAGAAGTGTTTACACAACATGCTGTGGGCTAACGTAAGGAAGCGAAAAATATAACAGGCTATCATTCCGTACCTGATCGACACAAAAGTTAAAAAATACTAAGGATATATATTTTGGAAAGTGAAAGTCATTTCGTAGAATACAAGGAAAGAAGCAGAGGGGAAGACAAAGACAACAGTAGTTAGATGACCTAAAGGGTGGGGTAAGCTACCAAGAAACGAAAGAAATGGCGTTCTTTAGGGAATATTAAAACACATGAAGCTACTGAAAGGTAGAACTTATGTATGTATGTACACTACTCGGTACACTTATGTATGTATATAAAAGTCCGTCCACTAAGATCCAAAGATCACTCTGTCACATCGAAGATATTTTGCAAAATGGGCAGACCAAGAGAGTGGCGAAATGAAGGGAAAAGCAAAGCCATTTGTTCGTTGGCTCTACTCGGGATACTTTCAAACTTGTACATCGCAGGAACGTATTCCGGGAAACGGAACTTAGATACCCGAGGGAATTCACGAGTTTGATCTCATAATAGGATAAACTTCGGTTCCGACCGAAAGGACACGGCACGACCTCTTGACCGCGGTGTCGAGTCTAAAAGTACCGACTGAATCGGTCCCGGAGAAGAGAACGTTCTTAGTTCTGATAAGCGAAAGGAATGCCTCACTCTGCTAACATTTGATAGCGGAATGAAATATGACGGAGGTAACAGGAGAGAGAAAAATCACCAAAAACAATACTTCGAATCGTAAATCACTGGAACGCATGTGTGTTTCTCTGCTCCGCCACTCTGCAGCTCCTTAAAGCTTTTTTTATCGATGTAATATTTTTCCTGCGCCGATAATAACTTAACTGTGCAAATTAAGATGATTGTTTTACGTTGCATCATCTCAGTAAGTGGAAAACACGAGAGGGATCACACTTTGAAAGAGAAGTTATTACAATAAAACTCTCAATGTTAGGCTAAATTCGATCTTAGAAATCATGTAAAAGTTGAACATGCGGATCTCAGCAAGGCTAGTGTTTTCAATTCTGATTAAGATTAATTTTTAGGATATACTTCTATCGATGAATACGACTGTTAAGAATAGAAAGTAATAATATAAATAATTTCTTGAAATCTTACGACTTCACAATATTTCAGTCTGATGAGTGAGGAGTGGCCGCAAAACGATAAATTTTACTGGAGAAATTTCAATCTTTCTAAGCTCATTTAGAACCCCGATTCCCAATTCACTCAATCTCAGTCGATTTTTATTTGCTCAGGAATTATAGTCTGCAAGAAAAAAGCATTTTCGCGGAAGAAAAGGTAAACAGTTCATAAGATGCTCCCTATCCAATACAATTTGGCACTTCTGAAGCTAGTAATTGTATTATTAATTCCTCCCGGCATGATTTAGTGGTAGGTTTTCATGACGATGAGATAAATAAGACAGTTTTTACCTTACCAGTAAGAGTTTATTCTGCGACCATGGTTTCGATGGTTGTGTCTTATTATTCTCATAGTTATAGTATTACTGACCACTCAGGAGTTTGCCTCACACTAGAGGACGAATGTGCTTCATAGAAGCGTATATAGGAAATGACTTATCTTCGAAGGTTCGGAGAAATGATTTAAGTATTGATATTCAAACATACAGTCCGCTTACTTTAAATGAGACCGGAGGAAGAATAACAGAAGGATTTTGAAACCTGCTTCTTCAATTAAGTTTGAACTACTTTCTTTCATAATGACAATCAAATATTGGAGCCAGTTATCAACGCTGGCTGCAAATGTTCCTGAGGAGATTGTAACTCACCGAAAGAGACATTAAGGACCTGCTGTTGGATTTACCTGAGACAGGGTTAATGCCAGAGCAAGTTATACCTTTATGCTGCCGAAAACGTCGACACAGAACGGCGTGATTGCACCTGTATGTGAACGCAGAGAAGAGTTGGCGCCCGGCCATAAAGACACGGCATGAAAATTTTGGTGCGAATGCCAGAGTCAACATAAACAACAAAAGAAGGCAAGACGGAAACGGGCGGCGAGAGAAAAGGAAGGAGCAATAAAACCAGGATTTAATAAAACTAAAATTTAGCTCAGTCGTAATGTCAGGCAGTGCAGAAAATAACAAAGCAATCCGAGGGTATTGGGAGTGAGTTGACGAGACGAATAAAAATGCTCGAGTCATTGGAACGAGTCAAAAAATAATGTATGACTAGGAAGGTAACGAACGTTAACGAAAATAAAATATGGTAGGTCGTACTGAGCTTAAATCAGACAAATTATTTGGAACTCATATGGAGAAAGTGGAACGTAGCTTACGAAGAGGAATTAAAAGAGTCTACCTTACATGTAAGAAGTTACGAGAGAGCAAAGGAAATGGCCAAATATCATAGATGGGAAGAATGTTCACCTATTATTCGGACTTCGTAAGAAATGTAACGAGCAAAAGTCCAACTCAAGAGTGGACCAAGGCAAGTTCTGTGATCAGCAACAACAATATCTAATTTATATTCACAGGTAAAAGAGTAGTTTAGAGAAATTCATTATAAACAAGTAATGCCCTGATGACGTAGATTTTCTACAGTTTATTCAGAAATTGACCGGTTTCAGAGTCTGATAGCTATCGTCTAGTAAAGTATAACATTTAAATATATTTTATATTCAACAGCTTCTTATGTATGAAATTCCCACTATAAAAGCAACGTTATTTTTAGTCTTAATGTTTCTCCAAATAAATTAATGAAAATCCAGTATACCGTTTAATTATTTTTTAGTGTTCTTTCCAGAAAAAATCTGAAGAGAAAACTGAAAACATTTCGCCTCTATATATTAAACTGTCTATGATGTAAACCGTCAATGTTAATAGCATAGGAACAATCATGGAAAATAAAACTCTGAGAGATCTTGAATAAGAAAATGTATTATATCAAACCAAACTCTGTGACGCAGCTACATTAGATTTCATTCTGTCATATCGACATAAAATTATGTCTTTTACATCCTTTCCCGTAATTATAGTATGCACATTAGTAATTAAGGACAAATTAGTTCTCAATGGCTTCTCAATTAACTCTAGGAGGTAATATACTGCCCTGAGGTTTCCAATTTAATACCATTATCAGGGGTTTTATTCGGAACATCAAGGTAACTGGTCTAAAGCTCCTTACAGAACATACCAAGCAAAGCTGACGGGTCCTTTTCGTTCCTGTTTCACCATCCTGTTTTCCCTCATATCTAAAATAAGATTTACCATAAACGAAGTTGGAAATGAATGAGGAAGAGCTCGCTGCGAGGAGGTGGGGAAATCAGCGGAGCGTGAGCATTTAGACATTTAGCGAACTTATGGCGGGTACAATGGATAGGAAAAATAAATGCGAAGTGGAAGATGAAGTCTGCAAGGTACAAGGCTGAGGATGGCGTCGGGGAAGAGGGAAAAGAATGAAGGAGGTCGAAAGTGGGCGGAAGGAGAAAAGATGGGTGCGAGGCCGAGGGGATGGCGAATGGAGAAAAGAACAATGCATGCCGCGCGGAACCCTTAATGCGAGTTTGCGTGATATTTTCCCCGTTGCGCGCGCGTGACTTGCCTCTGCCCGTGAGATACGAATTGCCCCCAACTGTCCGTGCACGCTCCAAACAATTAGGGAGGGTCTCGACCCCCACGGCATTTGTCTGCACCGACCTCCTCCTCCGCCCCACGACTCTCCTCGACTCCCAACGGGTAACATGTACTCCATCCGCGCTTTGACCTCCATCTTGCCCGCCGTCATCATCTCTCTCTCCCTCCTCTTTCACCTTTCCCCCATTCTCTCTACCTTTTTGTCACATCCACGCGGTGACCTTTGGGGCCGTGAAGAATAAAAGCTCCGTCGGCGCCACCGAGTCTACGTCCAAAAGGCCTCCCGAGGATGCGAATTCACGCATTACGTCTCCATCCAATTCCTCTTTCTGTCCACCTCTCGAAAAGCCGCTCCCTTCATCCCCACGTCGAGTTTTGATTTATACGCAGCGTGTTTTTAATTATCGGATGCGTGGAAGGCGGTAATGTCCCACGGTCCCTTATACGGAATCTCCTTTCAATTCGCACGCGCGCCGCCGGACGTTAAAGTCACCACTTTCGCCGTGATACAAAGTGGTGATTTTAACGTCCGCATTTACATGGGGATGATTGCGTGAAAACAACGGTGTGACCGAGGGTGGTTTCGGAAGCGGAGCTACCGCGGTGTAGAGGCGTATTAAATAGTGGCGGAGTTCTTTTGTGAGCATGTAAGCCGAATTGGAGAGGAAATGGTTGAAATTTCTCCTCTGAAGGTGAGGATTTTGTTTCTAAATAAGGGAAGATGGGAAAGGGAGCTCTCCGTTTCGCTAATTTACGTTCGACATTGGTCATATAGTGTGTGTTTTTCTAATTAAAAACCCCTACTGGTTGCCATTCATTTGGCCAATAACCGGATAATAAATATTAACGCATGCCATCTCTAATTAGTATATTTCACGGCTGTGAAATCACACGGTGGCGCAATGAAATCTGATATATTATTACAAAAATCATGCGAACTTTTTAAATATTTCTCTGAATACATTTAGAATTTAGTATACAGTTTATCTTATTAACACACTTCATATAAAAATTTTACTGTCCAAGCTCTTAATTCAGAGTTAAAGAAATATGACAAAATAATGAAAGTTATATAAAAATCAGATATACTAACACATACATATGCTAACTTCATTGGTGTAAAATTTATTGGCAAAAATATCTGCATTCAGTCTATTATCAATCTATAAATTAATTATATTTTTTATGTTTAGTATGAATGTAATAGCATTTATAATGTACTTTCATGAGGTTGCTAGGGGTAGAGGTAGTAAAACACGTTTTCTTTGCTGTAGGGTTTACTCACATATTTGCACTCAATCTTGAGGCCAAAACTACCATAATACTATGATGAGCTAAAGCTTTCATTATTATTTTTGGAAATACAATACCTTAGTAATTATTGAAGAAGTTAAAATTGAGAAAATAAGCATAAATAATGCATTAGAGACGGAGTAAGACTAGCGAGTTAACAATTTTGCATCACATGAAATACCTAATATGAGTTTAAAGGATAACTGTACGATTTTAATTTTTTATATACAATAATTTTTATTATTCGATACAAGTATATTAATTTATGGTGTATTTACTAAAAAAAATTTCGATTGAGATAATAGTTTTTACTTGAATGGTAAGTTTCATCACATCCTCCATTCGTAATAATTGCACTCTACTTATACAGCTGCTACTAAATACGCTAAGAGAATTACTTGATATAAAAATTTCCAATTCGTGGTGAGGAGTTCTATTTTTACTTCTAGGCTTGACGTTGATAAAATTATATCTCTACATCGCGCTCGTTTAACGTGCCGAATAAATATTCATCCCGAGCGAATTAATCTAACTCCTCCCTTTCCTGCGACACATCTCCAATGGAAATCTAAGAAACGCTGAATTACTTTCGATAAGGAAATTGCGCCAGCGCTAAAAATATCCCATCACGTCACTCTCGTTCCCTTTTGATTCAATCCCCCGGTTTCATCAAGCCCCTCGTCCCTCGGTCGGAAGGACGTAAGGAGTTGTGACAGGCGAATGCGTCGAAAGGTGGAGATTAGCGGCAAAGGACGCGGCGGCACCTGCTACATCTAACCGAAAGAAAAAATTGAAAATAAAATACCCCCTCGGATGGTTTTATCCCAGCCGAGGCAATCCTTTCTTCCTCTGTTACAGCTGCGAAGCACGGATGGATTCGACGTGAGAAATCGATTTCACGCACGAGGAAAGTGCCAATTGTCTCAAGAACGAGTGTGTCCCATTGTGATGGTAAGTACGCTGAAGCAGCCGCTCACCCACCGCAGGAAGACACGGTCGGGCATCTTTAAGAGATATGGAAAGAAAGGAGCCGTGCTGAAACAAAGGAGCTCGGAGATGCGCAAGAAGCAACGCCTTTGAGTAGGAAGGAGGTAAATTAAAACATCGATTGAGGATTAAGTATGTAGAGGTATTCAGAATGTGTTCTCGAAAAAGTTATTTGGTTTGGAAAAGTTGGATTTTCTATGTATAGATATGAGCAAAAAGATGAAAACACCATTGTCATACATCTCATAAATCAAGTTCCATATTCACAATACAAATATATTTCTAATTTTTCCCCTCACTGTGAATCCAAGTTAACGATTAGTTATTCAATGGGACATTATAGGATTACTATTCTTAGTGAAAGCTTTTTTCTACACCCTACGTTTGGTCGAAAATAAAATGTATGAGCAGCTTATTTAATCAAGTTAACATGTAACAGTAAGCGAAAATAAGGTTGTGATGAATCCAGAAATTAGTGTTTCACGGAATACATTTCTAAATGTCCATTTTAACTAAAAATTTGTCTATAATCTTATCAAAGACGTAAGGGAATCACAACTCGTTTACAGAAATCGGGGTAATTGCTGGTAATTTACAACTTATCTATTACTCCTTTTGAAGTAAATTAAGATAAAGGAGAAAAGTCAATCGCGTGCTCTTCACTGTACTATTTCCGTATAACCGAACCATTAAATAGTTTTTAGTGCCGGTAAATTATTTCTGATAAGACATATTATTGAAATTTATTTATCTATATGTTTCACAACATCAAAGAAGAAAAGCAAATCAAGTGTTCTTCACTGTACTATTTCCGTATAACCGAACCATTAAATAGTTTTTTATTAAATAATTATTTCTGATAAGACATATTATTGGAATGTATTTGATGTTGTTTGAAGCATCCTAGATATTAGTAAATTTGACGGAATACTTTATAATATATGGAAAATTTTGCATGTCCCAAACGTTGAGAATTTCAATGCCTTGGCGGAGAGGAGAAGAAAACTACAGCGGAGACGGAAAAAGGGTGGGTTGTAAAAGAAAGAATACAGAGAAGTCCGAAGCTCCTTCGAAAAAGGAAGAGAAGAGTAAGTTTCGTAGTAGCCGCGTGTTCCATGGAATGGGGGATTACAACTCTAGCTAAAAAAAGAAAGAGGATGAACTGGTGGTAAAATTCCTCACATTGTCTCAGACGGTGTTAAGAGGAAAGATTCCGAGGAGGAAGAGCCGTGAAAAAATGCTAAAATTCGTGAGGTAGGAGAGGAGTGGAATGGGAAGTATGAGTAAGACTTTGGGGTAGGATCGGAAGGTAAAATGTATTTTGAACTAAAAGACGATTTAGCTAGCTAAAAGAATGTTGCTCCGTCTAGGAATGAATACAAAATTGAACTCTGAAATTGAGTATTTGGTTGTATTTGGAACTGAAAGAATGCTCCTTTTCAAAATCCTTCGCATATTTCAAACGTAGACTTAAACGCTATAAATAAGACTCAGACGTAATGGAAAAAATAATTTCTAATTCTTTTAACATTCAGTAGTTCGATTTAATGAATTTTTTTAGTTTACAAATGTATTAACGTATGAATCAAATACTGATTTTCCCTTTCAAATCCATAACTAGAAATGCGAATAGCACATTCAATATTCAGTAGCATTTTAGGTATTCAAAATATTGACATGCTGATTAAGTTGGATTACAGAACAAATAGACGTAAAGTATTAGGGTTTTCCATGTAATTACTATCATAATTAGTATCGGTTACATAATGATCGAGGTTAATGCTACTTATAATTAGGAACATAATAATACTTTAACTAAAGGATGATAAAATACCACTGAAGTTTCACCCAAATTCATTTTTCTTAAAAAACTCTAAAACCTTCGACTGGTAAAGAAAATTATCTCGTTCTCAAAGAGGTTTCCATTCGCGATTCTGCATTTCACAATCGGAACGAATTTTCTTAATTCGATTTTAATGATGAACGAATTATGTAACTCGAAAGGAATATTTTAATGGTGCAATCAATGGGCAGGAACATAAAAAAATGTAATGGCTTTCCAGACTCAACGGATTTCGAAGAGATAGTTACCTGACCTCTATTGGGGACATAATGAAAGAGAACAGGAAAGTTTTCTGATTGCGCGGACTTCAGAGTCATGGCCCAGGTCACCGATTGTTCCGTCACGTAGCCCGCAATCTCATCTTCCTTGTAACAGATTCTTTTTAGGCATCCATCGGGTATCCTATCTACTAGGCTAATGAGGTAAAACTGAACATTCCAACGACCGTCTTTATTTCACAACCGTACCCTATACTCCTTTTGATTCCTAAGGATAGTATTTCATAAAAGGCGCAAACATCAGATGCTATCACAGTATTTTTGTCATACTTGGTCGTCACTCATTGCATCAAAGCTTGCGAATTCTGTATTTTTGGGCAAGTATAAAAAAACGATAATTGAATAGTCTTCACCAAGCTTAATAAATTTGGAATTATTGACTCTCTACTATCTACAACTTATTTATACTGCAAAAAAACTTCAAATTTCTGATAGCTAGCCAACTCTATTTATATTTTCTAGCTATTACTCAAAACTACAGCTCTTTCTTTCTAAAAATGACTGGTATATTAATCAATAAAAAGAATTTTTACAGTATCTAACGACAATACTTGATTTAAGCTTTATTTAATACTTTATTAATTGCAATCGCTGCAATCCACCAACTATCAACGGAAAATGAAAACTCACTTTATTGTTATTATAATAATAATATGATTAAGTTATGTAAAAGTGTCCCAATAACGATATGGCGCTATGTTAACCTCCAATGTAGAATACAATATTTTTCTTACGAAAAATAGGTATTTTCGATACTTCTATAGCTGTTGAGCTGGACAGGTTGAGCACTATCTCTCTCGTCTAAATCGGCATCTTCAATATGCCACGACAACCATGACTTAAGATGAGTCACGTAACAAAAGCCAAATGATTAGGTCAGAGAATATTTTACTGGATGTAACCAGAAAGTAGTTTCTTAGATTACATGAATAAATTCATTACTACTTCGATTTACTTAATACTTTAACAGTCTTTAATGGTTGAAACGGAAGAATAAACCAAAAACAGAATTTCTTTCAAAATTACACAGATCTAGTGAACGATTCAGATATTAATATAAAAAACTGAATTCTTGGGTGTAATAACAATATCTATCAATACTTGGACGTATAGAGCAAGCACCTTCCAATTTTGTTGAAAGTTGTTTATGAATTTTTTATGGCAATCCCGATAGAAATTTGTAGGTTTCTCATAGTGTTAGCAAATTTACTACTCCGCAGTCACGCTTCATTTTTAAATTGTAACATTTCAGCTTCTAAAATATCTCTGAATTTTAATTCATGTAAATGAAAGCTGGTACGAGAGTTTCTGACTGTCATATTCGGATTCTTATTATATCAGATAATCGGAGTTTGCTCATCATTTCTACTGATTCTATTTCTTAGTATACTAAGAAATGGAATGAGTAGAAATCATGAGCACTATTGTAAAAAGGTTTCTCGGGTTTCCAACCAGGTAATTTCTGGAAACATTGCTGTTGCCAACGTTTCGATGACTTTCTCTGTCATCTTCCTCAGGGCTGCTCCAAGGTGCTGTGATATTGGCACATGCAGCACATTTACTGGCACATTCCAATATCACAGCACCTTGGAGCAGCCCTGAGGAAGATGACAGAGAAAGTCATTGAAACGTTGGCAACAGCAATGTTTCCAGAAATTACCTGGTTGGAAACCCGAGAAACCTTTTTACAAGCAATCCACCAGGAAAGCCTAAGATCATTATGAGCACTATTATTATCGTAGCTATTTATGTATTTAAATATTCGTTACGAATCGTAGCTTTTAAAATCTCTTTCTTCTAAAAAAGCAAAGATGTCGTAAATCACTGCTCACTAAAGTATTTCTACACTTTCGTTTTGTTTCTTTTTTCGGATAAAGCATTAAAAATATCAATGATAAGGAAATACACATATCATACGTCTCGTTCCTCTTAAGTAAATAGAGTTGTGGACATAAGTACTTTCACTCCACCTTCATCAATGCCGGAATAGATCTTTCTTTCAAATTTTTAAAGCTGTATGCTGCATTGTTATTCTCCAAATATAACTTTCATTTATGAGAAATAGCTCTTTAGTCATGTTCCGCATTGTCGCAAGACCAAACACGGAAAGTGCCTATGACTAACTGCGAAAAGTATACATACCCTAACAGTCAACATTTGTTTCCTCGAAGTAAGAATTAGAAATAGAGATTTTCTCCAACTGTGCAAACAACACTGAACCCGTTAACTGAATTCCTAGCCAAGAGGAATTATTTTTATGATTTAGAAAAGTCGATCTAAATTTTGCATGGTTTATATTAAATTCGCTACTATAGCTTTCTAATACTTTCTTACATTTCAAATAATCAGCAGATTAATCAGTGAAAGCACTGTTTTTAGAGAATTCTCTTTTCTATGTCATCAAATACAGCCATACGAGTATAAAGTAATAATTCGCAATCCACCTTTAGGCGTAGGCAGGAGGGCATACATAAAAAATGTCAATACTGCCATATATTATAAATGAGATCATCTTTCATGTAATTGACATCGAATGAAATCTTAAGTTAATTTCGAGTGTTCACTTTAGATCTTGTACATCTTTTTTTAGAATTAGCGGAGGGAATTATCGTGATTTTTAAAATTGTTGGGAGATATATCGTAACGTTTTCTATAAGATATTGATATCTGTTTGCCTCTCTGCACAGTATTTAAACTGGTTATTCCTCCAACTCTCTTTCATTAGCTACCAAAAGCACTGTAAAGGGAATGAGGAATACTATTTGAGATGAGGAGTGAGGTAATACGGCCATGCTTTCTTCATTGCGTCAGATTGCTAGAGTAGAGCAAGTCCACCTAAGTGCAGCACAATTACCCTATAAAAACCACCTTTTCATAGCAATCGATAAGGAGTGACCAAAATGAAAGCCATTATTCAGCATCTTTCATACCTCAATATGTTCCATGTTATCAGAGATAAGAAGAAGACTGAGGGAGACAAAAGTATATGAAAGATATATTTTTTCCATCCAGTACAAAAAGACTAATGAATGGTATTACATTCATCATGACAATACAGTAAGAACAAGATGTCTATTTAAAAAATATACTGGTATTTATTCCGAAATATCTTGGTTAATAGAAGATCTGCTACTTATATGAATCGACGAAAAGATTGAGATTACTAATTAATAAATTTTAGTATTAATTGTATTTTACAATACTCATTTTTAAATGAAAACTCTTAAATAGCTTTCCAATTAGGAGAAGAAGCGGGAAATATATAATATTACGATTACGTAAAATATATTTATCATATTTATGTATGATTAATCAAAATAGCTTTGCTTTAAGCTGTTGGGACAACGACGATATTAATGGAGATTTTGCGAATAGAGCGTTAGCAATGTCGAGTCGATCCGACCCTCTAATGCGGTATTTCACTTTCATTCTTGTCTTACATGGAACGGGTGCGAACCCATTTGATTGAAGACGGTAATAATCTCATGTCAGTGGAGAGAATGCAGCGAGTTGAGGTCGTAAGGTCATAACCCTCTTCCATTTGCGGTCTCGCAAAGCTCTTAATAACGCATCATTTATGTGTTGATTGGAGCCAATAGAGAAGACTGATCTTCTAATTCCCCGATAACTTATTGCTCGTTAAGTTACCTTACATGCTGAATTGATTGCCTGTCCATTGAAATATCGCCAGGGATGGATATTTATTTCTTCTATAAAATTAAAGAATGAGCTCAATATGTTCCGACAGCGCCAATTTTATTTCTTCCGCGTAGAATTGCATACGTAAACCTGTTAATATATAATAAGAGACGAGGAAACGTAAGGATGAGCGAGAAGAATTAAACGAAAACAGATAACAGAATGATATACAAAGAAACGCAGATTCATATTATTCAAACATGATTCATTTCCCCAGATTCTACTTCTACTTAAACAGTTTAACAATGAAGTTTAACAGTGAAGGGAAGATAATAACAATCATTTTGCAAAAAATTTGTATTTTCAATCTCTTTCTTACTTGTTTACATGTAACTATAAACAAAATATGTAACGTAAATCATAAAGCATGTTCGAAGTTACCGAAATTAGAGCAAATCAACATACGAAGTTGTTAAGCCAAGCTTCTCTCACATATTTATACTTAACCCAAACGTTCTTCTTACAGAGAACACTACGGCGTAGTATTGGTGCGCTGAGAAATCAAGAACGTTTCAATTTCAGTGAACTGCAATTAATACGATTCACGATTGTTTGACAGTCTGAATTAGATTTCAGATTAACAATGCACGTGTGAAAGGGGGTCAGATGAAAATAGAATAAAAGCATTCGAAAACGCATGGTAATTGCAGTAATATTATTAATGACGGGGTCAAAAATGATTTGACACCGAAATGCAATAATTTAAAACGGAAGCCTTAACGACTTCACTGCAGAGGGTAACCGTAACTTTCCCATTGAAATCGGTAGTGGTGCAATGCTATTTGAATGTTATCGTTGCCTGTAGTGTTCAATCAACCATTCACTTTCCCTTCGAATGGTTCCCTTCCCCCAAAGATCAGGAGCTCGTTTATCATCAAGTCCTCTGAAATTTCGGAGGCCTAAAGATCACGGTTCCCTCCCCAAAAAATTGGGAAAGAAGAAGCCAAAACTGTTATCACGTCAAGGAAAAATATGGCTGAATACTACCAGCCAAACATGCTGCGTATCGCTGTCTCTTCTAGTGATGGGTCGAATGGACTAGAATGATCGTTACCGAAAGTCGTGAAGGTTGTATTAAGAACGTTTGGTGGAATATTGAAAAAGATTGCATGCTGCCACCAGCGATAATGGATCGATTCTGATTCTTCGCATGCTTTCAGGTTTACGATAGAGTTTCAAATGAAAGGACGCGGAATTTCAATAAAGAAACAAATAATCTCTTCTTTTAGAAGGAATAAAAAACTGCATTTCCTGTGATATAACTCTTTAAGAGAGCTATCCATCTGAAACAGGGAATGTGCGGATGTTTAAGGTATCTTCCATTATTTTATTGAAGTATGTCTCTGTTGGGAAATATCATAAAGATTTTAAATCTGGTAGATTGCAATACATAGATAGGATCGTTTAAACATGATATGTCACACATATAGTGACTCCTTTGGATAAAGATGGATGATATACCTTCGGTGTGATGGGTCATTGATCTAATTCTTGGAGGTGACGATAGTCAAACTGATCTCAGATTGTGATACACCTAAACACGCATAGTTATCGCTCTGCCTGTCTTTATTTACAGTTACATAAGTAGCTGAAGTTACAAGTTAGAATTTTGGTAATTTATTAAGCAAGGCGTTACAATATGAATCAAATTGAACTAATTCGGAACTATTTTAAAATGATGGGCAAGGTCATGATGATGATGAGCTAAATGCTCATAAATCTCATTCTCTAGCAATAACTTAACGGAAAGTAAAACATGATAATGTATTGACCAAATAAATTTCATTGACGGAGACATTTAACGATCAAATTGCTGCAAGCCGAATAATATATGTTGCTTTACGAATTACAGCTCTTGGTATTGACAGATGACTATTATGATAATTGTCATTATGTCATCGTGATCTTCAAGTGAAATTCTACAATAATGTGCTATTTGCAGGTTACTTTTACGATTAACAATTGCAAAATGGAAATTTGTATATGTACAATTCCATACATGTCTATTTATAAACAAACACGTATGTGATAATAAGATAAGAACTCCATTGTGTTTAAACGATGTATCGGAATCTCTTTAGTCGTTATTTGTCCAAAGAAATCGAAATTAAACAGCGGGGAATAGATGGCATTCTATTATCGTTGTAACTGATGAAGATTTTCAATAGCCTTTTCACCTTCCTTTGCTTCATAAACAACTGATGGCAATCAGTCCATAAAGGCTTTCCAAGCAAAGATGATAGGCCGAGCGTCCCTCTTTGTAGGCATCCACGTTCGCCATTCATCCGTCTGCTTTCCTCATCTTTCCATCCTCTCTCCACCGCGACACCTCCTCTCATTCCAACCAAAAAGAACACCGATTAATCTCTATAATTACTATTTCCCTCATCCCCACACCCCTCACACCGACCATTCGGAGAAAGTAGCGGACTTGTGAAACGCATTGAAGAAGCCGCTCGGGGGACCTCGATGGTGCATTAGGTTTTTTGTCCACCTCCTTCCTCCGGGTCATCGCTATCTGCCACTGTAATCTGCCGGCAAAGTAATAATACTCCATCTCTTTAGCGAGATGTATATAAATAATGAGCGGAAAGAGGGGTGAGACGGGGTTAAGAAAAAATCTCGGATTGTCGGAGTTTTCCGAAAGGATTTTTTTCCATCCTTCTTTCCCTTCACCGCGTAATCTTGAGGGAAGGATGTTAGAGGGAATAATGGATGGAGATTTGAGCCAATAAAATATTGCCAAGTTCCGTTTGCTCGGTTGCCGCATTCTCGCCAAACGAAAACACGCTTGATTAAAAATGATGCAGCATCAAAATTTTTACGCGGTCCAGCTTCCGTTCTTTTTTCCTCTTCAAAGAACGAGTGTCAATGTATTGCTTGATGAAAACTCATAGTTGCTGAGAAAATTCTCAAGTGAATAGAAAGAAGAGTGTGATATATTTTTGGGAGAACAATTGAAGTAAGGGCTGAACTACTAACTCAACATCTGTCAACTCATAGTTCACGAATTCAGAAAATCGCGACATTAAGTTTGAGTATGCAAAAGTAAAATAAAAAAAACTCCAAGAAACCATCAAAGAACAGTTTGTCGAATGTCGAATTCTCATTCCGTCACATAGGGTGACATCCTTAAGGGTTATCTGGAAGTGGATGAAGGTCCACTCCAGAAAACCAAGAAGGGAAGGATAAATACCCTAGTAACGAAGTATAACAGTTAACATAAAGTTTTATGAAAATTCAACAAGGCGCGTTCAAGTTTCAAATCCTCCAAATTATTTATGAATAGTACTTGTCCCAAAAAGTTAAAGCTCTGTCACTTCTCGCCATAATCTCTGATGTAATACTTAAATATTTTCGAAACGTCGCTGCCGTAATTCCATGACTGCTGAGAACACTTTTTTAGGGGTGTGCTTTACTCACTAAGTAATCGCTGGTAAATCAAGGATCATTCAAGTTCTAAGATCTCCAATTACTTTTACGCACTGTAAGTTGCTGCCGTCTATGTTAAAAATTCAGAAATGGGTTTCTGGCTAATATTCAGGGCACACGTTTTAAAAGCAACCGCATCTTTCTACTTAATGTCATTGCTGGAAAAAAAATTGGAGACCTTAGAACTTGAATTATCCTCGATTTCCCAGCTGTTTTACAGTGAGCAAAACAAACCCCTAAAGAAGTGTTCTCAGCAGTCACGGATTCATTGCTACAACGTTGTGAAAAATATTTGAGACTTTACGGAGATTACATCAAGAAATAACAGAAGTTCCAACTTCCTTGGATAATGACTTTTAAAAGAAAAAGGTAAATCTTAGAACTTGAAAGTTCCTAGTGAATCCGTGTCCTTGATACAACCATTATAAAAATATTCCAAAGCATTCAAACGATCATAAAAAACACTGTGTCTTAGTTCCACAAGATATTGTGTATCTTGTGGAACTAAGACACAGTGTTCTTTTCCTTACTAACGTAATGGATTTCCACACAGTTGCATCTTCGTCAATTGATTTTATGATCATAAGAAAACTGTGTGTTTTGAAAGAATTTATACTTCTAGAAAAATAAAATTTTTCTTATGACAACAGATCTAGAATTTAATAAAGCTTTATGTAAACAATGGGATTTTTTATTTGATGATATTTTTACGTACCTCTCTGCTCTTCATTATTCTCTGGGCTGTAACTTTGAGACTTTGGGTAAGGATGTCCTCGTAGGGGATGAAATACACATCGAGTACCTAGCTGTTCTAGCTGTTCTTTTGTCGTTCATTGAAGTTTTAATTTTGAATACAAAATACCATTACTGGTCTATAATCTAGGCGATAAGATTTGAGTATACTTCCCATATACTTTTACGTGATCTTTTCCTGCATTGCCTTAGCTTCGATTTTATTCAAGTCTTTACTGATAATAATCGATGATTCCATTACATTACTATTGAGCAAGTATTGGGTATATACCCAAAGACAGCAAAGAAACACTTTGATTGAGTGAATGTGTGATACATTTGAGAAGATCCAAAAGTGGGGAACACACCAGTCGCAGATGCTGTCCTGGTTATATTCACTATATATATAATATATACCCACTATATAAAAATCCTTTCAAACCTATCATGTTTTCAAACTCTATTCGAAAATCTAATTATCGTGTTAGATAGAAAAATATTCGCGAGCGATACTTATAAATAAAACGTTGTAAACGTTGATCTTACTCAATTAAGTCATATAGGCAATAAATCATACACATAAAATTTCAAAAACAACACCTATTCATATTCCAGAAGTCATTTAAGTCGGTAGATATTAAAATATTTCGGAATGTCTCTCATCGGATTTGGCCAAAAAGACTCAAAGTTTGGCGGGCCGCAAATGGCCGGAAGTGAACGTTATAGTGACCGCGGTAAAAGCATTTGAGCCTTTGATTCTGCTCGACATATACAGACGACGCTGCCGCATTCCTTAGAAATTATTCCTCGTTGAATCGGAGAGGAATGCCATTCTCGTGCCGCGATAGTCTAAGAAGGTCAGTTGTGTCAATGGATTCCGAGCGAACACCTAATATTTAGAAGAAGAGGTTTGAATGGGTTGAAATCAGAATAAATTAATTCAAATGCGGAATTACTCGTTATATAAATACCCTATTTTTATTTATACTCAGTAAGTTTAATAACTAACTCTATTCGCCATATTTGCGGTTTGAGAAGACTGAATTACACGAAAAGTTAAATCTAATATTTAGCGATAATTCGGTTAAAGAATAAGCTGGGCATTCTTAAACCTGTGACATTGCGTTTTAACTAACGTTGCGTCTTAAATATTCGTATATCAACTAAGGACATCATTAGAATTACTGCAACGACACATGCTATGAACCAAGTCAACCTTGAATTGATTACTAAAGCCACTTCATGGCATGTTAATATTTCCAGCAAAATGTACACCTCAAACATTCATTTACCAACTTCGTAAATGCTGTGTCGCATCATATTCTCTCTATTTCATCCCATTACCACAGTTTTAATTACACCCCTCCTAGAACTTAACGTCTGGTAAGAATAGATGTAAGCAGAAAATAACGCATGATACTGATGCTTGATGTTCGAGAGAGAATCGAAAGAGGTAAAAATTTGACTTGGCTGGGACTCAAACCCAGATCTCCTTATTTTTGGGAGAGACCAATTAAGCTACATGGGCAGGAAAATAAAGAAATGTGGTTCATTCGTATTCAGGACTTAAAAAGAATCAACATAATTTTGAATTACATTAATTAATGAGAATATCACTTTTGCCTTAATAATATTATAGCATGGACATTATTAATAGCATGAAGAACTGTTCCGAGATTCCTAAACATTATAATATAAGTTACACATTATCGAATATTTCAAGGTAGCTTTCGTGGTTTCAATTAGTTTTGAACAAGTACGATTATAAATAGAAAAAAATCTGCGCAATTTACAAGGGTAAGCTCTTAGTTTTTGTATTCCGCAGCTGCCGTCCGCCAATCCAGTCCAAGCGGTGGAACATTTCCTAATTATGCAGCGGAGCGAACCGATGCAACTTGGAATGCAGAGGCGTCAGGAGCCTTTGACGTCATAAATTAGTCTCGAAATTAATATTTAATCCCCCTGGAAGACTTCATCCTTGCTTTCAGTTTAGCGTCGTCCTTCAAGTACACTCGGCGAGCGCAGATATGATCTTGCAGAATTAATTACCCGCCTTTTCATCCAAGTATTCCCGAGATGTGCCAGATGAGAGGCAGATATGAGACGAACTCTGCCTCGTGAGAATAGGTTTAATTGAAAGTTTCCCGAGGATTTTACCTAACCTTTATAAAAACTCGCTGTTTTAGCTACTAAAGCATTTCCAAAGGAGAAAGGTCAAGAGGTGGTTTTTTCAAATTGTAAAGGGAAACTTAAACGTAGTTGAAGACGAGAATTGAATAACTGAAAGGTATAGCGGAATAGGAACTAGACGGATACTCTTCAGGATGGTAAGGATAGATACAGCTAGGATACCGCTGATTTATTGAGGCGTAAAAGGATTGGATACGTCACCTGAAGACCTATCTGCCCTTACTGAAAGAAAACAGGAAAATTCAAAGCAAGGAATGTAAATTTTCTTGTAGTGTTTGATGTTACGTAATATTGTAGATATTAATAACTATCATGATCCTCTCAATTGAGATGGGGTGATGCAACATGTTTTCCAGCCTCACTAAAAGTGGCTGTAAAAATTAATTTATTTCAGCTATCTACATGTTATGAATATTCGTTGAAAATTATATAAGTAAACGTAAGAAGAGGTTTAGATAAATAAATATATA
>KZ308640.1:369889-481917 GCA_000376725.2 Ladona fulva | reverse complement strand
TATATATATATATATGCCATAAGTAAAGAGTAACTTTGATCGTGGCACTGTGTAGCAGAGGTTATCTTATGGGATTTTTTTCTCAATTTATTGAAAAATCGAACAAAAAATGGCTAATCCCAAAAAACAGAAGGTACTTGTAGCCAGGAATTAGCAGCATACCATGTTGCTAATTAATTAATTGTTGTTGCCATTCAATTAATTCAATAGATTCAATGTATAGAATGTTGTGTCGGTTATCGATCAATCTCATTCGGCCTCTCATCCCTTGGGAAAGGAACGAGTTGAAATATTCTCCATGACGTTTCTATTACCTTCGAACTTCTATGCTTAACTTAAACATAGCTCATATGAGCTGTTTTTATGCTTTCATTTTCTAGTCAACAAGGGATTTTTAGAATCCACCAGAATCGTCTAATTGTAGTAAATTTTAGTAACAACGATGATAATTTCGTCTTGGAATCCCTACCAAGATCTTCCTGAGCTACGGACTAAAGCTGCCCCGTTTGGAAAGATTTATAAGTCACCCTCAACTAATTTCACCTTATCTCGGGAAAGATTGCTCAACGCCTCGCAAATGAAACCCGCGCCAGGGTTTTGAGGAGAGATAAATGAGGAGTTGGCGCACGCCACGTCGCTGCAGAAAGCCTTTTGTTCTCGTCTCCAGACGAACGAGAGCAATTGCTCCGCCTCGATTATTTCGTTATTGTCTCGCTCGAGTTAATGCATTTCCATTCCGCGGTGTCCACCTGGACGACCTCTCACCCGCAGTCGCAGATGACCGATATCGTCAAGGGAAGGTGTAGCGTTTCAAAGGTTACATTCTTGCCACTGTGAGACGGGGGAGTGGGTATCTTGCTATCTTAAACGACTGCGTCAGTCACTAGCTTCCACAGCTCGCGCAAAATATATGCGCAGGCAGTGATTAAACGCGTCCGTTTCGGAAAATGTATAATCAGACCGAAAGAGACAAATTCTGATATATCACACACGACGAAAGTAGCAACCTTTCACGGAATGCGCTGCAATGTTAGCCGTGACGTTCCTCGATCCCGTCCTTACAATAAGAAGCTTGGAAAGCTAATTATCCGCCAAGATTGATTGAAACGCGCAATGGTACACGTGGGAGAGTACTGTTGAAATTTTTGCTCAGGTCAGTCTCCCATTACTCCATAGCTGAACTCGACAGAACTATATATTATAGTTTCCTCCGACTCGGCTTTAGTGATTAATTAAGGAAAAGTAGTAGACATTCAGGGCAATAACGGAGGAAATAGTTCTGAAGGTAAAATATGAAGCATACTTGAATGTGGAAATGGATTTCTTTTTGCCTTGTTAACCTACTTTTCTCGAAGTTGAGGGTTCAAATCCTATTCACGATACATTCATTAATATTCGCTCTCACGATTCGCTTTTCCTTGACATAATAAGTTTGCAAATATCTCGGATAATGTGCGCCTGCGAAAAGGGCATATTTAACTGCCTTCGTCGAATGAGGCTTAGTGTGAAATGAGTACAACTTCGAATTTATTTGATCTAAATAGGTGGCTGAGCAAAGTGAGTGATGATGGTGGAAAAAGATAGTCTGGCGCGTAATCCTTGGCTTGCGTGGTGTATACTTTGTATTGTGTTTCGCACTCATTAAAAATAACCAAGGAGAGAAATATAAGTAAATAACTCATGAAGGCCAGATAAATGATGTAAACTAACGATGCCATAGTCACGGAAATCTTAAGAAAATGTATGAGGTGTTATATTATGAAAGTATGAGATGTTACATTAAATCATAATTTGTATAAACCAATGATACTAAAAAATTCCTTCGATCGTCATCTTTGTAAAACCTATGCCGTTTAGAAAACTACGATCACTAACATCAACGGACGCCCAATCAAACGTTTAGGAATCAATAAAATATATAGGATATTCCTGAGAATGTTAATCCATTAAGGACAACATTTTCTTGGTTTAAGACGGCAAGAAAGGTTTATTATAAAAATTATAATAATATATATTTGGCGGAGCAACTAAAATTTCAATCAATGAGGATATTTCTGAGAATATACAAATCGACGATAATGTGATATCCCGAAACATTAAATTTTAATGTTGATACGACCACCATGATCATATTTCCCGAATTCGGTTGCACAATGGTTACTTTAGTAGCCTCCCGACAACGGGGCCCCAGCTTAGAATCCCTGCTAATCAGGTATTTTCTGGTTAGGTCGACCTATGTTCATCCATTGTTATTAATTGCCTGCTTGCCACAAATGTCAATAAATGGATGTTTTCGAGGGCACCGGGAAGTAAGTAAAGGATCACGTTAAGCGTTAATGGGTTAGCCTCGAATGAGGTTTTAAAACGCTTATTAACGTGATTTTACGCTATTTTTGTATCCGTGTACGTTTTAAAGCTAAAAAATGTAATGAAAGTATACTTTTCGGAAATGAAGTCAGGACGAATGATGGAACATACAATAATTTGACTGCACAGTACCTCTTAGCGGCTGAAGAGGAGCGACGATAACTCTTAGACCCTGTGCTAATGCTGTAATCCATCAAGAACGAATAACTTTACGGAAATCTCCCTTCCCCCATTAACAGCTTCATCACGCAAAATGAGGAAGCGGGATGAACGGGGAAAAGCCCAACTTCTCGTCACTTCCCGTCTGCCACTTTGTCCCCACCACTCACTTGTTTACTTCATTGAGCTCGCGGAAAACAAATCGATCCCCCGGCAACAGGGTCATCTTGACGGACCTTGGCATTGCAAAACGGCGCCATCAACTCTTGGCGCCGCCGTCGTCTGGCGGAGACGAGAGATGGATTGGGAAAGGGAAGTCGCGGCGGGTGTTACGGGGAGATCTCCTAGGCAGAGCGCGGTGGCATGTTTACAAAACCAGGAAAAAGCAGGTGACGCCGAGCTTGTTCCAGTGTGTCGTAAACGGGAGACCGTCGGTAAGGGGAGACTGCAGGACCGGGAGGAGGAGTTACGTGGGAGACCGGTAAAGATGGGCTTCCTCCGGAAAGTCGATGTTTCTCCTGACCGGTCGTAAAAATGGCGGCGTTCGCGTAGGGACCCTTTAAGGCATATGTTACTTAAGTTTTCGATGCTCGGTGGGCTGTCTAACTGCGCTCCGCGGGGCTTTAAAATCGGTTATTAATACGGCGCATCCAGTTGGTTACGGGGTTAGGGTAAGGCAGTAAAGCCGTATTTGGTCGATATAGTTTTTTTACAACCGTTCAGTTTTTTTTCGAGCGGGATATTATCATCTCGACGGAAAGTTGTGACGCGCGAATTCATCGTAACTCGATTCTGTTCACCGGTGCCGTTTTGTATAAAGCCTTTTATGCTTACCCCTTTACAAGCGTGGAACATAAATAAAGGCGTAATCAAATCCCTTTAACCCGCGGCCTCCGGACCTTTTATTCGCTAACAAGGCCTTAAATCACGGCGAATGTTTGTTCTCCGGCTTAAAAACTTTGCAATCCGCGACGATGATAACTTAATGACTTGTGCCAAAGTCTCAGAAATATATTTAGTTGGCCTAAAAAAATTCTCGAGCATAAATTCTTGCGTTCATAAGTTAACGTAAGCTTTATTTCTTAATTTGCTTTTCAAAGTTGAAATTATTACGGTCTTCTAGGAAAGTCTTCTTCCCGATGGCTACTTGAATCTCCCTTTCCACCATCAGCTACCTTAAGCTTTAAAAAGATTATGATGCTTCCTCTGCAAAATGAGGAGTAAGATTCATAACCCTTAGATTTCCTCACTAATCCATATACAAGTGAAAAACGTGCATGTTAGAGCGAGACAATGAACAAATTAAACCGTAATTATAACTTTCAATAAGTTATAAACTAGATGAATCCCTTCACTCACACATCAGTACCTTTTATATTATCGCAGACAAGATGAAGACCGAGTAATACGTGAACGGAGCATTCATCTTTATCCCTCTATCCAAAGACAAATTACAAATATTCCATTCTTAAAGTATGGTAGCAGAAACATTATTACGGTATAAATATGAATGAGAATTCACGATTGACTTTCCAAACTTTTCCTTACGCAAATTCAAAGTTGTTAGACGTTGAATTATGGCGTTAAAACTAAAAGTTACGAGGAACGGAAAATGAAAATCCTTACGCAAATGGTGATGAGATTTTAAATATTTATGTCTTACCTGGAGCTAAGATAGAGAGCCTATTTGGCATAAATTCCCTCGAATGCGCGAGATATATTAACTCTCCTGAGCTAGAGAGAGTGGTCTACTCACGGAGATGTGGAAGTGGACCACTATGACTAACTGGTGAATACTATACCTTCCACTCCCGATTCCTAGACTATCGTGACTAGAGGCTTTCTGAAAATCTTTTGCATGTACAGAGGTCAAAGAGATAACTTGCTCTTGAATTTCTGAGTCATAGCAGCACAAAGAAAGTTGCCGGGAAATTATTTCCATCATGCAATAATCATAGTGTATATACTGCTAAAATGGTCTAGCATAAAAATATTTTTTTTATTAAAAAAAAATTTCTATCATCAACTATCATTATCACCAGTTTGAAATATTTCATTAGGTAATATCGTAGGCTATTATTAATTTAACAACCTAAAGTTTTAGCAAATTAAAAGAAAAGACGAAGATAAGGTAACGTAGGGAATGTTTTTTGTTACTTTCCAAGTAATACACGTGCATACTTTTATAGATGGGTATTTATTAGGAAAGGTTTACGTGTTCATAGATTTTAATACTTGTGAAACGGTTATAATCTTTTAATGCCAAAGTCAAAGAAAAAACTTGTACAATTCCACAACACCAAAAGAAGGGTTTACTGGTTTTGACGACCAAGTACCATCATCAGAACCTATTACCACGCGATGCAATCTATCATTAACCTAATCTCAAAAAGCACGAAGAATCATTTCTAGAATAAATAAATAAATGCACTCCTGCAATTTTAATTCCGAAATTGTTATGAGAATAAGACGTATGTTTTGGAAACATTGACATGATTTTGAATAAGCTTTGGTGATTTGTTGGCAAAAATTTTCTTCATTCATTGATTTTTCCGATTAGTTCCTTTCAAGACATTTAAACACATAACATTACATTGAAAGAACAATGGATTGAACAAAGCTTTTTCTGCTAAATATCAATGGAATGTATCAGTAAAAGAAAAGCTGAGGATTCATTGGCTAATGAACTACATTTAACTGCAACTTTATTCCATTAGGGGTTTGTGTAATCTCTTGGCAACGCGGATTTAGCATGCGTCTTTTGTCTCAGCTGCATGCCATTCCGAGAAACATTCCATTACGAAGGCGCTGGATTAAGATTTAAATTGCCACAGTGACTCGCTTGAAGATTTCTCTTGCAAGTTAACCTATTCTTGCTCATTTCCGTAATCAAGTCGCATTCGGGATGCTCTTATCTCAAATCTTTGCACGTATGCGTTTCTAAAGATGCCTAGAATTTCCCGTATTAAACCCGGAAATGTTTTATGAAATAAGGCAAAAACCTTAAAAACATTAATAATGCTTTCAGAGTGGAATGCTTTTGGCATTGAATATGCGATAAATAAGGTTGACTTCCTTGAAATGCAAAGCTAGTTCGCTAGTTTACTGTTTTTAGAAATATACTCATTGTCTCTCTACAAACAGAGTTATTTCAATACAACTGATCTCGAATTAAATTGTACAAAGAAGCATTAATACCTGTCAATGGGTGACGAACGCAGAATGGAAACACTAACTATCCACTAGCAATGAGACAGAGCTCAGCCAGGGATCTACTGGTATAAACACAATGTGTAACTGGTATACTGTGAGCTTTTGGCAATCTCCACTATGGTTCACCAAAGAGTTGAGAAATACAGTATTACATGTTACTAAACTGATGAAATGCTGTCTTAAATTGGAAATTAATACAATATAAGAGAAGTATGATTTACATTCAGCAAAGTAATACCGTTAATTGAACTCTTTTTGTAGCTTGAAAATTAGTAGTTAATCGCTAACTTTAATATTCTCGTTGTAATGTTCTAAAAGAGGAAAAATATACAAAAATGAGAAAAAGTTTCGGCATCGATCCGTGCTTTAGTCGATAATTGCTACGATAAACCAACAAGAGCTATGAGGGCACATCTTGAAGAAGAATGAGAACCGTTAGAAGTAAGAAAATTAAATTTTAAGTTAAACTCAGTCAATGGATTCAGTGAAAATACTTTTTTAGAAATCGTAGTAAATATTATGCTTTCACCCTGCATAGGTCGATTCGATATTGCAGGAAAGAACAAGGGGATGGATGATAGAAGCAGCCTCATATTGAAGCCCTTTTCTCGCGGACGCTACACGACAGTAATAGAATCGAGAAACAGGATTCATCCACTGCCACACGCCTTAAGGCACCACGTAGGGTTCTCGTGTAGAAATGTGAGAAATTCTTCATCTCACGTCCATAGAAAAAAAAAAGTTCCTCGCGATAACATTCCCACGGAAAATTTCGGGGATCTCAACAACGAAAAATCTCCTCAGTCAAGAATAAAAAACAATGGCACCCTATTTACTCCGGGTCGACATATTATAACATAAATCAGCTCGTCTGATGATTCCAGCTGGTGAGAAAACCGATTGCTTTATAAACGTCCCGTCAATGCCTTCATCTCAGACTATCACGCTATATCGAGATGGAAGGTACCAATATTCAGATGGATATAGAGAAAAAAGGTCGGAACTTAAAGAGAGGCAAAGGGAAGGGAATTTATCGATGTTTTGCGGTGGATCGCGGCGGGGGTGAGAATGAAAGGGGTTAGAAAAGGGGATGAAAAGGTGAAAAAGGTGGCGGTAGATATTCCTCAGAGATACAGAATGCGTCGGACAGCTTCATGAAAGGACTCCGCGTGAATGGTGACTAGGCGAAAGTGATGGAAAGGAAGAAGTCTGGAATGAGAGCCGTAATGCACCTTTAAGGCGAAGAAATGATAGTGATGCGACTCAAAATGAGCGGGCGATAGAGATCCGAGAAAACGAAACATCCGATCCTAATTTGTCCCCCGGCAAACGCTACATTATTTAAAGAGAATTTCCTTATCTACAGATAGCAGTGGAACGATAACTGTGGTTAAGCAGAGACAAGTTAATGAATTCTAAGTATATATCCCTACTAGCCAAGAACAGTGAAGTTTCGCGTTTGTAGGATAGGCTATTTTCGAAGGTGATGTATGGTTCAAGGCAGAAAAATTGGGATGAATCACTGCTAACGGTCGCATGTAGGTTTGCGCTTTGCCTTATTTTTCTTTATTTTTATGGAATAATATACGGTGGTTATGACATACAGATATATCTTAAGGTAAGGAGCAACGTGTAGGAGTATCGTAAATCTTGAAGGAAATGGAATTGTTTACCCCGCTATGGAATATCCTTGGCGTAAAAACATGTAAATGTATATTCCATCAACTGCGAAATATGACAGTAGATATATTTGAAAATGGAAATTTTATTTCCCCCTCGGAAAGCTTCACCTACTATCTCACTGTCAGCTCTAAGTTGCACATTTTCAGGCTTCTAAACCATAGAGTTATCATGCTTGAATGTAGCAAAATAATCATAAATGAAATGAAATAACCAAAATTTAAATATAATGCTGTATTTTGTGACTATCATTTGTATCTATTTCACTGAAATTTATATGGCATAATGATTCGAACTGATGAGTAATAAATAATACTACTTATTTACTACATTATTTTACGAATGTCATAAAATAAATACCTAAATTCTAATCGAAAAGAGGTAAAGATATCCTTCTTTACCTTATACAGTTCTTAAACCACCAGATGAATTAACTAGGATGAGGAATATACGGTGACTATGGACATGCCTGGAAAGGAATTGTAGCAGAGTTCTTCGCAAAGCACGCTAGTCTAATATAAAGCCTTTTTATACCACAAGAATGAAGCATAGTACGGGAATTAGGAAAGGGCAATGTAGATAACTGTTATTTGGAAGGATTGCGTGTCCGCATATAGCCGTAAGATTGCTGGAGCCTTGGGCTACATTCAAAAAAGAGGGAACCAAAGGATTCCACGGATGGTGATTGCTGAGTTGATTCGACAAATTCGGTACCTAAAAAGTTGGAAATGGTTTTTTATGAAGGGTGCCTATTAGGATTTAGGTTTTCATTTAAGGAATGAGAACCGACTGAAATAAAGAAAACATTATTGGGAAATAATAGAGGTTAACATAGAATTCCATAGAATTACTGCGCAGCTCTCTAAGTGGGCTATTTTAGAGACCCGCGCCGACCTCCTTGAACTAATAATCAAAGAAGTGTAGAGAGAAACTCGCTACGATTATATTATTTTGAAGGAAAGAAATATCTAAGGCAGTTGTCAAATGTAATGGGTAAAAGCTTTAGTGCTTAATGATAATTGTATAGATTTTATAGCGCGATATTTTAGCATGCATACATTTGTACACACCTTCAATGCTGATCAATTAAAACAACCCTAAAAGTAAGGAGTACGTATTCAAAAGTCCATTATTTTAAATATTAGAAAACCTCTGCACGTAAAAATGTTTTTACAGAAGCCGTGAGTTAATGAAACATTAGTAACGACATTTGCTCATAGAGCATGAAGAAAAATAAAATACTAGTCTCGAACAAAATTAGCTTGAAGCAGTTGTTCTCCTCTTGCAGGGTTAATCAAAGCATAATTTATTCAGGACAATTTTTTTGAAACTATAATTTTATGGAGAAACTACTGATGCAATCGGAAGTAAATTCTTGTAGTTAACATGGGATGTTATTTGATCGTCTTAATACTCTCATACGTTATAAAAAACATTTTCCATTAACTATTTACCTAATTTATCATCCGTTTACATTTTACAAACACTGCCATACATATTTTCAACGGTTATAAATGTTCAGATTGTGTACGTAAACAGCACATGAAACTGAGAATATGGCTGAGACGACTTTCATGTTCTTACTATCCAGAAAGTTATAATAAGGATTATTGAACGTTTCTAGCGGTTTCAATTGAGGAAATCACCGAAACGTTTACTTGAAAACCTTTCTTAGACCTAATAAGGAACATGATCTAGCAAAATCTTTGGCTTCATTAGTTACTGAATCAAGCTATTAGCTCTACCACTTGTCACATACTAAAAAAATATGTATTAACAAATCTTAATTAACTTCAGTTCTCAGAACGCCTCCATCCATTTCTGCGTCGGCGGAGATGAAATAGAGCGGATAGTCACTTCAAAGCAGTCTTGGAAAGATACGGTGATGAAGTCTTAAATGAACAAATGACAGACGTATTAAGTTGCCGCCGGTCAAAGCCAGATGCTAGAGTAGTGATGCTGATGCTCTCGCTCCATTTTATCCTGCCGGGTCTTAAATTCTTGTTTATGATCATCTTAGAAACCAGTGTTCGTGTATTTAAAGAGAGTTCTTTAAAACTAATTAGAGTTACAGTTCTAAAGTTCGAGGATTACATAAAATAAATTATCAACATACTAGGATATCGGATTTCAATTTAGGATATTGCAGGAATTATGTCTTACATCTACATTTATACCCTGCAAACCGCCTTTCAGCGTGTGGCAGGGTTATTAATACCAAGCATTCGAGTTCCTTCTTTAGCTTATTGTTTTCGCGTTCGCGGTAAAAAGGAGTCCCTAAACGACTGGTCCTTGCATCTATTTCTCTTATTTTACGCTCACTGCCGGATCGGCCGATGTAGCAGCGGGGTCGCATAATACCAATTACGACTTCCGCAAATGTACTTCTTTAGACTTTAGCAAGCAATCGCAGCCTAGCGTCTAATCTTTCTTTCAAGGAATCCCAACCTGCGTATGAGAGCATTTGTGTAACGCTTGCTTTCTATCTCGATTCTATCTGACCTCAATAAAAAGAAATATTATTAGAAATATCTTTAGTGAGAGAGGAGACAGGGTACAGTGTACTCTCTGAATTCTGAAACAGAAAGGTCTTTCTCTGTCTTCTGGAGAGTCAAGTGGGTAGCGCCATCGACTTTGGTAAAAGCGATCCCGGGTTAGATTTCTGGTGAGTTCCATAAGAACCAGCTTGTGCTCAGTGTCCCAGTACATTTTACAATCATAATTCTTCAAACGTATGGGTCTTCAACCTCCTGGTCACCAAATTGCTGTACTCAATATTTCAAGACTTCTTTTTAAATTAAATATTAATAGATTTGTTTTCAGTCTGATCAGGATGAATATTCATCCATAGCGCAAACATACGATTATGTAACCATATAATGGTCCATGCAGAATCAAGTCCTAGCCAAGCGGTATATTAGTGAGTGACACGTAATCTGGGTGTTAACTCCCATGTTCCACCAATTACTTCATCAGGCTGCAGATATATGCAACATACTAAGACACAAAGAACCGCATTTTCACGATGCTGGTTGAACAAAATTACATCCTCCAGAAATCTTATCCGGAACCGCTTTTACTAAAGGCAAAAAAGAATCATTCTATCAGGAACCATCAGGATTTAGGAATGTCAATAAAAATTATGGAACACAAGTGCTGTATATACCCGCGTATAAGACGTATATTTTTACAAAAAATACGTCGAAAAGCAGGATGCATCCTATAGTAGGTTAAAAATTGTCCATGGAATTTATTATGATAGATGAAGAATACGGTCCTAAGAACTGTGCTGAATCTTATACGTTGGTGATTTTTATATTCCAGCATATACGGTATTTCCTCCACAAAGTTTGTCCAAATCGTATGCTTCCAGCATGCTTGTAGAAGTTACCTATGGTCGCGTATTACACTTAAATGCCTCCTCATCACAAAAGGAATGCATCGGAAAGATAGTAGTCTTACATTACCTAAAATAACACTCACTCCCTGACTTACTGTTTGAAAACCTCTTCGATATACACATTAAAGGTCTACAGGAAAGCCACTTGCGATAATTAATCAATCTCTCCCTTGACTCGAGTTTTCACATCTTGATTTCTCCATCACTCTAATACAAGCATCTATTTTTCTACGTCATCGCACGCGTCACGATCTCGCGCTTTCGAAATCGGGACCCAAAAACCCCCTTCGGCGCTCATACCTCACCGACAGGGTCTGCCACAGTCCCCATCTCATCTAAAATCGCCTTTGTTTTCGCTCCTCGGCTCAATCAAATTCTCACACCACTTCATCGCCGGAAATTCTCCAGGGCGACAACTTGAAGAGAGAAGCCTGTTAATTTATCGCCTAGCATCGCATCCAGTGACAGCGAGAATGGATCCACGGCACAAAGTCAAAAGGCGCAATCAAGCGAGTAGAAGAAGCCTTCTTGTGTCAAGAGATGGGGGCTTCTATATGTTCTTCGCGATGTTTGTATGATTCTGCTTGCGGGAGAAAGGTTTTGAGATGTCCTCGGAGAGGAGAACGAACTAACCTCTCAGAGTGTGAGATTGGATGACGGATTTCTTCACTGGGTCGGCGTGCGTCTGTGTATATGAATATGATATTTTTTTTTGAGAAACACTTACCGCCTTAAGTACTGTATTGGATTATTTTGACACGTATCTCCTGACATCCCTTTCTCTCCTCGCGTGACGGCAGGAGTTAATGTGGTCGGAAGAGGGACGTAATGAATCTCCCGCTACAACAAGATTAATGCGATCCATCAGCTTCTTATGATGGAAGGATTGGGTATTTCGAGTTCCTGCAGATTAAATGTGCGCACCGTGCGAAATCATGCCGACGCAAATTTTGCGATCGTGTTTCGTGAGTTGGAGGGATTAATCTCACGAAGGTTGATAATTGAAATTCAAGCCGAATAACTCCTAATGTGGGTCGGATAGAAGCGGTTTATCAGCACGAAGTCATCAATTAATCAAGAGAATACTTTTCGAGCTTTAAGAGAGCTAATGCTCGATAAATCGTCTAAGTCATCAAGTCGAGATGGAAAATACCACGGGAAATTGATGTTTAACTAAAACACTGCGCAATAACAAGGAAAATGCAATGCGAACATAACAGCATTTTACTTATTTATTTACTATACAATTTTGTTGTAATGGGGCTCTATGTCAATTGGTGACATACAAATTATCATTCAGTTCTTAACTGTAATAATTTCATGATAAGTAACAAAATTATTATTTCATAGCCGACTTTAATAAATAATTAATTCATTTTACAAAAGCACTGTTGATATGTAGAAGAAAATCACTCATAAATTCATTATTACCTTCATGAAAAACTCCCATGAAAAAAAAACGATGACGATCATTTAATTCCAGACTTTGCTCCCAAGTGTAATTGAACCAGTTTCCCAACTCTGGCAAGCAGACAATTGGCCCGCTAAGCCAATTTTCGATCGTTAATTAATTGCCCTTAAATAATGATTCACAGATAAAACTGAGGTTTTATCTGTGAATCATTATTTAAGGGCAATTTAAATATTTCTAGAATGAATCTAAATGATTCTCACAATTTAAGCGACATTTTGACTCCTAAAATAAGTTTTTCAACCTAACATGATTGCAGGACATATCTGCTTATTATCAAAGCTTAATGTTTTATCCCAGATAAATTTTGTATCTCCTACCTTACCCAAAAATGTTTATCCAAAAACGAATTTCGAAATCAGATACTAATCTTTACTATATTCAAACGTCCATCTCGGAAATCCAATACAAATAAGCTACCCCAGGAGATACAGCTTTCGAATGAATAATGACATTTTCACGCCGATGTAGCATAGTAAACAAGAGACTATATATTTACAATTTCTTCACATTGTTAACAGAACCGAACGGTGGTGGAGCGCAGTTCTTTCCGCAGCGGAAAGTAATTAAAATCACGTTCCGACTATCAATAACACGCGATGCAACAGCGAAAACCATCAATCCGAGATTTATCACCGAAACTGTCGACCCCTCCACACCCGATAGGCATTGATAAATAATCCCACTGTCATACGAGGCCACAAAGCGCGTAACCTTCCGTAAACAAAAGGCATTACGGGGAAACAGACATACGGAGGAGAGAGGGAGAGGATAGCGGGAGTTAGAGAAAGAGAGATATGGAGTTCTTATTATTTCCGCATGAGCGGAGTCAACGACTGGAGAGAAGCTTCCTATCTCCGATACCAGCGCACCACATAGCACCTTTAAACAACAGAAAACGAATGGAGGAATATGACCGAGAAACGCGATAAATGGAAAAAGTAGTGGGTTGGCAAAGGGATAAGGAAAGTGCAACCAGAAAGAGGGCAGATGAAGGGGAAGAAATCTGGGGTCCTCATACCGCAAAGACCGCTCCAATCATGCACTGCTCCACCCAACTCACCCCCATAACCAGCCGGGTGACCACCGCCTCTTTCCCCCACTTCCTCCAGGCTAAAAGACGCATCTCTGCACTACAAAGAAGAGGGCACATACCGCCCCAACCCCCCTTTTCCATACCATCTTCTCCTATCCTAGCGGAGACTTCAACGCCCGACCTCACCCTCTCGGACTTCCATCCGCATGGGAGATCTTATCTCGAACAATCTGGACCAGCGACCTTTCCCCCGCTGTTCTGCAATTCAGCGGGAAGATATATAAGCGGGAGTTATTGGGTAGAGTGTGGGTGGAGCGGGGGTGAGAGGTATGGAAAAAGCCCACAACGAGATAGGATTAGGGAGAAGATCGCCGAGGGTAAGGGAAGAGGAATGGGTTTAGCGTTCGGAAGAGGCGGCACGTAAGAGAGAAAGAGATGGGAATGGAGGAAGGAAAAGAATCGGTGGAAAGAGGAGATAAATGCCGAGGAGAAGTGCCGATAAATGCGGTCGAAGATGACGTGTAAGAAATAACGACAATGGTGTGAGGGGGAGTATTGGAGGTATTGACGTGATGAATAAGGTTTTGGAGGAACGATTAAAGATATAATGAAAACAATGATGAAGTGGTACAAGAGAGATCCCGTTTGAGAGAAGGCTTGGCGATGGAGAGAAAGGGAATTATAGAAACGGAATAGGGAAATTCATATTTGACAGATGAAATAAATGATGAAATGCTTCAAAAGGAAGATCAGTGAAGTATTATAGGAGTTGAGAAATTTACAATAAAGGCATTTGAATAACGAGTCACAAATTTTTACTAGCTTTAACTTGATCTCAAGTATAATTATGTTGTCACTGTAAGCATGTGATAATCATTTGAATAGTCATATTTCTCATGTTCAAAGACTGAGATATTATTTAAAAATCCATTTCTTGAGATTTGTGCAGTATTTCTTGTACTTGTTATAAATCTTCTTTCATAATATTTTCAGAGATGCTAGGAATAGGAAAATAACGATGTATGAACATAATAAACAAAAGTGTAATCTAGTTAGTGAAAATGAAAAATGCGTTAGGAAAGTTTTTCCTAATTCTTTGTACTAATACTCAGCTCGCGTTTTAAAGTATATATCCGCATTTAAAATTAATAACTACAAAAATACAGCTTCTTAGCTCAGCTTCCAATGTTTTAATTACATTTTATTGATAAAACATTTGAATGTAAATCAAATAGAAAATGAATTTAAAGATAAAATTGCTTTTGATTTATTAAATTGATTGGAACAATCTTCTGTTATTGTCGAGGTAGATCACTTCCATAAATTCCATAGATTTAAGAATTGGATTTCGTCAAATTTCAAAGTCTGAGCCGCATCGTAAATACTAGATGAAATTTTTCTATCCGCATTTTCAGCTGAAATTGAGCATCACATTGTAAGATGTATCGCACATACCTTCGATCTTATCCAGCCATAAATTTTCTTTTGGTGAATATTTATACATGTAGCCGAAATATAAATGATCGGAATCGACTGTTAGCTGCTCGAAACGAATGTGCCAGATATTGTTGCTGAAATCCTTATTAAGGGTTACATCTTGGATCTCAAGGTCAGTTTTCCTTCCATATTTCAACGATACATATGCGTTATCTGATGAAGCTCGGATGTGTATAGGAAGCTGAAAGAAGAAATAAAAATGGAAGAGTTTAGTGAGCCAATTGGAAGATGGCCGGTAAGAGGATGAAGGAGGCTAGGTCGTCGGGTATTCCCTTGAGCGTTGGATGGCACCCACATTCCTGCAGATAGTGAATCACGGACCTAGCAACCGGCCATTCTTTGCACATACATCTTTGTGGCCACCCTCGCTTTCTCCTCAGACCCACCGTTCTACTTCATCATCGTCAGAGCTTAAGCAGACCTGCATCAGGAGAAGAAGCTACCGGCGAAGAAAGAAGTCTAAGAGAGAAATATTCGTAGATGGAATCGAAGGAAGCAGTTTTAAATTTAACGGATTAAATGACAATAAACTCAACCTGTTAGTTGATTACAGTCTAGAGAGAGAATTTCTACAGTTTGAGTGTTCGCATTTATACATTCAGAAGATTCTTATGACTGCGATAGAAGATAATTTTGGAGACTGACATTTTCTAGGGCAATTGAATCGTGAGAAGTTATTTTCTACTATGTAAGTTAAAAATTAAGTTTGCATTTAAGTACCATGTCATATAATATCGAGATGAACTTACAGTATTCTAGAGGGAAGGAGTTGATCCCCTAATATTCCTCTACATATGCCTCTGAAGGATAGAAATATTGGATTGAGATTACCATTGAAAATAGGTCTATTTACGAGTACTTCGACCTCTCCGGTGATCTATTTAAAACCCTCCATTTCTTACACATTTTCGAAATTTTATCGTTATTTTCATGCTTAGGGCTTACTTGCGATACCTTAGAGTTATTCATATCTTCTGATTTATTTGGCTCACATGTTTACTATATTGCGGAATTAAAAATATACCTTTATTATCAAATCACTTTTAACACAATTTCATACTGAATAAATACTCGTATTTCGATTATGATCTATTATTTATACTATTTCATATATATTACATCTGAATTTGAGTTCAATAAAAATATTGTTTATAAAAGTGAATATCAATATGGAAGAAAACATACCCTGAATATAGGTTCTGGCCTGTTACTCCACCATACAAATTGCTAACTGAATTAAACAACAGTAACAATATAGGGTCTATCTATGGAGTGCTTCATGTTTAATCCTATCGAATAACCTACAATCCGTGAAATAAGCAAAGTAAGTAAAATCAATGTGAACATATTACCAAAAAAGCAGGAAAAGATAAGTTCAACTTATTTTAGTATTTTAGAAATGTTAACCATAAAAATACTTCCCAAACCATAGCTAGGTTATTAGTAAGATTACGTTATAGTTGTCAGTCATCCGTGAGAACAAAACTGCACAAAATACGGCCTGCAGGCCGAATGTGGCCTTTGGTTTAGGTTCACCCTTTGGCCCAAAATGGGTATAGGAAATTGTTCTTATTTGCGTAACATTATATTTTAAAAGTGGAGAATGAATATATTGAAGCATTTGGAAGCCATCTTAAGGAAATTGATTTCTTATTTCATTCTAATAAAAAATTATTTTTGAAACATCTAATGCATCAAACTAGTTACTAATTCTATTTTATATCCTTAAATATACATTTTTATTATTATGAGTTAAATTTATTTGGACACTATGAAATAATCTTTATATTCTCAAAATTCCTCTTCCGTGGCCTATGATCACTTTCTGTCATATCCCAAGTTGTAGAAGTAATACGTAGATACGTAGAAGTATCAAGTTGTGCAGGCCTGCTCTACTAGAATATCTATACATCGTTGGCTAATACTTAATCACGCATTGTCCACTTGTGTGGTAGAGATATCTACCTAGAAGATTCATCTTCTGAACTACCGAAAAATTAACTCCAAATTAATAGCAGGTAAAATAGTTACGGATCACGGAGTTCAGCAGCTTCCATCGTAACTTCTATTCCAGCATCCCATCCCGCTTACGTTAATCTTCCTCTTCGGATTTCTTTCCCCTCCTCCCACTCCCCAACCAACCCCTCTCCTGCACACCATCGACTTCTCCGATGGCCTTTTATAGACGGTCCACCACCCCTGGAACCCTCCCGTTCCTCCCCCGCCTTCACCGCAGGGCCAGTGGCAGGGAATCCTAATGAGAGGCGGGGCAAAGCACAGCGCCAAGCGGACTGGAGAGCAAACCGGATCGGTAAAGAGATGCCTTCCCAAACAGTGCCTCCCTCACACCCATCTCTCTCTTTCTGCTACTCGCCGCCGACCGATAGAGCCGGGATCGAGACCCTCAATACGGAGCTGCTCCAACAACTCTCTCCCCCCACCTCTCCAATTTACCTCTCCTGCTCTACTTGTGCCTGGCATTCTTGTTTTTCCCACCGCGGAGGGGTCGAGGGGGGTCGCCGAGGTGGAAGGAGCTCGCGGGTGTGCACCGCTCCGGATGATTCGCCGCTTTAAGTAGTGGAGTCTTTTTTTCACTGCACGTGTGTTTGTGGGGATGCGACCAGTTACTCCCTCCCTCTTTTTCCTCTTAGCCTTGGAACATCTCTCGAGATATATTGTTTTAATTAACGGCGCTCCCGCCTCTCATCTTTTGCGACGTGGGCCATTTTCAGGCGCAAAGGACCCGGGGCTATGAGCGGCTATTTAAGGATGTGAGTGCAAAGTTTAGTTTTAGCGGGATGGAGCGAATTTTGGGGTCGTAGAGGCCAAAGATATTACTCTGTCTTATCTCTTGGACGGCAAATATCACAATAAATATATTATAAATTTAATATTACAAGGCAGAAAAAATAATACCTCGTTGGTTGACAGACGGGAATGTAAAGATTATTTCATATAATTTAAATAATATATCTGTGTGAGACTCAGCAGCAATTTCATTGAATCTTTCGATTATTTTTTTTTCGCTGTCAATGGCATAATATTATTAATGTGTGACGTAAGAGTGGCCTAAATTTGTTTTTTTGTGAGTTTTTATTTTTACAATGGGTTAGCCTTCTCATCTTGAAATACAGGAATTAAATTAAATTTTAGTGTTTATTGGGAGTTAAATTCGCATAGAAACGCTTAATTCCTTTGAAATCAGAGTACCGGTTCCTAATATTATTATAGTCTTATTGTTAAAAGTGCTTCGTCACCTTAGGTCATTTCGCACGAAGCCCCCCACCGGGAATCGAACCCGGGACAGCTTTCACTGAAGTCGAACGCGTTGCCCACTTGGCTATCGGGAGCCAGTACCGGTTCCTTTTCTGGAAATAATCTATTAACCGTCTTTAAGAAAGCTTTAAAGATACCTTTTACGAAACTTTAATAGCAATGAGAATATTGTATCATGATAGTAATTTTGTAGAAACGTTAAATTTAGCATTTTTCCTATTTTCTATTGAATATATATATTTATTTATAGCATAAAATGTATTATATATTTATATATCAATTGAAATTTCTTAGAAGACGATATCAAGCCTAAGCATGATTATGATCAAAGTGAACCTATCAGTTATTGCTGAAATGAAATATTTAGAAAAACTCTTTATTTATCTAAACACAGAAAGATTTCGATGTGCAAGCAATACTGGGCTTTATCTTCGCTCTATATCGTATTATTACTTGAAATTAGTTTCAACACCACAAGCCTATTCTAAAAGTGAATTCGTCCCAGACTACGATCTTTGATAGTACTCGTCCCTGAAATATTACCACAATTTGCGGAAATGAGCGCCAATGTTGTGGGAGTAAAAGGAAAAACGGAAAGACTCCGTTTCACTATACTTGTTTTAAAAACCGATGGACCTGAAAATCTGATAAGTATAATATACACCCGGTCTCGATCCTCCTCAGGCGATGAAGCTGGTAGGATACCATTAAGTTTCTCCTCGCTCTATCTCGTTCCGAGCTCGCCGGGATCAATATGGGAAATACGCCACCGTTATTTTTTACGACTTGCCTTGGGTGGTCACGCCCTGTAACGGTAGTTCGTGTTGCAATTAAACATGTAACACCCACACATAATGCAAAAAAGTATTGATCATCTCAAAATACATATATACTTCCTGAAGCTGGATATTCCTGAAAATTATTCTCATTCCATTTTTCGCGATTCTAAGGCAGCACATTATTTTTATCAAGAGTCATAAAGAAATATTTCCTACTTAGAATAGAGTACAATGCGAAACGAAGTGCCAGATTCATTCCACGAATATCGAAAGCGTGAAATAATCCCTACAACAGACGTAATTCAGAGTTACAAAAACTTCGAGTCTAAATTAATACGTACACTCTTTCTGTAATTATCCAGAAAAGCATTAGGTGAATTTATTTGCTTTTGTTCTGCTTTTTTATAATTAAAACTATCATAAGGCATTTACTTAATGGATAAAAAATTTCTGAAAACTTTACTTCTAAAAAACACCAATTCTAGTAAACAATCGAGTGTTGTTTTTTCCAACGATTTCAATAATTTATTCCCTTTTTCCGTAATTATTATTTCATAGCAATAGACAAAGTTGTGATAATTTTTACATAGTCAATATTTACATACGATTGCAAATTTATTTGTGCACTGCATACTTCATGATGGCTGTTGGCATGGACTGGAACCACAGTGACCAACTTATTTATCTTGTTATTTTTACAAGTAGTTTGCATGAAAAGCGATTATTCCTAGCATTATTTATTTTAATTGCCATCGTTCATTGTTCGGCTGACTATGGCATATTTAAATACGATGGAGACAAGATCATCTTTGTGGTCAGGTGATTTATACAGGAAGAATACAACATACACACACACATATACATATATATTTTTCAGAAATTTCTAGGCGATTTTCCTACTGGATATTACTTATATTTATCCTAATAAAATGTTTTTCTTATATTCATGAAGATATTCTAACATCTTATTCAGGTGAATCTAAAAAATTTAAGCAAGATTTTATTAATAGTTACTTAAGAACTTCTTTCACCATATTATTAAGACACTCGTATTCATACATAAACTATAAGCATGTGTATAAAAGAATAATTTCATTAATAATCCCTATATTCTATCAAGAGACTAAACTCTAGCTTCTGTATTCTGGGAATTATCTCAACCAGGTAACTATTGTAAATAACGGAGCAACTAATTTCACGACGATTGATGACCATTTTCCTTATGAAAAGCACCGAAGGATAATCTTAAAAGAAAAGGTTAGAGGAAGGAAATTCACATACATCTATGCGATCGTCTTTTCACGAGTTTCTAAAGAAACCACGAGATCTTAATCCCTCTTCGACGTAAATAACGGCTACAACTAGTCAAAAAATTCTAGTTGGCTTTAGAAACCTCACGAACATCATGTTTCGGCAGTATAAAATCATCAAAGACTGAACTACGAAAAACTCTCTTGATAATTTGGGCAAATATCTACTTGTTACATCACCAACGACTCAAATTCGACGCGGCGATTTCTCGTGCCAGCAAAAGCAAATCCTGAACGACCTCTTTGAAGAGAAAAACGTCCTCTCCATCATCGCCACAATGGGAAACTGAAATGTCGTTAACATCTGAGAAGAGACGCTTTTTTCCCAAGCATCCTTTAAAAGCTTGCACGCATTTCACGGAATCCCCACTACGCCGCCGTCATCGCAAAAGACAGTCGTCCAGCGGCCGAGGGAATGGGGAGATGGAGGCTATCCCTCCCTCTCTCCCTCTAAGCAAGGTAAACAGGCTTAAAAGAAAACGAAGACCAAATAGTCCGAGTATAAATGACACCAGGTAGTCTCGGAATCAACGAGGAGCACGTACTCTTGGAATAGCAAACGGGAGAAGGAAAAGTAAGAGGAACGAACAAAAGACGTTGGAAAGAGGGACGAGGAAAGACGAGAGGAAAATTAGATCTGGAGACTGTAAGGAAGCAGGGGGGCAGGGAAGATTTCTACCGTGCGAATAGATGGTATAGAAGAATATGAAAGGGCTCCATAAAAAAGAGCTCGACTGGGAGAGGAAATCTAATGAAACAGGAATGAACCGGTTTTGTTTGTTGTAAAAAATTCATTATTTTTTTAATATTACAGTCTGAAACCACATATAATGCTCAAAACAGATTTTGTAAACATTATTTTTCTTACAAATATTTTCATTCGATTTTGATTCAGGATGGACCAAACAAATTTCCATTTAATTTTGTCACAGTCTTGTTCACGGCTGTGATAATACTGCTATTGAGATATGAGTGATGCTGAACATTTGTATTTATTTAGAATATAATCAATGATAAACACCGTCACTTTGTGGACATTCATCAATTAGGAATAAAAAAACACTGTAAAAATTCCACAATATATTTACTCAACACGACCGGTTTCGACGGATACATAGTCATCATCAGGCACTGATTATTGAAGAAAATGTTCAACGATGCGATTCTCTGTTTCAGGAATACTTTTCTATACATTTTGGCTTTTGCCATTACACTGGCATTTAGAGTATGATGTTCATTACTTATTTATGCTATTAAAAGTTATGCATCGAGTCATTTTGCAACTACGAATACGGCTTTTCCCACACCATTTTCCATAGACTATACGCAGCAACAGTGGACTAGAAGAAAGGTGCCTTTCTTGGCACATAAATATGTAAAATTAGTAGAATATAAAATTTCCTTCAAAGTAACAAAATTAATCAAATTCAGAACGTACGTTGCCTATTTCTTGGAAATATTTCGGTTAATTTTGTAAATAAATATTAGAAATAAAAAGATCGTTATTTTCAGGATTCTTTTGCTATCAGTACGAGTTTTGCGTATATACAGTGGTTATTCTTTGTTATTATTTGAGAAGTAAATTTCCGAGCATTACATGAACGAAATCAATATTCTCAGGAGTTTACAGTTTTACACGATCGCAAAACTTTCGAAACGGAATCAGCCAATATTTTAGAAGAAAATACTAAAATGTCACCCTTATCACACTACACAGGTACGGAAAAACTTTTAAAATGTTCATAGTCACAACCTTACGATGATGAAATTCATACAACACGGGAGGAAATATCTTTGATTGTGTATGAACAATCATGAGGAGAGCATTGAGTGTTGAAATATACTGTTTTTACAAAGGCACGTATTCATTTTATTTCAGTCTATATAAGAGAAATATAACGTACACTGGCTACAAAAGCAACTGAAACTAAAAAGAAGGAGAAAGACAAGGAAGATTTATGGAATGAGCAGAAGGTTGCGCCCACGGATAGATGGGTTGGAGAGGTTGAGACAAGAAAAATGAGATAAACAAGACCGAAGAATACAGAAGAGGGTATAGGAAGTGGAATATGAAGCAAGAGATGGATAGTAATGAAATTGTTCCTGGAGTTGGGGATGGATAAGAGAGTTTCTGTGTACATCTCGAGTGGCGGAGGAGTAAAAGCGAAGTGCGTAGCTTGAGGTCAAAACCGCTAAAAGGGGTACGCGATGGACAACTGTTGCCGACGGCAGAGGAAAGCATATAGTGTGAGTAGATGGTGATTTCAGACGCAATATCTCACACATTACAGATAGAGATGAAGCGCTTTCCATTATGTAATATCAATGTTTCTCACTCTTTGGCACTCGAGGATTCTTTAGGAAATGGATCTCATTAGTTATGACTCATTCCAATTAAGAGGTTCGCCCAAATCAAGTCTATGTGATTTCAATGAGATTTTACCACGAGTTTCACAACAACCAAAGGAAGAAAAATGTGATGCTTATTGGCAAATAACGTACGATGTTTTTTTTAAATATTTTTAAATTGCCAGGAATCCTCAATGGTATTAATACAAGGAGTAATTACTAAAATTTCATAACTAAAAGTTTGTAACTTCTTACAACACATTCACATATAAGACCTTAGGGTTACGATGTGAAAATATTGCACGTCACTAGAAACTTAATTTTTACGTATACAAAACCGATGAGCCGAAGATCACTGAGATGAATGTGCCATGTTGCGACAAGAAACGACATGCGATGGACGTAAGTATTTCTCAACTAAACACCCAGAGATGTGAAGAGACCAAGAAGAAGACCAAAGGGCAGATGGAAATGACCAGAGACCCTAGGTACATGTAGCACTTTGGGGTAACATGGCAACGAGAAGCTCAGACTAGAGAAAATTGGAAAACCGTTGTGGAGGCGTACATCCTACATCAGATTGAAAATGGCTGCTGATGATATAAAACCTATTGTAGTGATTGGGAAAACGTTTTTCTCTACGAACAAAGGATCCCGGGTTCGAACTCCGGATAAGCGTAACAAACTCGAAAGTGCTTCCTTATAAGTATCTTGGTCGATAGAAAGCTACAACAAAGATAAAAATATCTCAAAACGAACCCCAAAGAAAGAAACCAAATAGGATGATGGTGTTTTATGCGGCAATAATGCTGGAAACAATTTTCCTTATTTGAAAAAGTTATTTTAACTGCAGAAACACAATTGTCCTTTCAAACGAAGTTCTTCAATAAATGAGAACTTTTACACTACCTATAGGTTCTTTCCAAGGGGAAATGTACACTAAAACATTCTGTAGGGACAGGGACTCGAACCCAGCTCTCCCAACTGCCGGATGGTTGGCCTATCCGTTGAGCTATCAAATCAAAACAAATCGACTCACATCTCTTCTTCATTTCACTTTCTCATAGGGAATTTTCCCCGGTTCTAGTCTTTACGTGCAAAGTCACCTTTAAGTTTCTACTTGTGACTATTGGTACTATTTTACCTGCTACTCTCCGTCTCACAAACACTAAATTATCGCAAAACTCACATGCATCCTAAAGTCTTTAGCGTATCTTCCTTGTAAATGCCCATACGTTTCGCAGTACTTTGCTCTACCTCAATATCAACCCAATCAACGGCGATTGCAATTGGAAGGGTAACATATTCATCCCGGCCCCGCTGATTCACGTACATTTCCAGGGACCGACATAATGAATACGTTGACGCGTGCATTTAGAAAACACTCGATTCCCTCATTACAAAACTCCCGCGTGCTGCGAAAACTCAAACGACGAGTTAAATCAAGCGGAGAGCATTGCCTATTACGGCATATGCAACGCTTTTTCGAATTAGTACCAAAGTCACGTACGCGCATTAATTTAAACCACGGACACCACCACCTCCTCCGTAAAACGATAGCGCTCTTGAGTGGTCCTTGGATACTCTCATAACGTATAGATGTATACGCACACACTACTGGCATACTTATACACCCGCGAACGCATTTCGCTTTGCATGTTCTTTCGACCGAAGGGGGCTTGTAATTTCTTTTCGCCTACACTAGTTTCAATCCTCGGCCATCCTCAACCACCTGGGGTCTCTTCTTGCAGTCTCACTCACCCTCCTCAACTCTACTTGACTGTCCTCGCATTGCTACTCCACTAATGCCCTTTCTTCTAGCTTCCTACACTCTGAAGCAAACGTATTCTTCTGGTCTCTCGAAAATACTTTTCTCGAATCAAGATAGCGTTACTCTTCGACCTCGAATGAAGCCGATTGAAATGGCTGGAGGTTCTGAAGCTTTTCTTACTCCCATAATTCATTCCTTCCACTCGGTGTTTCAGAATGAGTCCTTCGAGAATGGTAAGGACCAGGTCTTCTTGAAAGGAAATGCCCTCCTACTTTTATCTGTTAATTTATCCGGAGATGTTTATTCACGGTTTACGATCTCTTACATCCACTTCTTATGGTATTTATCACAATAAAAATGAACAACATTATTTAATTTTTTTAGAGAAACATAAAGAAAACTTTAGGAGAAATATTAGAAGAAACCTTAGGAAAAAACTTTGGCTCATTAAAAGAATGTGGTCAGGATGACGAATTTGTGTCCTTTAAATAAGAAAATGACAGCAATTTTTGCAAAAGTTGAAGTAGTCCATTAAATAATATGACCACAGGTCATAAGCGGTAAAATAACTCTGAGGTTTGCCCAATGAAATGAAATAGTATTTCGACATCGCGGATTAACCACACCCAAACTAATCATACCTAAATTTCCTAAGCAAAAGTACATCTTGGCGTGATCTTCGATTCATCAAAGAACTCCTCTTTGAAAAATGCATGGAGCTAAGGATACTTAAATTCCAAAATAGCGTCTAATTCAGGATATTTTCATTGCTTAGGAAAAACGAATTTTTAATTAAGTGACGATTGGGATTCTTCGGTAGCCTATGATCCCTCCTAAAATTGCTAAATGAGATTTCAATGCAGATACAGAAGAGAGTATTTCCTCCGTGACAACAAAGCCCTTTGCCGATCATTGTCAACTACACTAATCTCCTCCTACGAAAAGAGAGTAACATCATTGACAGGAATGAATTAAACCTGTAAAGAGGCTTACGGGCGTACACTCTGGAACCAAAAAATCACCATCCCTTTCCTTTCAAGAAAGTCGTAATTGCGAGTACGGTCAAGTCATGTATATATCGTTCAAAGGTCCAAAAGAAAAATCACACGCGAAACGACTTCACACGATTAAGAGCATGGGGCAGGCAAAAAAAAAGAAACGGACCATGGACTTGGTGTGGCGATCACTCAGGTGACCCACGGATGACTTGCGAGGTATCCGCAGAAGCCCTTGGAAGGGGCAAAGTGTGAAATGGGAAACTGAAAGACAGAGTATGTAAATGGAAAGACGGAGACGGTCGGCGAGGAATGGGACGGAATATTTTTTTAAGTGCGAAACGTATAGCGAAAGACCGACGGACTTTATCTACCGCTGGTGATCTTATATTCCATCGACTGTCTGGAGGTGACACCCGCAAAAGAGGTGTCCGTCCATCCTTTGGGCGACTGCTTCAATCCCGCCCACATGTTATTTCGCGGACGTCCGAACGTAACTCGGGACGGACGTCTCCGGCGGCTGCCATGGCTCGCGCGCACGACCTTCCACGAGGGCGAGGCATGTTGATTTCTCCTTTGCAGAGGGGCCTTTGGGCAGTTGCCGGCCGCCCACGAGGCAAGGCGGCTGCGGCGGTCGCATCTTCCCACTGGGGTGCGTCCTTCGCGAGTCCCCCTCTGCCCGGTTACTCCTTCCTCTCCGCTGCCCGCGTTCCCCGCCTTCCATTTCTTCCGCGCGTCCGAACCCGTGGAAGCAGGAGACTTATGATTGAGAATTCAACGGGCGTAAGAGGAGTTTGTTCGCTGATGACGACTTCGTGAGAGTGCTCTTGGAAGGGAGATGTCGCGCGAGGAGAAGAGAACAACTGGAGGGGAAAATAAGGTTGATTGCTCACGACCTTGTTGTTTGCTTCTCTAGCGTGGTCATGAAAGGGCTTTTGACAATTTAATGATTTTTGTTGATGGGCGAAATGTAACTAATTCCATGTTCGTCGGAGCCGAAAGGAAAGAAATAATACGAAGAATGGTCTTTCCGGGGCGGGACAGGATTTTTTCCTCTGGACAACAACAGGAGCGATAAAGTAGTAAGAGATGTACGAGCCTCGTACGTACACGCCAGGAATGAAGGGGCGTTTTAAAATAAGTATCCTTGTTGTTTTGAAAACCGACATAAAAACAGAATGCTCATGACGAGGATGAGAATACATCATCTGATCGATGCAGTTTCATCGATCTTCAAACGCAAACAATTTGTTCACATTTTAGAGTAATCAGCCAAGAACTGTCCCATCAGTTAGTTCTGGGATGGACTTAAAAATTCACAAATTGGTATCACAAGATCTTCTAAATTTTATTGATTTACCATTAATAATTCTCCTTATTTTAAAATACAATCACATTTTACGAATGCATGAATTTTTACTTCGATCATTTACAGAAATGATTTAGAATTATGTGGAACCACTCAATGTTTCAATTCATATAAGCATTGTGTACTCATAGTGAATCAAAATATGTGTTTCAGCGGAAAAGTAGGAAAGGAATAACTTCTGTTGTTTTATTTTTGATATGAGTGATGCTAATATAATAATTGGAGTATATTTTAAAATTAACCTGTACAGCGGAAATAATATCGTATGATTGAATGAAAATGACCCCGAATCATTATTTAATATCTTCATATTCGTTTATGACTAACTTCCCAAAATATTCTCAGTGCATATTTCTCATCGAAAGGTTAAGGAACTTTGATTCCGATAAAAATAACGTACATATAGCATAATATACCACAATCTAAATTTACTCTATGAGACTGCTGTAAAGTATTCATCTCGAGGCCGGTAGATACCTCAACCTTTATTAGCAATACCTTTATTAGTAACCAACTTACAGTAAAAGATGAAGAGTGAGATAGTTTTCCCTTACTCTACTCGCAAGGAAAGAAATTGGAACAAGGCTGTTAATGAATTAGAGGTTTAAAAACACTCCAAGAGCCGATTTGCCAGCGATTCTCGCCTTATCCTTTGAGTCCGAAACAGTAAACAATGGCAAGAAAACAGACTAGATCCTAGAAAACAGTTAATCTGTTTCCTTGTATCCTGTTTCTTTCTCAGATGGTTAGGGCGTGAACCGCCGGCGAAACGGCTCGTGGGTTGTTTCTAAACCTCTAACTAAATTTTCTGAGTCGGAATTCGATTATGTAAATGCAACTAAATGGTGCAATGCACACTCTTCATGCTTTTCATTAAGAAGAGATCTAAATTAATGTAATAGTTTCTTATAAATCCCGCTCAAGTAGCTTTTCCATAACTATAGTTATGAACGAGACCGTGGGAAAAGAAAATAAAGGATACACTTTTCTCTATCTTGCACAAAAACAAAAATGGAAAATATTCGATTCATTAGCAGCATGATACGATGTGATTCAACCTCATATTTCTCTTTTTCGCCGCTAGCATTATTTCCAACCACTCTACACTGTAAACAACCAGCCTGAGGTCTATCAATACGAATTCAATAAAAGATTAACGTTCACACCTACTAATCTATCACATCTAATCCCACCCAGCCTGCATTGTTCCGCTCGCGTACCTGTACACGCGCGCAGGCCATAATTAACGCTGTTAACACCTTCATTGCCATATATGGCAAAGGTCGGACACCGATCCTCTGTCATACACGAATTCCCTCACCTGCGGAGATACTGCGACACGAGAATAGTCAAAAAGAAATGTATACGGGGCCTTTTATGTGGGTGGATTCTAAAGTGACCTCATTTGTATTCTCCTCGAAATACACAAACTTCAAGGGCCGACGCCTTATACGTGTTCCTTATAGGTGCGAAGCCTGGATCGCTGCCACGAAAATACCGACTATGGCCATCTCAATGATCGCAGATGAGGTTGATTCTTCGACAATCTTCTTTAGGATAGAGCCGTTATGTTTGCCGGTCACGGGTTGTGGTAGAGGAGAGGTTTAGGATCGCCACAACAAGACGAAGGCGTTGTTGAATACCCAAGATAATCGAATCATTGTTGAAGGATGAAGGAGTGAGATATAGTTGATATGAGTGTGGAGGTGACCGTAGGAAGGGGTTGGGCGTGATGAATTGTACCGAAGGAGGTATTGAGGGAGCATTGCGAAGTGGTCTGAGGACTGAGTAATGTGCCGCGCTGCATTATACACCTCAACGGGTGGAAAGCGATCGAGATTCGCATTCTGGTTTATCAGTGCTTTGAGGCACCCCCTGCGGTTTTCAGCAATCCAATGTGGTTGCAATAACACGCTCCAGCTATCCTCTATGAGGCCATTTTTGCTCTGCAAAGCGACAGTTGAGTGCGCGAGCCAAACATGGACACTTATGAGCATTCTTTAAAGCGTGAGTATGTGGTAAGTCCCTTCTTTTGATGTCATCTATTTATTTTTCTTAATGTATTTCACCGCAATTTAGACTGGGTATAATGTAATGTTCTATGCGTATAGGTATGTTACGCATATACGTATTTAAAGAATTCAGTGATAAATAGTTTAATAATGCACATATGCACGTACTTGGCTTGAAGTTATCTTTGAGTGACTTCTTCAGAACTTTTTACAAGAGCCTTTTCGTCATATTTAATGCATCAGGCATTCGCATTTTATTTCCGTGGTACTTAGAAGTCCCTTCCTCTACGTATTGATTAATAGAATACTTATAATTTTTTTCTTTTAGTACAAGGTCTCCCAGATAGACAAGTGGGCAACGCGTTCGGCTTTCGTGAAAGCGGTCCCGGGTTCGATTCCCGGTGGGGGTTCACGTACGAAATGACCGTAGCTTTCGAAGCACTTTTAACAATACTACAACTACCACTGTTCAGGACAATCTATATATATACAAGATAGAGGGAATTGTGTCTTTAATTTACTTTTATCTCATCTGGTTCATGGCTGCGAAATTATGAAATTTGGCAGGGATTTTTATTTTTCATTTCCCCATCAATAGGGACTATCACCAGGCCTGTTACCGATTTGTAGTCATTATATCCAGAATGCCAATGGTCTTGAAGAGAAAGATCTTCAACCAATGCATTCTACTAGTGTTGACACACGGAAGTGAAACTATGATGTACGTATAACACAGCAACGCAATAAACCAGCGACTTCTGATAAGGCAAAGAAGTATGGGACGGTGTATGCTTGGAAACAGAAGAAGAGACAGAAAACGCAACTCCTGGGTGAGGAAGATGACAGGAGTGACAGACATCATATATTGGTAAGATTACTGAAATAGATGTGGGAAGGCCATGTTGCGAGAAGACGACAACCGATGGACATCAGCAATTCTCAACCGGACACGAAGAGATGTAAGATGACTTGACTTGACTTGTTGTTTATTTATGCTGGGCCAGATGAAGCCGAGTGGCCCCCTCTTCCCCTGGCCCAGCGCAAATCCCACAAAGATGTGAAGAGGCCAAGAAGAAGACCGAAGGATAGATGGAACAGAAACTTCATAGAGTATTTAGGGGTAACATGGCAACAAGAAGCCCAGAATAGAGAGACTTCGAAATCGCTTGAAGATGCCTACATCAGACCTAGGATTGAAAATGGCTGATGATCGTCTTGTCACAAGAATGCGTTAAAACTAAAAAAGCCTCCCATCCCGTCATCTTCAAACTTCCAATTCTTTGCGATTAAAATTCCGCTGAAATGATACATGGACGTAAAAAATCAAATTTGTACTTCGTCTCGAAAGTCGCGGAGGGAGCGATGTTTTCACGAATTCTCCGCGTCGTCCTCCAATAAGAAAAAAACGAACGGCGTACAAGGGCTCCAATTACTAATCCCACAGCGGAAAGAAGCCCCTGCCAGAAGAGCCGTCGACAAATTATTTCAGCAAAACCGGCGAAAAAACTCTTAATCATTCATACTACATTTCCAACCCACGAGGTTAACCCGAGCGGTATCTACAGCGCGCATCTCCAAATTATCTCGCTTTATCAAAAGACTTCATCCCGAATCGGAACAAAGAGACCAAAAAACGGACGAACCTCCCGGAAAAAGGAACAATATAATATGCGGCAAAAAGCGACTTGGAGATGCAAGAGAAAAGAAAGCGATGTGTCACGTCACCACCTTATCTCAACGTGTACATCGAGAGTCTTCATCGCCCTGTGACCACCCATCCCTCCATCCTTTCTCCATTTAACCAATCCCCACCCAAGTTCCAGTTCCGTACGACAAAGGAGGAGAATAAAGCAAATAAGGAGAGAGGTCCGCTGACGTCGGTATAAAGGAGCGGCAGAGTCGAGAAAAAACACCGGAATGAAAGAGCCTTCCCCAAAATACTGCCCTGGGCGCCGTGTAACAACAATGAATCAGCCACTCCTGGTGATAATTCCCTGGTCGCGGGATGACAATCACCTGGGACTCTTGTGAGGGGAACGGAGGGAATTGCCGGAAAGATAAACGTTGTCAAGTATTTTTCTCCGCCTCGCCGAGATTCATGGCGCCATGGTCCCCAACGACAGTCTAGAAATCATACGTTAACCGTTCAAACAGGAAAATAACTAACCAAATATTCCTCCCCCTTAATTGACGAAATATTGATAATGCCTCCAATTCCTCTCAATCCCGTGAACGATTACCTCGTTTTTCAAATAAATACGTGAATAATAAAAATGGAACTCTCAATCTTCGTTTACGTCATTCGGAACTGCCAGTTTCATAACGACTTAAAACAGTATCCGTGTTAGTTCATTCTCAATAATGACATTTTTGTACGAGAGTCATTCGCTAGAACGTCGAATAAGATGAATGACAAGTTGTTGCAGGTCTTCACCGAAGCGTTGTGTAAAACATTCCGTCAAACGCTTTTGTATTCGCTTGAATAACTAAGGTCAACTGAAGAGCGTTAAGGATTATAATGCCTTCTTCCCTCTGTTATCAGCAATGAATCGTCGGATGAGAAACTAATATATATGAATCTCCCATGATTACTACATCTGACTATTTCGTTACAATGACGATACTATAATCAATTCATTTACTTTCTGATACCTTAAAAAACCTCACTTTATGGGGTAATTATTGAAACAGAACAAAGTGATGCTCTTCCCATACATACAACCATTTCCTGACCAGAAAAATCCTGGTTAGTCATGACTCGGACCCGGGACCTTCACGTTCGTAAACAAACACGCTAATCGTCCCTCCACTGACGTGAAAATCAGCGACCATTATGTACCAAAATCCTCGAGACTGCAGACCCACATTAGTCGAGTTTGTTGTTGAGAAAGTCAAGCAAGTATTCTGAAAGTATATAAATCATAAAAATTCCGCAGATGAAATTGATAGAATTCTTATTTTCTAATCGTTTGAAAACACACGAAAGCTACAAAAAATTGAGAACTATATTCCCTTTGCTTGAACTATAACTTCTAGAAAGATGTCACAGCCCGGGAGCTACGCTCAGTCTGAAACGCAATCAAATTCATTCCATCACATAAGCCTCAATTTGAGTAAAGAGCGATTTAACTTCTCAGGGAAAAAATCCGCCGTCCACCTGAGGAACAAAAGAGAGGGAGTCGGCGGCAAAAAAGGACGAATCAATCTTTCAATTTACTCTCAGCACTTAAGCTCTTCTTCATTTTTCCTCCTTTCGGAAAAAAGGCGATTTTCATCCCGTACCTTGAGCAAAACCGCCCTGGCAACCATTTTTCCCACCCTCTCGGCTGGTAATGCGCAAACCCCGCCGACAGTCCCAATGCCCGTTCCAACCGTGCCTTAATCAGCATTCAGTTCACAGTGAACACGTATTGGTAGCCGACCATACAGAATTCATCCTCTAAGGGATGAGGTAGGAAGGGAAGGTTTTTACCTCCTCCCCTTGCTCTCCTTCCCTCCTTCCTAAATCTTTCCCTAACAAACCGCCTCCCCAACCCAATCAAACCTTTTATCCGATTCCGGAAAAAAGAGACAGTGGAACAATAAGACGACCTAGCGATAAAATTAACTGCTCCTTCGATCCCTCAGCGTCCGAGTCCGCATTATACTACAAGGACGGAAATATATTAAAATTCTAGAAAAAAGCATCTCGGACGTCTGCGGAGATGCAGAAATAGTGGAATCGAGAGGGGTAAGAGTTGGTGGGGAAAGTGGTTGCTGGAAAGCAAACTTACGCATTGAAGTCTCCACCACCAAGAGATAGAGAGGATTCATTGAAAGTGAGAGCTTAAAGTACTTTCACGAAGCTTGGATTTTGTTACCAATATCACCATTGTATTATCTTAAAAAATTATAGGTTTTGCAGACAAGATTTACAATAAAATATAACATTCCAGCCATAAAAATATTTAAAATATTCCTCTTACTATGATATCATTAAAAATGAAAATCTATTTCAGCATGGCTCTATTGATTATTTATCTCAAAAGTTATCCGTCCCTTTATAAGTCTGAAATGGATATTCTCTTAAGATATAATAGTAAAGCAGGTTTATATCGAAAAATACAAAAATAACCAATGAAATTTTTATTTCCCCATACTAGATACATAATTAAGTTGGAAATATCCTCCTAACATTCTCTCTCTCTCTCTGATTAATTATATCCTAACTAAACCTGTTTTCAAGAGAAGACCGCATGTGCCATTTGCTCAATAAGAAACTATCACGCCGCCTAATTTCATAAATAATCTGTCTGTACGTATTTCGCGTATTTTGCACATTCAAATACTTTAATAATGAAATTGTATGAAGAGGAACGAATTCAATTGATAAGTAAGCCTAGGTAGGATACGATACATTTTATTTTCATTCGAAGGAGTATACAAAATTGGAAAACCAAAGGCATTAGATATTCAGTTAGTGACTTTGTTTCAGTTAGTGACAAAAAGACACATTTAAATCCCAAAAGCACATGGTATGAAGACCGACCCTCGTCTAACCTCCCGAATTGGTTCCGCATCTAAATCTCAAGGTTGATATTATTCAGCATCCAGAATTGTTTATTTTCCACTTCTGCTAATTTCATAGCTCGAAAGATATAGTCGAGCTATGTTTTAAGCAATTATAGTACTATATAGTTTATGTAGAAGATATATTTATATATGTATGTGTAAATGTAGAACAGGTTGTGCTATATATATGCAGAATATGTATATGTATAATATGTTACGTGTATATGTAGAATGGGTTGTGCTATAGTACATGGTCCTACATAGCAGAGGCCGAATCAAGCAGTAGTCCCTGGATCACCGATGTTCCGTGAAAAGCTGTAGGTGGTCCCTGTAGAAATGTTGGCATCATTTGCCACTGTAATGTTTATTACACTCTTTAATTAAATAATGAGTTCTCTTCGCATCACCAGCATAGGGTAGACGAGCGACAACATAAATTTCATATTAACAAAGAGGAGTTCTCTAAGATAATTTAAGTAATAATATATTACATTAGATGTCTGGAAAAAATAATCGTGAGTTTAGTGGTCCGTGAGTTTCTAAATGTTGGCAACCGCTGCTATATAGTACTATAGTATTAATATCCATCCATAATTTCATTTATTTGAGCTCTTCTCTGTTTAGGATGTCGATGGAGATTATAAAATATAATTTTGGGGTACGAAAAAATTTATTTTCAATGTTTCTACAATATAAACTGGATATGATAAAAGTAACTGCTTCCACCAACCCAAGCGTCCGAGTCCGTGTTACACTACGAGAACGGAGATGTGAAATTCCGAAAAAGAAACGACTCGAATGTGCTCGCAGATGCAGAAATAGCGGGGAAGGAAAAGTGGACGCTGGAAACACACGCATTGAAGTCACCACCGCAGAGAAGACACGCAGTCGGCACTGTGCACGCAAAACATGTCGAACGCGACGCACGCGAAAGCGATTCTCGTACGTGATTAGCGTGCGCAACTATTCTTTCTTTGGTTCCCCAACCCCGCGCTCCTATCGTCCTCTCAGATCTTCCTCCCATCTCTTTCCCTTCTCATCCTCCAATCCTTCGGGAACCTCTCTCCTTGCCGTCGGACACCAAGCTGTCTCCAACGTCTCCCTCTCTTTTTCTCTCATCGACACGCATTTCAAAGACGTCGCATTGTCCTCGCCGTCTCGCCTCTTATTTTCCCCTCTGCTCTCGGGCTTTTTCCACGTTCGAGTTAAAAAGGCGGTTGTGACTGCTTCAGCCCTTTTTCCTCCACGGCTGCCTCTAACCTGCTTCGTGGGGATGAGTGTTTGCGAAGATTTTCCGAAGGGCTGCTTGCGGCTTGGTTTGTCGTTCTGTTCTCTCACGGCACCTGTGTTGGGTGTACGGTGTGCGAAGCGGTGCGGGAAAGAGTGGGTAATAGGGGTATGAGAGGACGTCGCGGATCGAATGAGAATCGTCGGCTAAAAAAGAGCGAGGGAGTGCGTGGCATCTCGCGGATCCGCTTTGTTTCTATCACGTGGATGCTCTAGTGGGTAAGGTGCTGTTGCCGTGCGGGTTGCGGATATCAAGGCGCTGGAGTTCTAATGCAGACTTCCGAATATTCGGGGGTGAACTAACTAGGGTCCCCATAAAAATGACTCTCGGTCATATATAACTTAAATTAATCTAGGTATCATACATAGCTTAAATTAACATATCATTATAAAATACTAACACACGATGATTAGCCTACTATGGCGTGAAAAGTAATGAGTTTTTCATGTCTTTGTCAGTAACCAATATCCTGACTCGTTTTAGTTCGATTGGGATTGCAGACTAATTAGCAATTACCGCGCCTATCTTTGTGGTGTTGACAGTGTAGCTTTAATTTTAGCTCATAAAAGTTAATATTTTTCCCTTTATTATTTTTAATTTCAATAAATTTTTATAAAAAACGTCGTTATTGTTGTGCGAAGTATCAACCTAAATGCAAATATTTTCGCAAAATCTTAAGTTCCCTATAAACATAACTAACATAATTTTTAAAGCTTTTAGGTACTACTTTAGTATGAAGGAAATCGAAGCAAAAAATTGAACAGAACCGCTTATCCGCTTTCTGTTGAAAAATCGAAGAGGTCCTTCAGCTTTTATCCATTTCCATGCAAAAGACTATATCCGTATAAAACGAAAGCATTTTCTGACTATTTTTCATTGATAATATCTGAAATCTTTTACATCAATAACTAGTTGTCTTATTCATGTACAGTAAATAAAAGATTTATATTAAAGTCTTAAAGGAATGTTTATTAATTTCAGAGAGGTTTCGTGAAATTTGATAGATCAATGATCAATATTTACACAGCAGTTCAATGATACAGCAATTGACTAAGGTAAGTTTTTTAGGATTCATAAACGCCGGAAACTAGATTAGAGGAGAGCTATTTTACATGAGTTGCCAAGTACGGAAAGAAACGTAAATATTGCTCAACGTTACCAATATGTATGAGAATTTGCCACATCACAAATTTTTTGCACTTGTGCATCCGGGAGAATGCCACGAAATATTCGCTACTTTGATATACGCACCTGAATCAAGTAGATGTGATAGCGAAACATCTCATAGCTGAAGCATTCCTTTGCTATTATTTCCAGTTTTAATCATACATCAGTAGTAATTTTCGAAAATTAATATTTCACTAGGATAAACAGCCCTTCAAAACATATTTGGGATTTCCCAAGGAATTTTTAAGTGATGAAAATTTTTCGTCAGTGACCCTGGCACAGTTTTTCCGTCTTTAAGGAATTAAAGACATCGGTTAAAATGATGAAGTCATAAACAAAAGATTTCCATCGCAATCACTTTTTATCGCTAAAAATTATAGACGAAACTTCACTCGTCTTTCCTCCAGCCGCTCTCCTACTCTGCTTACCCTCTTGACCCGAGGCGTTTTCCCCCGAAGCAGTATGAGATTCTCTCGCTCACAGCTCTCACATACTCTAGCGCCTTTCCTTCGTAAATCTCATTAAGGGAATAAAGAGACCCAGGCGATGAGGTCGCTGTAATGGCGGGCATAAGGTCGGTAATTTTCACGCCGTGGATAGAAGAGTATCTCCTCAGTTAAGAGGGTATAAGTCGAGAGATGACCTTTGACCTCTCCTACCTGACACTCAGGCCGCCACCCCCGCGCAATGTTCCTTTTAACTCCCTCGAGAGTTTGTTCACTTTCTATATAAGGCGAGACTTCATTTAGCGTGGTTTTCATTGAAAATGCTCTACCCATTTCAGGGAAGAAAAATTTCCCCACTCTACGGATGCATTTTTCCGTCATTAAAAATCCCCTGCAAGGAATCCGCTAAAATTTAATCTCGAAATAGATTCAGTCGAGGTTTCCGAGTGATTAAGCGAATTCTTTACTTGATGGGATGCGCGACGTTAAGGCGAAAGTCTGTCTCGAGGGCGATGTTTTGCTGGCTCTGAGTCTATCCAAGCAAATAGTTTACGACTTCATAAATTTTGTAAATAAATATCGGAAACTGCCGTTGAATTTTCTATTTTAGAGAATGTGTAAAGTCTCAATTTATTGGTATTTAAAATGGAGAGTCTTTTAATTTTATGCTCCTTTATGTTGCGGGAATGAATGAGGAGAGAATATCAATGTGCACGTCATCCCACTTTCAAATTAAGTATAAGCGTAAATTCTAACAAATAATATATTAAAATGACCTAAAAAGGAATTCATTAAGACTAAAAATTGTGAGCTAGTGTACATTTTCTTTGAGAATATTTACTTGATGTTTTTAAATAAGAAAATTGTGATAATTTATGTTATAATCTTGCTGAAAATTTATCGCTATTTTACGGATGAGAAATACATTTCAGTATTTAACTGCTAATTAAGATACCGAAAAATATTTTCCAATTTAAATTAAATGGAATATTAATAGTGGAATGCTTTTGCAATGGTACTCCAACATAATATCATCTTTCTTCTCCTCCAAGAATCAAATTATGCTGAAATGGTACAATGGAACTTACATTTTATAAGAACTACTGATGTTCGCTAACTCTCATTTCAGGTATTCAAATATTGTATTAAATATTGTACAATTTTTGTGGTTGTAATTTACGCAAAATGAAAATACAAATGAGGCTCACAAAAGATACAAAAATCGAGTGGAAAGCGACCTTTCTGTAGTGATCCATAAGAATTTGATTGCAGAACTCCGACCGCATTATTATCCTACAGGCAGCAGAGAATTCATCATTATGCTCGGAATTCAATTTCAAAACGATATACTTAGGTATTCAATTTCAACCGATGCATCCAAGTAATTTTTGTGTATAAATTTATTTGAAGTAATCTCATGCAAATAGGCATTACACATTGGAGCTCAGGTTACCGCATTCCGAGGAAATGACTGGGACTAGGTTTTTGCTCCTTGGCAATTAATGGCCAGTGATAACTATCTCCATCGCATAATCAGACAAACTCAACACTTAACCCACCGCGATATAATCTAGGCATATAAAATATATACTCATGCGCATTATCTTGTGAAACGTACCCTTTGGTATTTTTGCCCCTTTGTGTGAAGCATCAATCGGCGACAACGCTAATTTATATTACCGGCAATCTGCACCCATCTCTTGATTGGACTTCAGATGCACCCGGGGATAAGAAAGTAATGCTATATCCATTCCAAGTACATCTATTTTATCCCCGTTTTTAATTTATCTACGAAATGCGGTCATATTAAACAATTTGGAATCGGATTCTGAAGTAGCGAATGGTCAATAAACGAATTCCGAGAGGGAATCAGATATCTTAGAGGAAAATTAAGATGTTATCAACGTCTTCCAGTGATATATTAACTCGCGAGATAAATCAAACAGGGAGATGGATTTTAAGGGGGTTTTAGCTATGCTTTCTAGACATCATTCAACTCGCGAGCTCCCACTATCTGGAGAGTAGTATTTGAATCAGTTTCTTGCGAAGTGTAAAGGGAGGCGGAAGGAGTGGATGGTGACAAGAAGCAAGCCACTAAATGGATTAATGGCACCGCGAAGAACGAAACGCATTGTTTAAAAACTTTCTTTCTTTTCCTCGGCGAGGAATCAGATAAAAGGGGAAGAGAGAGTGGTGGACGGAATCTGCCACACCCAAAGAAGTAGACCCTTGAGGTATGGAAGCGACCGCTCCCAGTGTAGTATTGCGGCACCCACTCATGTACTGAGGAAAGGGCAATCATTCTCGTCAAAAAGAAGATTACACGCGACCTAAGAAACCGCCTCACTACCTGCCCTTTGCTACCGCTTCCAACCTCTCTTTCTCTGCAAGGAGTCTTTGAGCAGCGCGTGTCTACATCGTGTAAGTGATTCTAATCTGTTTCAGGAAGTGCTAGCCATGAAGCTGTCTGATATCGTCCAGTGATTCCCTAAATTTCAGGATCTGCGCGATTTAATTTTCGGATATTATAATTTTCATACATCGCGAAAATGGCTCAAGAAAGATTGTACATTATATCGCCATTTAAAAGGTCCATGATTAAAAAAATCTAAGTTTTACATAAACGTAGAAATCCATCGGAAAGCATAAAGAATACCCTACTTAGTTATCAAGTAGTATGCATTAATTGCCAATGAATGCTATTAAAGGTATTGTATGTGACAATTAAACTCAAGTATGTCCTGTTAGTACAAAAGAAGCTGTGTCTATCTCTTATGATTCAGTTAAATTACTTTATTTTACAGCTTCCTTGAAATTTCTGGTGGTCAAAATCTTACCAGTAAAGATAAGTTTTGAATCTTAGGTAATATTTTAAGATTGGATTAAATTTCAAGGAATTAGATTAAGGACTTACAATTTGATGATGAATTGTCTTTTGTAGGTTAAAAGAATACATTTAAAGAATCTTTAATCACGCAGAGATCACGAATTTGGTTTGAAAATAATGAGCCACGCTCTTTCTATCGGAGTTACTTAAAATTCGTATTTTATTTTTCAATACAAAACATTCTTATTGAAATAGGATTATGTACTCCACTCACTCCTTGATACTCACACCTTCTTGAAACAGTTTACTAAATATTTTACAAATGAAGATCATTGATGATACCTTTCAGAGGATTAGTTATCGATGTTTATTTTATACGATGAATCCTAGCGATTTACCTTTTCATTTCATTAAAGATAAATCCACCCCGGTGAAGCTTCCAAAGAATCGAAGTATAAAGATGACTCGCAAAATGACCCGTTCCAAACCTTTCGGCGCAAAAAAATGATGCTTAGGGGAAAGTAGCCAACTCCGTTTGCCCAACGACTTACGGGTCACTAACACATCCACCAAGGACATTCAATAAAAGCAATTGAGTACCTGTGTGTTCTTCTTTCCCCACTCCGTGCGGCTGATCGCGACCCGGAGACTCGCGGAAAACTCGAATAAAAGTGGTTTTATAACGGTTTCCGGTGAAAATGATGGAAAAGATTTCCCGCTTGGCAGGTGGTGTCACCTGGTGGAATCACCCATCAGCTTAGGTGTTCGCGCGCTCCTTAAAGCTCGGCACCCGCCCATTTGATGTGCTGTTTCTTCTTGAGAGTGGCTGTGGGTTCGCACAGCGACAGAGAATATGAGAATGGGTGCGGTCGAAACTACTAACTCCGCAAAGGCCTCTAAAGGCTTTATGAAGGAGCGAAGAGGCCCTTACGCATTTTCTCTTCCAATGCCAGGAAGTGGACTCGTATGTCTCTCCGGTTTAATTGCCTATCTCTCCCCCACTTTGACACCTTCGCTCTTATGCGAGAACGTAACTGGCACGATTTACTTTACTAAGCCGTTCACTCAATCACTACTTGTTCGATGGACACGGTTCTTGAAGATTATATTTTCAGGTGGCAACTATACTCGATGCATAAATTCTGGAATGAGCGTCGGTTAAGCGCTGAAAGGGAAGCGAGTAATTTTGAATGACGCGGCTTCGAGAGATTAAATACGTCTTCAAGTTTGTTGTGTGATCGTCATGCCAATTATGTTACAAGGAATTAAGTATATCAATCTGTATACCTGGTTATTTGCGACGTCCGCACATGTAATTTTTAGAAATGGCAATCAAAACAAATATAAAATTCTGTATTCATAATTATTTTACTGTATGCTGAGACAGGTACGTAAGGAATGAATGTTAATATCTCTAATAACAGAAAACATCGTTAGATAGAATTTGTATTCAATAGATTGTTTGTGCAAGAGATGAATCATTACTAAAATTTGCTCTGCTACTTTATAAAAGTTTGCCTCTTTTACACTGATTGTTTACATACACAGGAACCAATTAGTAATCGTTCCCATGATACGCAGACATAAGAAATTGGATGTAAGATAAAATTATTCGTTGTATACAGGGAAAAGGAGTAGTTTTCATTAATTTATTCCCGTATAGCCAAGTGGGCAACGCGTTCGACTTCGGCGAAAGCGATCCCGGGTTCGATTCCCGGTGGGGGCCCACGTGCGAAATGACCTAAGCTGTCGAAGCACTTTTAACAATACTACTACTACGACAAAAAATAGAGAGAAATGTATATTTCGCATCCTTATACTCCAGTGTCCTTCATATTTGAGACAAAATGAAAGCTACTGAGGTATAAATGATGCTGATTGATATTCATCCTGCTCAATCGTCACTGAATATTATTATACGCATTGTTCATAAAGTTATTAGGATGCGCTTAGGTGGACCTTTTCCACTCATCGTTCTGGTACGGTGAGGAAATATTTGGAGTAACTACCTCACTCCTCATCTAGTAATTTCCTGTTTATATTATTCATAGTTATTGGTGTAGGGTTTGAGGTTAAATTAACCTACTGGCAGTATACTTAACACACAGAAATCGCAAATATTTCAAAGCTTTGATTTGGTGAAAGTGGTTCCGGGTTCGATTACCGGTGGGGGCCTACGTGCGAAATGACCTCCGCTGTTGGAGCACATTTAACTATACCGTGACTACAACGATTTGAAAGCAATGGGAAAATATTTCACTCCTCATCTCATCGTCTAAAGAACTTTTGGTAGCAAGCTGAAATAGATTTGTGGGTTCAAACTGGTCCACAGACTGAAGACAAGTCAGTTATGGCAATGAATCATGTCTACATTTACATTTACACATTGACCCTGCAAGCCGTCAACTGTAGGGGTGTACAAACACCAATATCCCTATAAAGTATGTCTGTAAAGTATTCAGCCCAAAGGCCATTTGGGACCTCTTCCCCTCTACCGTCACGGCTATGACCTTTAAAGTGATTGCGGATGATCACATTATATAAACTCTAAGGAAGGATATTTTTAGTCTAAAGCAGAGTTATGTATTTCCTCAACTAGTAATGGAACTGATAATTGCAGAAGTTTTCTGGAGAGTGTTTGATATATATTTATAATCACCGATTTCCCGAACTGATGATAGAATTGTCGGCACAAGCGAAGAAAAAGTCCGTGGGCGATGTTACGTTGCGTTGGTCAGTCCTCACCTGGAATGTGCGTGTAGTGTGTAGTATCCTGCAGAAAAATGGTGTATTTGGGAATTATAAAAAGTACAGCGAAAGACGATACGTTTCGTAAAGAATTGTTACAAGTCGGTGAGGGTTACGAAAAGTGAGAAGCAAAGAAAAAGAATGAAGCAAATGCTTCAGGACGCGGGATGGGAATCTTTAGAAGATAGAAGGCTTAAAAAAGGATAAATCTATTTAATAAAATTAGAGAAAGCAAGGTCACAGATGATGTAGCTGACATAATGCGTCCCCAATGTTACATAGGCCGTTCTGATACTGTGAGGAAAATCAGATAAATAGATGCTAGAACAAGTCGTTTCCAAAATTCATTTTTTTGGCGAACGATACGCGAAACCAATCAATTAATGAAGTAGAGTCATAGTGTTTTGACCCCCTGCCACACGTCAAAAGGTGGCTTACAGGGTACTTATGTAGATGTAGGCTGATAACGGATTTGTTAATAAATGAATGGATATGAGGTCCACCCGATGAGCACGGTATTATTACGTAAAAATTGCAATTATTTCACACTTACTCATTCCTATAAATAATTGTGGTTTACTGGGGAAAAATAAAAACCAGAAAACAATGAAGGACGTTAATATGTGTTTGGCCCAGAATTTAACTTTTTTTCTGATTTCAAACAGCAACGCCCTTCCTGAAGATTTTATGTAAGAGTGAATTTGAATAATCCCCTTATTACCGACTACAAATCGAGTTTTCTCTGAGACATTCAGGGTTATTCCGCAAAATTTCATATTAGAAAGTTTCTCGGTTTAAGATGAAAACTAACCAAAATTTAATGTACATTCGGTGTGATTTCCTTTTGCTGTATCACCTAGCTTACCACCATGGAAGTCAAAAATTCTTTGAAAAGATTTTTACTCTTTCCCAGCAAACACAATATGAAGAAAATCATCTCGATTTGTCAGCCGGGTAAGTTCACGGAATACTGATGTTTCGGCCGTCGATACGGTGGTCATCCGCGGTAGTGAAAAAATAATTATATGAAAATATTTTTTGTTTTATACATTATATAATATTTTTTATAATACATTATAGTAAAAATGAAGGATTGACGACTGTAAGAAAAAAAACTGATAAAATTCAAATCACTGTGGTGAACGTAGAATTTTAATTTATTAGAAATATAAAAATTAAAAATTAAAAAATGATGAAGTAACTGCATTTTTGAGTTAAGGAGAACAGAAGACATGTATAGATAGTAATATAGTTATCTTTTACAATAAATAAAATTTCACTTCATTGAAATTTAGGGACCTATTTGAAATTTGTATTTCGGGTAGAAGGCACGATAGCAATATAAAGCATTTCCGACAACTTTCTGCAGAGAATGCCATCGTTGTCAGCTACGATCACATAATTTCTACATCAGCCAAGCCATGGAAGTTTAAAATTCCATTCCTAAGACAGAAAAATCTCAAGCAGAGAATCTCTATTGCGAACGCCCCAGGAATTTCCCTTTAAAATTTCATTTACTTAGCAAGCTAAATCCGCTTGGATTCTTGGGAAAAATTATCATTTTAATAACTCCGGCGCCCATTTATAATTCCCGTAGATGAGATTAAACGTTATCAATTCCTCTTTAAATATATATTCCGCCGTGCATGAAGGCTCCCGATAGCCACTGCCGTGGTAGCGTGGGTAGGCTATAAGGCCATGAAAGCGATGCCGGCAGGTCGGTGGGTTTTCTCCCTGCGATGAATAGATACGCAAGGTATGGAATGTGGATTTGTTTTACAATGCGAAGGCTGTCGGGAAGTCGAGCAAGGAGGATGGGGAATGGCTTCGGGAATGAAATGTGTGCAAGGGTGGGTGAGCCAGAAAAGACGAGAGGTTGGAAGGAGCGATGCAGGACACGGAGGGAATGCCGGGGCGGATTCTGAGTGTTATTGTCGGAGACAGCGATCGCTGCGAAAAAATTTAAATCGATGGAAATCCACGATGGAAGATCATTATTCATTACGATATCAACTTTTGAAACGGAGGAATGAGCCGCTTTGGTGGAAAGGATTTCTATTCTTCGATAAAATCCGCGATGTAGGACGCTCAAGATGGATTTACGGATGTCAGAGTTTTGACAAGGACTCAATAGAAATGCTGAACTATTTTCTTTGTGGTACTCATGAATTCCTATTGGTTTGGCAGGAGCTGGTTGTTCTGTGAACTGGGTCACCGGGTTGAATTATGTATAACTATACGCAAACCTTTATCTCCAAATTCTCGGGATTAATGGAAAATAGCTGCAAAATTCAGTGCAGACGTTACTGGAGAAGGAATATGTGGATATTATTGTAAATATTGCCATATATACCTACCACATTATGGTGAAAACAGCCTTAAAAAAATTTGGGAGTCAGAAAAACTACTCAGCCTTTCTAAAATAATGAATATTTGCCATTTCTAGGGATTGCTTTGAGTAAAACCCTTAGTAAGGATAAAAAGGGAAAAATATATGAAACTTGCTAATTTGGTTTGATTAAACAAGAGCTGAAACGTTCTTGTTTAATCAAAACGAATTAGTAAGTTTCGACGTTCGTACTTTGCATTGATCATACAGAGTGTAATATGCTTGATAAGCATTGAGTGACTAAATGTAATACTTTTGCGAGAAACAAAACTAATGAAGATTTATCATTGAGATTACTTGATTTAACATTAGTTTGGTGAGAAAAAAGGCCTAAAATTTATTTAATAAATTATTACGGATACTTTTCAAATTTGGGAAGAAAATATTTAAGTAATCCATAACCAGGAACTATATCTCTCCTTTCATTTCTCTTTAATAACAATTGTCTAACAGTTAATGTTAGTTACTTCCCTTTATCAGTAATATTCGGCGCAGTTCGCCATATACTAATTCTGATTTCCATTTTCACGATCAATTCATATAAAACCTTGTGAGTTGTCAGGAGTCATTTCATGGAAAGGAAAGCAACCATTGGAATTAATGGTCGTCCCTCCGTTTATCGTAACCGTAACATGATTATTAAAACCTAATCATTCTGGATTATGGTAGAAGATCATACGGAAGGAATAAAGAATCCGTACATCATGAAATGAAGTAATGACGCTATCTACAGATAAATTTTCAGTAAAATAATCGCTTTGAAGATACAATTATTACAATCAAATCCAGTAGAAAAGATTGGAAATGCTGCAAATCTACTTCTGCTTTAAAGACGACGAATGAACCAACGGCAAGAGCAAGCTAATTGTTTCGAATGCATTAAGAATTATACAAGAAACGAATGAAGCGGAAATTCAATTAACTGATTTTTCCCTGTGAAAGGAATCAAAAACACGGTTATGAAAGAAATGAGAAAGAAATTTAAAATGATAAAAGCTGAGAAGATCTAACAATTCTCCTGTGAGACGTAATTGTTAGTACGTAGTCAGAGTTCACCAAGAGAAAAATGAACCGCATTACTCATGAATATATTTATGTGTTTTTTCGCAAGCGCAAGTCCTTACTATTGCGGAAGTAGGCATCTCTTAAGGAGACTTATATCTCGCTTTGCACCTTAGAACGAGTGCCAACTGTGCTTCAGAGGAAAGTATGCAGAGAGGGTTTGTTTAATTGTTGCCACCTTCTCAGTTCATTAAACGCCCACTATTAACCCTGCCATCCACAATTCGACACACGCAAACACCGAAAGCTCGTTATCCTTGCGCAAAGTTCCGTGTAAGCCAACACACGATTATTTATCTGTTTTGTTTACCCTCTAACTTTACTCCAGGTGCACTGACGCCCACACCGCTCGAGCTAAGCATCGCTACAATTTGCGCGAATATGTTTCTGCTTTTAGCGCGCGTGGAAATTTTTATTTTAAATTTGCATTACATAATCAACGACTATTCGTCAGAATTCTGTTGCTATCGATAGGTTATTGGAGATTCATTCAGGAAAAGTCTTAAAATATTTCATTGAATAAAAAAGTAAGACGCAAAGAGCCAAAAGTCCACAAGGAACATTGAAGACTTACTATATAATTAATAGTTGCAACATTTTCAAAATTTACAAATTAAAAGTCGACTTCGCGTAGATGATAGGCTGTATCTAATTTACCTAATGGTCCCCGGTTACATTCCATACGAATCACACCTTCCCATAAAAAAACTACATGTGTATTTCATTTTATCTGTTACAGGCTTTATTTTATTTTCAAAATTTATTTAGAAATAATTGTTGCACAAAATTAAAACAAGCAGTTTTAGGTTAGAAATTAAATACAGATTGCTGTTTTGCCGTGAAACATTGTTTTCATTTCGAAATTGGGAGAATTTCGATAAAACACCGGGGGCTTTCTAAATTATTGCGGCTATAAACAACCCGTTTTCCCGACGACCAGTACGATTGTTCGATCCGTGCTCCTGCTTTCCCCTTTAAGAATGCATTGAGTATTTAGGTTTATTTAAACTTTATGGTAAGAACTAATGACAAATCTGGTACGAAGGCTTTCGCTGCACATAGTATATACAATGTTGGTTCTCGGGAACGCAGCGGTGGTCATTTTCATATGACGACGTTTCGCCGGCGGTGCTGCTGGCTTCTTCAGGTCGGAAGAAGTTTTAAGAAAACTTCCGACCTGAAGAAGCCAGCAGCACCGCCGGCGAAACGTGGTCATATGAAAATGACCACCGCTGCGTTCCCGAGAACCAACATTGTATAAACTAATGACAAAGTACACTTTGATGAAGAGAAGGTTATTTTAGTTTTTAATGACGAAGAAATTGTTCGGACAATAAACAAACGACCATTTAGGATTGCTTCTTACAGTCCGTTTTTGCCAACAGGACTTAAAAATAATGAAGCTCCTGAATTTGCTTTTTGTTGGGTAAATGTCGTATACATCCAAACTCGATCCCTGTGGATTTATTTCCTAATCGGGTAGTCGCCTTACGTAGAAGTAGGTTGTGAAAATAATAACGCAATTACATTAATTAAAGAGCCTTTTATACTTATTAATAAACAGCCTAAATAGATGAAGAGATAAAAGGTTTAAGGATTTTTTTCTATTTATTGATGAAAAACCTTCTCCTAATTCCATCAGAAGCAATTATCACATGCATAAAAACGCATGATCGCGTATTCAGTCATATACCAAAATCTTTATTGAAATATATGTATAAATATATGCATATGCACGTAGGTGGTAAACTATCGGAATAAAAATAACAACGCTTTAGAGAGTGCTTCTCTAGCTAACAGTTACTTATGCTATTTTAATAGGGATGATTTGGTAGTTTCCTGTGTCTTATTGTTATTTATTCTTTCGCATTCGGAGTTCTCAAGGTGAACGAAGTGAAGAATAGTATCCGAGCTTTTTTAAATTTTGGATTGGCTTGAAGTCAATTTCTATTTTATGCAACAATATAGCATTTTCTTTATCTATCTTAGATCACTCATGCATCAGAGAATCAGAGAGCCGGATAGGAATGGATTGGTTACGCGTTATCCTTCATCGCCCTCATAAATCATTTTATTGAGGAAACTGTTCAGTCATTGAAACTTTTATTTGCTCTTCTGAAGGGTTGGATCAAGAATATGCGCGATTAAGCATGTTATTTCTTTGAAGCTTGAAAGGCACAAACTCTGCGGCCTTCGAGATTGATTTTTTTAATATAGAAGCATATGCAGAAACTCATCAACCCTCAACTTATCAATCAAACGTAATTTGAACGTTTACTGAATAAACGTTTTAGCTTTCAATAAAATTCATTATCTTGGCCAGCAAAATCATGGTATCATAAATCACATCAATCATAAATCAATCACAGAATAAAATTATTAATATCTTTATTTTAATTTTAATGCAAAATGCCTTAGAATACAACAGAAATGTCTTCCTATGGAACTAAAATTATTTTAAAATTATCTTCTTCTAAAGCAAATGATAATCGTTGCAAATCCCTCTCTATTATTGAAATTTTCAACCCTTGATATCCTTGAACTGACATAATACTCCTTGTCACCTCAAGGAGCTTCTTTACAGCACTCCCTTTTCTTTTTGTACGAGGAATTTTCCCTCCATTACAATCACAAAAAAGTATTTGAGTCTTATATGTCCAAAAAATGTCAGTTTCTTTTTTCCATCTGGTTTGTTGAACTCCAATCCCTTTTTGATTCTTTTTTAACTCTATATTGGATTTATCTTATACCCATGATACTCTTAATATCTTTTTCAGTGTTTTTAGTTGCTTCAAAACGAAAAGCTTTCTACTTTCCGAATGTCTAGGTTTCATTTCCATTTAACGGCATTCCCTAAATTTCGAGAATAAATTTTCTATTGGCAAATAGCCAGCCGTAATCTATTTTCGTTTACTGTAGCTTATTTCAGATTTTTTGACATGGCATTCCTCCTTTCAAAACAAATCCATAGAAAGTACAAATTTAAAAAATAAGAAGCCATTTTCTGCAACAAGCACGTTTTGAAGGATTTCTTTAAAGCCATTCGTAATGTTTCGCAACTTAGCTGCCTGTTACGACGAGACTCGGCACTGTAGAAAATTTTCGCAATTTTCGCCGGAAAATTGCAAAAATATTTCGCTAACCAATCACAGCAACAATGGAAACCGGTGAAGGGTAACTGTTCTAGAGGGTCATTAAACGTTTTGCTAAAAGGTCTTCCCGGATCATCTTACAAAAGGTTACTCTCTCCACCCCTTTACCCTTCTCTCGCTCAGAATTATCCCTTTCCCCAATACCTTCCCAATATATCAATCTCCTCCACTCTAAAAATCTCTTCCCCGACCCCCTTCTCTATAACCGGGTCCACTCATTACCGTCCGCATTGCCTTTTCAACACGAACTACCGACTCGAAACCTTTCGAGTTGACCTCAGCAACCTCCCATGTGACCCCGCCTACCAACCCTCCGACTAATTCTTCACGGGCGCATGAAACAGGGTCGCTTCATAAAGCACAGCACATCATCCTCAACTTCGATGTGAACGACTACAGTTTGGTTGAAAGCTTATGGCCCTTGCACAGAAATTTCTTTTCGGTTCGAACGAGTCTATTTTACAAGGATTGCATTAGAAAGGGGTTTGGGTGGCCGATGAGTCATTAGGCCAATGGCATAGCCACATAGCTTCTCCCCTAGCTTTCCACCCCCAGCGAGAGTACCCGTTTCGCAGACGGGTCCATAAGCTTTCAACCAAGCATAACCTTCCAGAATGTACGAAACGGGAAGAGGAGATTAAATAAATGAAGAGCGAAATTTTTCCCGGCGAAAAGGGCGCTTTTGTTGTTTGACAAAGCGTAGGAAAAACCCTTCTAGTTAACCCCCGTGGGCTACATTCGTGAGCGCTTTTCACGAGTGCGCGCGTTATTTTTTTCTTCGGAAAGGTCAGACGTTCATTTTTTTTAATCGCGTGCCTGCGTGTGCTCTCTCGGTTAATGCGAGGTCCGGGCTGTGCGTTATTACGAGCCATCAAAACCTTTCGGTGAAGAGGAAGGCGAAATGGGAATTTCCTAACTAAACGCCGCTTCGTGGAGGAGATAAGGAGGCGTAATGGTCCGCGAAACCCTTAGCGTAAGTAGATCACGAGTGAGCCAACTGGGGCATATTCCACGCAAATCGCGCTGAGAATTCCTTATGGCGCCTTCAGTGGAGTGAGTAATGGTCGTTTCCTGAAGGCGCCGTTGAGATGAGTCGCGATTCGACCCCTGACCTCCACCAAGCGAACATCTGTGAATCACGGGGTGATTGGTCCGTGGCTTCGGATCGAAGGTGAAAGCGGTTTCGCGCCGGATAGTTCCGATAGTTTTCCGAAGTCGGTGACGAACCCCGGCGCGATGAAAACTAATTAAGAGCCGTCGGAATTTATGCCGGAGTCAATTACGCGTGTGCCTTGGCGCGATGCCTGTTTTCCACTAGATGTGCATCAATACAGTTTCGAATTAAGATTTTTCAGCGTTCGGATATCACTCAGGCCGAGAATACCGAAACCAATTAACGCCTCGACTAAGCAGGGAGGAGGAAGGAGGGAGTTAATCTGAGGTACATTTGATGGGGAATTTTATTGTTTTCAAAGACATAATGATGGGACTTTTGCCTATGACCGCCTGAAAGGTTTATTAAATTTCTTGAATTATTCGTCGCTTTCATAAGGCAATTATATTAGATGAGGCTTTTGAAATTTTATCAATTGTACACAGCCATTACTCTTATCAATACATAAATATCACTAATCAAAGATGATGGTGTGAAAACTAAAATTTACATGTCTTGCGCTGATCTGAAGTTTTGAAGAATACATGTATTGTCTTGGTTCTTGATTATCATGTTAAACAAGCAGAGGAAATAGAAATAAAAGATGGAAAAAATATGGTTCTGTGAAAATATGGAGAAATAAATGACGATTTATTTATTTCAGAAAAAACCGTTCCACTGCAGTAAAACACTCACAAAGAGAAGGGGGGTGAGAAAAAACCGCAAAAGTAGTAGGAGGGAGTGAAAGAGAGATATCTTACATTAAGGATAGTAAAAAATAACAATAGATGTAGCCGTATAAAAAGAATATCAGAGCATGAAACGTAATAAGAACGAATATAAAAAATATTCTTTGTCAACGATAGCTGAATATAAAAGAAATTTAAATCTAGTGCATAGTACGAACTTTGGATTCACAGTTAGATATATAAAGGGAGGGATTCATTCGTGATGATCTAAAACTGTAATTTTTTAGGAATCCTCTTGGTTTAATAGAAGAGAAGAGTTGGCGTAACTTTACACATGGCGTTTAACACGAATATAAAAACTATTTTAAACACTTATGCAATAAAACTCGGTTTATTTAGAGTAAATATACAAGCAGTCAGAAAATCCATTTCTTGGCAAAAAAAGTTTTTCAGCTAAAAGTTAAATATTTACCATTCCGTTGAGATATGTTTCAATCAAATTGATGAATCTGATTAACATAATAAAATTTCTTCATGTTTATTTGAAAAAAGTGTTATTACCCAATATGGATGTCGTGGATCAGCGAATTCGAAGTCTTGAATGGAGCTTAATTGAAAAGATTTTTAATCTATCAAAATAGCGTAGCAACTTTTTATACTCTCCCAATGATAGTGTATTTGTCTATCCAAATATTTAAGACCGTAAACTACATGAACATTTTTGTTAGGTTTCTTAAATATCAGCATTCATAATTGCATATTTATTACTCATAGCAAACTTCTAGTATTAATTTAAAATCGCGTTAAAACTCGAGTTACTAAACGTATGTTATCAGATTAGGTCTATCAGTCTCAGAGACGAAGCTAATAATTTCAATGTGGCCTCAATTGCACCAAAAATTTCTTAAACTACTAAAAGCAGTCATTGCCAACTTAGCTTAACGTTAACAATATGATATATTTTAATCCTGACTGAATCGTTAATATTAATACCACTTTGGTATCAAAAGCCGGTGATATTTTAAATTCTTGTTCTTATGAGGAGGGAAAATGTTAAAGTAATAACTATAAATTCCCCAATTTATAAGAACTTATGGCGAATCAGTAATCAGTCAATGCGAAATCGAAAAGTTGTGATAATATATTCAAACAGTAATTGAAATGTATATTTCATCTGTAATATTAGATTAGGCCGATGGAGACAACCTAACTTGTCAACAGTATGTCTAATTATGGAATCGTTTGACAGAGGTTCGGAGAGAACTAGGAGCATAGTTCTGGAAGTTATCATGGTAATTACGACGTAGTTTATTTGTCTAATGACCGGAAACATGGCAGGGGATACAGAGTGGACATCTCGGAAACTTACGCCGCTGCAACCCGAAAGAATATCGAAAGATGGGGTAACGGAAGGGGAGGAGGATGAGTTGGAAGCACTTATGGTCGGCAGATACCAATGTGCGTGGGAGTTGGGGTGGAGAGGCAGCAAAACAAGGAGGTATACAAGGGTGGTTAAAGAGAGATGAGACTCAAGGGAAGAGGGGTGGAGTATAGAAACGGAGGGAGTGGCGACTAAGTTATGGCGCTGTTAATTACACGGTGCTAAACTGCCGGGTTTCATCCCGACGGACGTTTGTTGGACAGTAACCTCCTTCACCGGCGGTGCTGACGCCTTCCTAGCCTGCTCGCGCACACACACACGGGGACGAGGGGGAAACAAAAGAATGCCTTACACAAGCCACGGAGGATGGCTGAGGTGGGAGTGGGAAATCATCATGTGGAGGGGATAGTGCAGATGCGACGATTAACGGGGTTAGCGTGCCGATATTAACCTCTTGGGAGTTAACTTTTTTACGTTCTTCGGAGCTCCACGAATTCTAGGAGTCACGATCAAATGTATAAGAGAATGAGTGAAAGATGATGAGAGGGAGGAAAGACAGTTTTGAAAAAAGTGACAGGTGTAATCATTTCTGATGCTTGAGCAAGGGTGAAAACTTAAAAAATCGAAATGCATGATATTGGAAGCGGATAGCGATCTTGAATCATTACTATGAAAATCCTCAATTAAGAAAATTACGAGATGTTGAAAATAACTAGAAAGCTATCTACAGTATTCATTTTCTGTTGGAGCATTCATTGCTGATAACATTTTAATTTTTTCTAGTACCATTTTTCCCAAAAACGATATTCTCGAGAACAATTTAATATATTCATGAATTTTTAGTTCTACTTAATTCTTTTTCTGTGTTAAATGCTCAATTCCATAAAAGCACGGTTGAAGGTTATGGTTATGGAAAATGTGTGCATAGTCATAATTTCGAATCTCATTTTCCGTAATTTAAAAAAATAATAGTCATTAAAATTTTTATTGATTATTAATTTTAGCCAGCAATCTATGGCAGAAAACTTCCCGATCACGGAATCGCAACTACGATTATTTGGAGAGTATTAATAAATTTTGCAAGGTGCTCATGAATTTTCCAATAATCATTTATTGTTTATAATGTAGAGACAACGCGTTGGTGTTGGAAACTATTTTCTTTCTGAACTCATCATTTTCAATTTTTCATAATATTCATTACGTAAAAAGTCGTTTGAGCTTAAGAAAATCTCGGAATTGCGTTCAGGAGGTAAATTGTACTGAAAAGTATCGAGCAGAAAAAACCTTAATTACGATAAATTGATTGAGACATATACGATTTTTTCATTCATTCTTGAAATGTTCTAAAGAAAGGTAATGGAAGCTGACTGGATCACGAGTTAGACCACACACAGAGTATGAATGTAGTTTATGGAGCGCTAATGAGAAGCAGCGGTAATTAATGATGAATGTCGACTGAATTACGTCGATGATTAAGGATTTCAATGGCAAATCGATTAGCGTTGCTTATATGTTTCTTGAAATAATATGTGAATCGTAGAAAGGAAGGAGACTGAACTTTAGTTTATGCTAAATAAATAAATTCAGAGGTAATACTTTGCCAAAAGACGTAGAAAATACCTTGAGTCCATCGTGTTTTAATAGTACAACAGATACCACAAGAGATAATACGAGTAAGAAAATGTCGGCTACCCTGCGGCTTTATAGATTCATCTGATGTATAGTGCGTGATAGTAACAGATTAAAATTATAGATGAATGTATCCTCTGTCGCTAGCCAGAAAACGGCTCGCATTGCACATGTGTGGATGTAGACAGCTTCTTATAATCTTGTTCAAAGGAGGAAAGCAATTCGTGAAAATACTCCAGCGAGAGTCTTTAACCTCTACAATGAATCATCCCAGCACGCGCAAATCAGAATAAACATCCGGACATTCTCATACGGCTCGCGAAGCATTAAAAATAACGGCAACATCTGCACATCGGGAAATACGTTTCTAGCCATTTACACGCGGCAGCATCGTTTTACACCGCTTAATCATTTTTCGCGCAAAAACTCGAGACCACTGGACGAGACAAACAGGAGGGAAAGAGAGTCAACACTTCTTTCACCTCTCGCACTCGGAGACAAATTGCCACTTCGCGGGCTGGATACTCTTATTACACATAAAGAAGCTCGTCAAAGAGCAGTGGAGGTGGGATGGAAGCGAAAATAATTCCCTCTTGTCTCCCGCTTTAAAACCCATCAATTTCTCTCCCACGCCAACCCATCAATCAGAGCAGAAGTAGCAATCGTCGGCTCCCCGCCTCCTATGACGCAAGGACGAAATAAGAAATTTCTTTTGTTTTCGGAGGATAGTCTAACTGCTGCGGACGTCTCTGGAGACCTTGAGGAACGAGTGAAGGGCAATGGAAATGCGAGCAGAGCAGGAAGCTGCGGGACAGGACGGTGAAAACAGTTTCTCTATGAGATGGCGGACGAGATGACATTTTTCCTTCTTGGCATCGTCTCCGGACACCCACATCTCCACGGTGCGATGCCGTGGGCAATCCACTATTGGATAAACCGCGGCGGGTGGCGGACGCCTCGGAATATTTCCCTTCATGTTTCGTCTACCCTGAATGCCCTTTGCGCATGCGTCACCCGGTCATCGCGAGTCGCCGGCTGAGGGCACTGCAATCGGCGCATTCATCAACCCTCCGCGGAAGGATGCTGAGGAGACGGTGAGAGAACTGCGGATCGGTCAGAATCGCCCTGAGTTGCGATAGTGGAGTAGCACGAGCATTCCTTTACACGATGCCCCGCCGTGAGCTCCCATCTTCGGCGCTGATGAGTGGTGCGGGTGTTGTAGCGCCGAGGCCAACGAGGTGAGATTCAGTGCGACTGATAGGGGAGCTGAGTTTGGAATCGAGTAGGACAGAAAAATGCGCGACACCGCGTAATGGAATGGGGCAAAATCACCCTGAAGCCCATATGAGCTCTTGAAATGTATCTCCTCGGGAGGTGTTTTGTGTTCTCTGCAAGGTAATATCGTCCTAATGCTGTACTGAGGGAGTACCGAGTTAGAATATCGCATTTATATCGCTCAATTATAAGTGGGGTTTTCCGGGAAATACGTAGTTTCATCACTCCATTGGTAGGAGGGACGATTTCCTCTGGAGTTGGATGAATTTGGTAAATAAAAATGAAATTTCTTTTAACTTTTGAAGGAAATTATCAATATAAAAAAATAGTATATAATTGTTATTTCTCTATGTATTTGTGGAGATTATGATGTGGACTCGGTTTTGAAATAATATGGATACGAAGAATCACTGTCGGCTTCCTTCCCCCGCAACGTCCTTTATTCTTAATCCGAGACAAGGAAGCATCTTGTTTTCTTAGGGAATCTTATCCAAGATCACCGAAAGCAAAAAAGAAAATGATATATACCATTTATATGGTAATGTCATCGTATTTTGTGCTCCCGGGTAACCAAGTGAGAATGACCCAAGCTTTCGAAGCACTTTTAACATTACTACTACTTATATCTACCAGCATGCTTGCGATATTAATCTATCACAACCGATAATTTTGTTCAAATTTGACAATTGATGTTAGCTCCCGAAAGCAGTGTGCTAGAAAAATTAATAGAAATTGGAAATGTCTTGAAGGTCATTGGCAAAACTTATTTTGGGTAACATATATTCACTTTTCTGTTCAAAATGTATTTCCTGTATTATCCTATTTCTCATTGAAACTTTCATCAAAAGAAATATTCATTAGAACGTTCTAAATGTTAATGCAAATAATATTCATAGACCCATCCTCTATTTTTGGAGTTCTAATAAGTTCTCGTTACGAAATACAGAAAATACCTCCTCCATTCCAGTCTTGCAAAATTTTTATTCTACAAATAAAAATACAAAATAAAAGTGGAGTAATTTTTACGACTTTGTTTCAGTTTACCATAGAGTTATGTCGCATCACCTAGAATTTGTCATTATCTACTTCGCTTTTCTAAAAATATTTTAATCGGCTCAACACGATTTTACAACTTTGAATTTGTAAATGAACTATGAAGAAAGGAAATTCGTGCGAGTGTAGGAGGAAAACGAACTCACCACGACATCGGAAAACTTCAAACCGCGTGATTCAAACCTAAGGAGTCACAACAGAACTACCTCTAACAACCCTTACCCACCATAGGCAACTCGTGAGTACCGTCTCTGCAAGATACCGGGAAAATATCCCTATAAAAACAAAAAAGGGTAAAACGTACGAACCGGAGTTCAATCCGATGACGCATGACTTTAGCGGGAGGGGTTGCACAGGGAATAGGGGTTCGCAAAACCTTGTACGATGGCGCGGAAGGCAGTTAAAACCTCGCAATTAATCTGCATGGTAACAAGCTACTTCTCTCACGCTCTCGATGTCTCGTGGTCGTTCCACTTGGAAGAAACATAAGAATCTAACACGCTGCCGCTTCCAACTCGGCGAGAAAACCTCGCGCTCCTCAATCGCTACATGAACTTCTACACCTCCCACAGGACGGGAATCTTACACTCGTGCCGATTGGGGGCGAAAGGAGAAGGTGAGAAATTAAAAAAAGAATAACGAAATTAAATCTACGCTTCAGCGATCACGAGTCCAGCGTCTTTACATAGCCTTTCCTTAGCAATGAATGGTTAACTGCCGCAATAAATTTCACGGAAATTTAGAAAGCGAGTTATAGTCTTACTTGAGCGCCAGTGACAAACAATCCTTAAAAAGCGTGGAAGGTTAGGTCGGTAGAAATAAAGATATCATAAGGTAATAAGCTGAAGACGCAAGTATTATTTTGAGCAGTCGTTAAGTCTACTTTTCTTGTAAAACATCTGTGGCCAAGAAAAGCGTCTTTATGATTGAGTAACGGATTCAAAGAACGTAAACAAATTTTTATTGGAGGATTTTATGGTGTTTAGATAAATTTTACTAGCCTCTCATTAAATCCATCGTTTACTTAAGTTGCACCATGCGATGTTTAATGAATTTTGCGACAAGATATATTTTGATCCTTCCTGGAGTTCATTTACCCGTGAGCCAGTACAATTTCTTACACATGGTAAATTAAAAACCGTCTGATAAACGTAATGGAATCCATTTCTATTCATATCATATCATCAACTGATTCTCACAAGATTTCGACTAATTTCTTCTTCAAACGCATATATTATTGCTCGTCAGGAACAGTGACTGAAAGCGGCCAGGTAGAACTCAGTCTAAAAATAATATTAAACGTGAAAATAAATCCGTATTGTCGGTTAAACCGTAATACTAATTTCAAATCAGGAGATCTTCCGGATGACAAAGTGGGCAACGTGTTCGCTTTGACTAAAAAATGCTCTGGGTTAGATTCCAGGTGGGGTTCCACGTGCGAAAGTACCTCAGTTGCGGAAGTACTTTTACTACTAATTCAAATCAGAATATGAGGTCCTGGTCTCCACTCCAGATATAATTTTTCTATGATCTTTTCGACATGTGTAATTACCCGTTCAAATTGATCGTGTCCGCTTAAATTATTAGAAGAAGAATTTACTTCACTTCAGTAGATTTAATGCAACGTTAAGTAAGGTTAATTTTAAAATGATGACAGAAGCATTAAATAAATAATACGAAGAACCATAGTAGTGAATAAACAGGACACAATAGGTACATACAGCCTGCGTACGCGCAAAAATATAAGTAGATCGAAAGTAACCGACCGTATACAATTAAGCAGGATAGGGAGCGTAAGCATCTTGGAGTGACTCCGGCCTAAGCGATGTAATGTTGGCTCCCTCATTAATAACGATGGTACGAATGCTGGGGAGAGGCAGGATGTCATAAATCGAAAGCGGGGAGGAACACATGCGCTGCGTTATTCCACTCCGTGAAGAAGCGTGTGTAGGTGTGACGAGAGACATCAACGCCTGCAACTCAGCCTTGGTCAAGAGACTTTGTATGCGCGGGCTATCCCAAGAGCCTAACTGTGGATCTTGCAAGATTAAAATTTGTCCTAGACTTCATTATATAACATTTGGAATCGCACATAAACCGCTATCGTAATATGTTATATAGTTGCTGGGAATTTAAGAATTATGAATTCATTTCTGAGTCAAAATAATTATACATCAATTGAATCAATATTTGTGTAAAAGTGAAGGAAGAATGCATAATCGGTACTTTAGATATTGACAAAACCCTTATGTACTATTCTCTAAGATGTGCAGGAGAAAAAATATTGAGCGAACTATCTGTTAAATTAGAGCATCTCTACCTCATCTATTACATCGCTCTCTTAAGTTTAAAATCATTCTTAGATATTATTAGTTTACGGAGGATTCATTGCATTAAATAAAAAAATATTAATATTAGCTGGCTTTTTCTACTTTTGAATATTTTTGCCAGACTCTCGATGCGATAGGACTTAAAGAGAGTGAACATAAATTCAATCATCGATATAGAACTGTTTAGAAAAACACTGAATAAAGACGCAAAACACATTCAGTTGATATTATTTAGTCATTCACAATGATAGCCGTCATTAGCTTGCTAATTTATACTGGAAGATATAAAACTATAAAGTTGGCTGTAAAATACCTGAATATGCATCATGTTACCAACTGATCTCAGCCTACTCATCCAAATAAAGCCTGGTTCTAAGAATTCGCATTATTTGCCCTGCATTTTATTCTGAGCTTACGTATTTTTATCAGTAACTTCCCCTAATATGATCTGCCTTATTTGCCAGACTTAAATTGTGTCAAGCAATAAAGCACGCCTACTTTCATTTCATCTTCCGGCTACCTACTTGCTTTTAGAGGTCGCTTACCTCAGAAATGAGCCGGTTAACTAGAAAATTAGTTTTAAGTGCTCCCAAAAGAAGGAGCAAGGCAAGAAGCTGGCTTCTGGCGGCCGCAGTGTACATCGCTTTATTTTTGATCGCGATCTATTAATTACGGCACTTATCTTTTAGAAGATAAGAATCTCTGCTTTGAAAGTAAAAGATGAGGACTTCGTGCGTGTAGCTTTTGATAGCAATCAACTCGACTGTCCGCATTTAACGTGGGCGTGATATTGGGCGGTAGTGTTTTAGGTGTGTGCCCTTCATACCCTCGGATGAAATGGAACGCTCGAAAAAACCTTTGGCTCGAGGAGGTTTTTCGAATGGGCGTAGGTGTGGGAGGCGACAAATGGATGGCGAGGAAATAATCAAACGGAAGCCGCCAGGGCCGAAAAAGAGCATTTAATATATATCTGTAATCTGCGGTGCCAGAGGAAAAGCAGTTTATAAAAAAAATAGGAAGTAAATGAGGTTGGTTTGAATGGGGTTACTTTGCTATTATTCAGGAGCGTAAAATAGTGGAGCTGGCTACTTCATTTTTGTAACTTATAGAGCGAGGAGGCTCAGAGATTTATTTCCATTTTTCCTTTTAAATGTGACGTCCATAGAGAGGAAGTGTAAATTTAAAGCGCCGAAATGAAAATAAGATTCATTTAAGATTAGGGCACTTCACATCTTGTAGAATGAACGGAGTTTCAAGAGGTTCGGTTTTATGATGAAATATTTTTTGAATTTGTTCGCAGTAAATCTTTCAGAGAAATGATGATCGATGATTAGAATTCGGTATATTGTCTTGAAAGAGCTCTTTATGGTCAAATATAAATATCCGATTCAAAAATTGCCGATAAGGACTAAATTATACCACTTAAAGGTAGTGTTGAAAAGTTACACATATCCTTAAGTTGCCGTATTTACATATTATAAATGACTAAATCAATAACTAATCATTTTGGTAAAAGTTTAGATTTGTACTTCGTTATTTTTTCGGGAATATAAATCTCGGTTTCGCGACAAATGTAGGGTTAAAGTAGGTAAAATGTAATAATAAAAAGCCTCAGCGTGTTGAAACATAGACAGTACTCGATTTAAACGGATAGAGATGAGGATAACATTGTTTGTACGGTAAGGTGTGAGATTATGAATTTAATTTTAAAGTATAAACTTCACAGATCCAGGCGAAGTATTGTGGAAATCCATAATAGGAAGATACTTAGAAAACTTGCACTTTTTCCACAGAATTAATTATGAGGACAAAAAATGTTTTCTAAGTGTATTAAAATTAATTTTAAAGACTTAACTTGATTTAATTCACCAGAATTTGTTTATACCTTGGTACTTAATTTTAATTCCATATGGCGTATATCTTGCGACGTTCGGAGAGAAGGAATTGGTTTTTGCTATTGAGTTGTAAACTAGATCGCTACCAAAATATTCATTAGTAAAAGATACTATTCCTAGAGCTTGGGGAGAACATTATTGTGTATAATTCAATTCAATCACGATCAAAATCTTAATGCGGCTATGGTATTTCAACTTCAATAAATAAACTTCCATGCTAAGATAACGGAAGGACAGTTTTCCTTTAACAAAGGATGTTCGTAGCATAGCATGCTGGGTTTGACTGAGTAAAAGAAATAAATGAATGAGCTCGCTCCGACATGGCGCGCTTATAAATCGAGAAGAACGTAATGGAAGATGGGAAGAGCTCTGGTCCGTACGTTAGAGATGAATTAATAGAAATGAGGCCGATGGGCGTGGTAGCGGGGCTTCTAATGAACAGAGGCAGGTAGCTGATGAGAAGAGCGGAGGAGGATATTGTATAGAGTGGGTGGATGGAGGGAAGTAAACGGAGAAGACAACGAAAAGGAACACAAAGGGACCTCAGGTGTGTGAGAAGGAATCCAAAAGAAACACTAGAAATTTGATACATTTATGGAGAACGATCAAGCTGAGAAGTGAAAGTAGACAGCAGTTTTATGAAAATATGAACGGTATCTGCCTGTCAAACACGGCGGAACTTTGTGAGAAATGAATTACGAACAGAAAGTTTTATGGACAATGACGATGTGTTTCTTTTGCTGAGAAAGATAGATGGATTGTTTAAGAACACTAATATCCAGTTTCATGGAACTAAATAATCCTCGGTGCGAAATACAGTTTCGGATAGCAGTACGGATCGTTAAGAAAGCAACAAATTTCAAAATAAAAACGTTTTCTCGATGTATGTATTAATTGTACATACGAACAGTAATGTTTGATTTTTAGAAAAAATGGTAGTATTATCATAGGATTCAGTAACTGACAGTAGATGACAAGCGGATTTGCAAATAACAGATTCAATGTTAATAGTCAACATAGACCTTACTTTATCCACTAGAAATCTCTCTCAATCAAATAGAATAATTACCATAATACATAAAATTTGTTTCACAAAATCAATACCCTCAATACATAATAGCAATTAAACCTTTAAGAACTGATATTAAATCGAATAATTCGTAATTTATGTAAAAAGATCTATGTTAATTAACAAGTAATAATGAAAGAAAATGTTATTCAAATATTTAATTTATATGTTCAATTTCCTATTCATGAAAATATAATTTACAAATATATTTTAAAGAACTCGTAGTTTTCTGTTAAAAATGTACGAACCTTAGAAAAAGACGGGTATTCCAAATTATGGGATTAAAGGCTTAAAAAGCCAAAATGAAATTTCCTTTGAATATAGGTTGCAAATTCATGAATTTACGCACACAATCAGGTTAATTTTTACAGCACATAAACAAAATCGGATACTATTGGAGGAATATATTCCTGCTTTGTACCTTATTAGCGTTTTCTTAAAAATAGTCACCATATTTCGTAATGTTTCCGAGATAATTCCTCGAAGACAGCGTTACCTTAAGAGTGAATTATTTGGAGTCAAAGGTACATATATTTAATAATTTTAAGGGAATCAAACTTTAAACTTGGGAAAACAGGAATGAAAAACGCAAAATCGGGGAAGCGTACACAACCACGTGTACACGCGCGTATGTTTCTCACTGATCGAAATAACGAAACGCATCACGACCACTACCAAATAATCGAACCAATCCTTGCAGCTGCAGCAAACCTAAGTTACAAATTCATTTTATCAGCGGTCTTCAATCAAAGTCATAAATCGGACGTCTTGATAAAGACTTAATTTTGATCTCACTCGGACATAGAACGTTTGTAGCATGGATGTTTAGCGGGTTGTCGAAGTTTACGGGGTTTCATTGATTAGCGTCACATATAAATCGGGGCCCTGCACACTTATGTTACAATCAATCCTTTAAAGAGTGTTTCGCTTCTTCATCGGCCACTCTGTTTTACATCTTTTTAAAGATATTAGAAAAAGCAAATATTAGGAGCATTATGGCTTTACTTTCTTATATTACTCAAAAAGATTTAAGTATTTATTTTATTGGTAATTTTTTATAATATTTTCCTTTGACCCCTAATTTACCCTCGATCTGTAACTTACCCTTAAAAATGCCAAAATACCATTGGAGTTCCATGTTGACCACGTTGGGCGAATCGAAGAGCGAAATCTCTCCACCTAAACCCTCAGATAGCTGAGAGAGGCATACGAATAGTTCTGTCCATTAAAAAATAAATAAAGTTGCGCTTACTTGCAACGTCGCAAATTATCTAACTTTGTTTTCTAACTCGTTGATGCAAATTTTTTATCATGGACTACTTAAGAGTTTATGTACAACTTAGTAGTACGGTCGTGGAAAATTTAATGGTTAGTGGTAGAGGAAGCTGTCGCCTACGGGGATACATCCCTAAATTTTTCCCCTGTACGATTCTCCGTTCGGAAAACCAGCCGACCGATTTACGAGGTAGCGCTGGGTGCTCAACTCCCACCCACCCCCGGAAGAATCTGAGGCGCGGTACCCTCATTTTTTCCTCATCAACTCCCAGAAGATGACCTCGGACGATCAAAGAAGACGATCACCTATTGGATATTAGGAACGCGGCCGAAGTTTGCGAGGAGTGGATGAGAATCGCGAACTTTCGAAAAGGCGCCCGGGTGCCGTTTCTTCCGTAAAGAAGGCGATTTATTTATGGCGGATCGAATGATGAAGGAAAATGCATTTTGAAGTGGATCGGAAGATTCGGACTGATATATTTACTGCTATTCTTTTAATAAGGGAGATTAAAAATGGAGCTCTAAATAAAAGGGGCGGAATCTGTGTTAAAAATGAGGCGTGAATTGCCGCGGATGAAGTATTGCAAGTTGTGGGTGGACGATTAACTTTTGGGGGAGCGGAAGGGAATGGAAGAGAGGTAATTATTGAGGGAAAGGATAGCGGAATGTATACCTGAGGTTAAATTATAATTATTACGTTCGGCACAAGGGGTGAACTGAATACGAAAATATATTAGTTGCTAAATTAAAGAATGTAGTGAAGGCTTAATTATTGCAAGGAAGGAAATGAAAGGAATCGCCGAAGACATTTTGCTGATTAACTGCTAATTAACAGCCAAAGAGAGAAATTAGCACTTTTTTCTGCGAGGAGAATGAATCAAGTAAAATTAAATATCCCTCAAGGTTTTCAGAAGTCTCTTGATCAAATAAATAAAGGAAATAGAGCATGTAGTTCTGAGGAACTGAACGAGAAATAAAAATCCTTCAGGCGTTAGAGAAAACGAAGGGAAGAATGTTAATGGTAGTTTCCTTAATATAGTATATTTCCAAGGTAATAACATGTGTGAGACAGGAATTAATTTAAATAAAGTCGGCTAGCACACTTTAAAAGTAGGAATTATTCACATTCATTACCATGTAACTTTATCTTAGCCTGTATGTATTCCAAGCCATCTATGCGTCCTTGGTAACGCAGGGATTAGCATGCTAGGCTATCAACATTGAGACCCCGTGTTCGAATCCTTGCTAAGGCATGCCTGTTTGAGAACGTTTATAAAAGATTTAATTGGGAGATTCGTCTCATTAACTGTAATTTACACAGTAAAAACATTATATTTATAATAATACAATTAATTCCATTTGTTTTCCAGAAATAAGAATCCATGAGAAGTTATTTGGTAGCATTAGAAGAAAACAACAACTATTTAAATCATAGGTTAATAAGTCTTAGTTTTTATGTAAGGCTATTAAGAAGCATTAATAATAACACAGGGGAATTTAAATATCCACCAATACTGATTTTCATGTTAATTTAGGTGAAGTGTTACATCGTATGGGTATTAAAACGGGTTCGTATATGACGGAATTCATGTGCATCGCTATATTTATCCATCTCCGCTCCTTGTTTTATTAAATTCCGAAAAATAGAAGAAAGATGAAGTGAATCGATACATGCGGAGCGAAACGCATGAAAGCAGGCTCATGGCCTCGAGCAGCAACAAAATACGCGCACTGAATTTTAATGACGGGAAACAAAATTACTTTACGACGCTGTACGGTGCGTCTCGGCGTAAAACCAAATGACGATTTTGCAGAGCCAAAAAAATCCTCAAAGGCTGGAAAGAGGAGGGGATCTTGGAAAAGACGACCACCGTATCGACGGAGCGGAGCACAGCAGTTCGATCGACGAAGTAATGGAGAGCAAACAACTCTTTGACTGCCTATCAGCCCGCACGCTCTTCGAATGATCTCAAGCTGCTCCGTTGGGGCTTCAACGGGGGAGACAGATGCTGGCTCCCTTGATGGCGCGGGGCACCGTAAAACCTTCTGGGACGCGACCACTTGCTTCCGTTGCGCGCCTATCTAGTGTTGCAAAAAGGGAAGGACAATTTGAATAATGTCGGGCGTGACGCGGATGATTGTGCCACCGTAATGACCAGATCGCACCAAACGTATTAAAAGAGCGACTGCCGGGGATAAAAGATTACGACCGTGTGTATTGAGTGGGGTGGGGTGCGGTGGAAGGGGTGATGCAACCTCTGCGGAGGGTGGCGGTACTTACAGGTGGAGGGCAATGCATCAATCGTGGACGGCGGCACTGCCCCCAGTCGAGGGCACGCACACGAGAATGGGGTTGAGCGATAGTCTCTTCCTGGGAAACTCGAGGGCGTCGAAGGCTATGAGTCACGAAGTCGCATTCTCCTCCGGGTGTCATTAACGGCCGACTTATGACTCTGCTGCGTGACGGGAATCGCGAATTTCAATGCCGGCTTGAGAGGATGGAAATATCCGTGAATCCTGCTGCGAACCCTGTTTTTTTATTCAATTTTAACGATATATTGCCTTAGAGGCCTTCGAAAGTTGGCTAATTGCTCAGAGACCGAGGTCGAGTCGTTGGAAACCTGCCGTTTTAAAATGTCGATCTGTCGTCCGGCGATGTATTAGCTAATTTGATATCTGAGCTAATTGTAAACCTATAAGGCTGAACAAACACTTAACGTTTTCTTCGAAGATGAAATGTGTTTCATTACGGTTTGGGAAGAAGGAATATGAGAAGGATGATTGAGGGAAGCTGTTGGCAGATGTGTAATTTGGATTTAAATATATCTCACTTATATACTCTGTCATATTTAAGTTCTGTTTTACCGCAAAGTTTAAATCTTCAGAGGATAATAAGTAGAAGATAGACAAATATTCAAGATAGAGAAATATTTGAATACAAGGAGTTTGGTGGGGATACAGATTAATTATATTATATATTAAATTAATAATNATCAAATAATTTAACTAATTAATTATTTTAATGAATCTGCCGAAGTGATTTTTGTTAAAATTAAAGGATACGAAGAAGTAATTTAAAAGCATCAGTCATTTTGCGGAAAGCGGCGTAAAATCCTTTAGTTACTATTCGATTTTCTTCGATCCTTCATCACAATGGTTGAAATTAAATAAGTTCCGAAATAAATTTCTCCGTAAGATAGAAATAAAATATTTTAGATGCCTGTGACTTCAAAGATTTCTGTATTGGCGCACGGCTGGATTGGAGAAACAGTATTCTGTTTGTAACGAGGTATCCCGATCCTTATTGTGGGAGGAGACCCCTAACAGGCACGCACTCCATAAAGAAAACAAAAGCTCCGAGTACAGTTAATTCTGACTCGGACAAGATATACTGCCACTTTTTCCTGGAGATCGGAAACGGCAGATGCCAAAAAGCCTTCCAGTTTTCAACGCGGTGAGCTAGATGAGACGGAGACAAGAGGTATGTGCGGAGGGATTGAGTGAGCAAAGGCCCTCAAGTGTAAAAGGAAAGCGCCTCAGACATAAAGAAGCCTCACAAGAAATGCGTGATGGGACACGATAGGGAAAGAGGAGCTTCTAGATATTTTGCGATGCTTGAACGCTGAAGATCACGTGATACGTAAGTATAACAAAACGATCATGAGCAGTCCTCGGAATAGGTATTGCTGGTGTCTAAGGATTTCAATGAAATGAGTGAGAATGAACGAGACAAAATTTTAGATGCTACTAACAGTTAATAGATTTACTATCCACTACAATTTACAGTATTCTATAGAAATTAATCAAAGGGAACCACTCCAAATTTCAATATCAATCACTTTTGAATTTTTTTTACCAATAGCTGGAATATAAAATATTTCATTTCTCGTTGACTATTTTTGTATTTAGTATATGGGTCTAAGGTACTAGAGATTCCACATTTTTTGCTCATAAGCCGCCTGATATTGTATGAAAAAAGAGATGAAAAGGAACTTACAATCTATTTCTTCACAAAAAAACAGACGAGTAAAATAGATTAATTGGGTGGTAAATGACTGGTTGATTCCCCTACGGTCGGATGAAAGGGTAAAGAAATAATATCTTTGGTGTATTACTGTGTACAATGGTACTAATTAAAAAATTAACCGGTCTTGTGTGTTAGTAAAGAGACTCATAATCTTTCATATGCGATAAACTGAGTTTCTTTAGTTACAGAAGATAAATTTCGCATCCTGCAATGTTACGAGAATATCCAATTAGGTTTGCTAAAGCTTTGTTTTTCTCCCCAGGGCAATGGGAGTGCATAAGACTACTTATTTTCAGTATCCAAGTTTCCTAGTCTCCCCTGGTCGTTTTTTTTTTCGTGGAGCATTAGAGAAGCCAATAGGAGTTAGAGTGAGATCAGTATTTATACACCCCATGCCACACGCCACTGGCTGCTTACAAGGTAGGTGTGTAAATATCATATCTTCGATATAAATGTGATTTAAAAAAAAATATTTTTATTTATTTGCCTGGAACGAAATTGCCTGTCACCTTAAAATGTAAAAATATAATGCCGCTAAAACCTGTTTACTACTAACATTAAAGAAGCATATAATATTCTTCAAGCTAATAATTTCTTTGTTCAATGTATACTTGCAGTAGTAATGGCAATTTTATAGCCATTAAGTTCAAGGGTTCTGTCTCAAAACCTTTTATTATATTCAGCAGCGATTATGCCTTAAAATAGAATGGGTTATATTAAAACACCAATTTACTTCTTCCCGCTGAGTGTTCCATCGTAAAAGTATTTCTCCGGGACGAAAACAGGCTATAATCCTTGAGAAAAGTTTGTGTTCTTTGACTTTAAACCAATACGCATTCAGCGGAGAAAAACCACCACGGTCTATTTACGAGTGAGTGATTTACACCAACACGTTAAAGACTGCAACTCCGTTTAAGGGAAAAAAGGGAACTGTCTATCGATTTTGCTCGCGATGGTGGAGTCGGTCGGCTAGAAGTCGGGAGATAGAAAGATACGAAAAGTGAATGTGCGAAGGGGATTAAAATAGAAGTCTTGCTGCTCTCTTACCCGCTGACGTTGAAATCTGAAGTCAGATGAAAAACAGCCGGTGGAGTGGAAGGGGAGCCGACTTATGGACCGGAAGATGGACAGCACGTTTCCCGCCCTCGCTCTTGCCCATTTTCCTTCTGACTCGCACGCTGCATTATGTCGACTTTCCTGAAAACCGTCAATCACACTGATGGAATTTCAGGAAAAGTACGGGTCTGCAAAGTGTTGCGACTTCCAGAATTATACGTAGTATTTTCTCATGATTTCCTCGAGCAAAATTTCAAACGTTTTCTATTCAAGGAAGGATTCGTAAGGAATCTCATCATACGTAAACTCGCCATTTTTACACATTCAATATTTAGTATGCCATATTGTTAGATAAGAGCCATCTTAAGCAAGATCACTACTATAGAATTAGTTATTGTGAAATGCTTAAAAGTTCCTATTTATGATATTATTATAAACTAATTTTAATGATACCTGATATGGTAAATGTTAATAGCAACAATGATAAAAAGCTATTTAAATGAAAGTTTAGTATAACAACGTTTCACATTCTCAAATTACAAATTCATTGTCCAAGGAACACTTTATTTAGGAGAAGTAAACAATAATGCTAATGTCGAACAAGACACCATTTGGCTACAAGAGTAGGATAATTTAATGTGTGAAATAAAGATAGAGATATATCTGCATGGATTTGGTAAAGAGGTTAGATTGGATAGTGGAGAAAAAAGGTGTAAGGATAAGAAGAGTAAGACAGGATAGGGTTGGTTTGAAAAGTGCTAACAGCCACTTGTGATATTAACAACAACAATTCTCGAAGCATTTCAAGTACTTTTGTTTTATGTTACGTAGTTCGAAAATTTCACGAATTTTCGTAAATTACGGATTTGAACCAGTTTTTGAACTCACATCATTAGATTATAAGATATATATTCAATTGTAGGAATATAGAACTTTCCTAAACATTTATGTTCAAGTAAATGTGGATTATTTTCTTACAGAGTTTTGTCACCTTTTCCGGAGTTACATCAGTCTTTGAAACACATACTACAGGAGATATAAATGAATCATAGGCTCCTCATACTTCTGAACATACCGAGAACACAACAGCAAAAGTCCACCAGAGAAAAAAGCCTCGTGTTGAGAAACATTCCGGCATCCGCGCACCCTTGCAAAAATCACGTCACAGCAGATAACCATCGAGAAGAAGAGATTAAACACCTTTCCACGCAACACTGGACATTCGAAAGCACCGGAGAAAAAGCCTTCCTGAGTAACTCCTCGGGACGCAAGTTTAAAGACCAAGGAAAATGGAATTAGCGAATTAACCGTCTTGCGCGGGCGAGCAAAAAGAGGGGACTTTCCCGGAACGGGAAGACGAGCAGTGAGGAAGAGAGAAGTTTTATAAGCCGCACTCGGTGAGCGGTAGGTAGTTCGTTACAAAAGCGTCTGCCACGGGTTCTTCGGAAGGCTCTCCGTAATGGAGGCAGCAGCAGAAGCGGCGTCAAGGAGCAAAAGGACGTGCTACGGATTCTCGCGGAGCGGGTAAAGAAAGGTATGGAGAAAGAGAAATTAAATTAGAAAGGGAAATATAAAAGGGGGCTTTTGACCGTTCTCACTCAGATTATAAGGGAAGGATGGAAATCTCCCTGACGTCCAAGGGATATTGGATCGCGGGCTGACCGGAGAAAGTATCTCCGAGCAGCAAGAGAGGGAATGTTTAAACGACAGGTGAAGAGCGTAACGAGGGCGGCTAATGGAAGGATGGATGAGCGGAGAGGAAGAGGCGAGGAGGGAATAGAAAACGGAAAGACACTCTGGGAGATAAGGGGACGGAGGGACGGGAGGTGTTTGGAGTGCGGAAGAATTTTAAAATGCGTGCGAAACTCTGGTTGAGGGAAGATTTATTGCGGAGGGAATCAAAGAAAACTCTGGGGAAAAAATGAGGCAAGAGACTTTCAGGAAAGGGACTAAATTTCGAGATAAGGAGATTAAGTGAGACATTTTATGCCTCGGAGGGAAATACCAAATCCGATTCGAGTGGAACGGCGATGGGAGATAAATTTACGGAAAAACTGCTTCGAAAGGAAAGGAAATTGCGGTTATGTATGTAGATTTCTCGAGCTTATTAGCCAAAACCGCTCTATCAGTAATTTCAATCAACGACTTCTTATGTTCTGTCCTCTCCGACACATTCACGTTTTCGATATCTCTTTTCGCTTAAGTAATACCGAATTCTTACGAGTTCTAATTCTTCAGGTTTTCAATATCCTGAGTTTCATCTCTTTTTGCATAATGCTATTCTGCTTTTATCAATATTTGAAGAAAATTACATTATCATTATTATGTTCTAACTTCCTTATCCAATCTTGATATTACGTTTTACTTATTCTAACTCTTTTATACTCAGTTTTATTTCATTCTGTTCATGGAACGCTCTAAAGTTTGAGAAATCTCATCTTACATGGAGCTTTCAGCATAAGTATGTTATAGACTGGGTAACAAAGTTCCGTTTTCATAAAAACTTTTTAGAAATATTCATGGTAAATATGTCGTTATTAAAAAAACAGATTAATATTATTTAAAAATTTAACAAATACAGTGATAGTTATGCAATAATATATCATGAAATTATTATTAAATCGAATCATTTGGAATTTTGCAATGAATATACTCTAGTCGTTTTTCTGAAATAGTTTACATGCAACTCTTGGTGAAATTAGTCCAGATTTATTAAATCCTTTTTTATGCGACTCAAATTATTTTTTTGTAACCATTGAGTATTTCTACGAGTAAATACACCCTAAATTCATTAAATTTTACTTAGAATTACATTACAAGGAGCAATTGTAAACGGCTAGCTAGTTTTAATACCGGCCGTTTCTGATCTATGCGATACGCTTATCAAATGTGTATCCACATTTCTTTTCAGGGTTTTTTACGATAGAAGTTTAAGTTTGCAGCGGGTGAATAGTTGAGAAAAATCAATGAAATTTCAAATTCAGGGTTAATTCTAGGTTAGATGCGTGAGAATCTTTTGATTCTAAATGATTTTCATCACTTTATTGCTGTATGTTTTCATACATAAATACTTGTCATTTATGCTATTATGAGGTTGCTCTGACGATTTTTCCAGGATGTTTTCGCGGTATACTTCCTACAAGAGAAAGATGCTGCCATCATATAACATTCCTCTCGTGTCAGACAAGCAGAGGTTGCGCGAGGTGTTTGACATGCTTTCCACTGAAAACACGGTTTCCATAAAGGGGCTTCGTCCCAATCAAGCGACATATCGGATTTCTCTGGATTGTCTGAGAAAATATCTGGTTATAACTGGATTACGAGAGAAATGTATCCGGCTTAAGGCGATGTTAGGAGACGATTTTGTGTTACTCAGGAAAAATTTAGATTGTAGCGAAAAGAATGCAATGTTGTGTTTTGGAATCGAACTGGAAGAGTTTTAACTTTGCTTAGCTCTTAATGATATATACTCGGTTATATACTCAATACATGTTAAATGGGAAAGTGACAGAATTATGTCAGTTTGCAGTTTGCCTTTAAAGTCCAAAGCATCATATTCGTGTTCAAACAATACATTTTAATATTCTCAGAAAATTACCAAGAAGTTAAGTATTCATTTACTGTGTGTGTTTCCACCATAACATCGGAAATCGATCGAGAAATTGTTTTGTCGTGGTAAATAAGTGATCAGAGAATCCACCCGTAGAAGTGGTTGTTCTGTCCAAAAGTGAAAGACCAGGGTTCGAGTCCCGAAAACGGGAGATTACCTTTCCTCTTTCGTTTCCTTATCTACTGAGTGAGGATTGCATCCTTCGGGTATTGTATGAGCTCATCTTTGCTAAGCTTTCAGTGGTAATGAAAGAGACACCTTTGCATCAAAAGTAGACAAAAGTTGGAGGGAATGATTCGAAATTGCTTCAATTTAACCTTTGATGGCGGGAACTTGTACATAATTTCGATAATACTAATTTATCTGATGATGAGCTGATTTTATTAGATTAATTTTGAAATTTAAAATAATTAAAATATATTAGGGCCTGCGAAAGTAAAAAAGTCTGAAAGGTATGTATGTGCATACGTAAGAACTTCAACCTTTTCATTTTCAGTGACGAAAATATACAAGCCGTCAACGGAGTAATATTATAGAACAGTATGAATAATGAGTAAATGGATAGGGTCTGTTTATATTCATTAACTACACACAAAATGTATTTACTATAAGATACAAATTTCATAAAATAATATGGATTCTGCAGTAATGAGAAAGTAGCAGCTATATAGAGGTTAAGGTTATTGGAAGTTATCGTACAATTAATTCAGCTGCTTCTCAAACGGTTCACGAACATTTGATAATGTATGGTGTTATTTTCAAATGGTAATGGTAATATTTGGTTGAAGCCAGATATCGGGCTGAACACTCTATATACAGACAAATAATTCATCTTCGATCATCCAATCCCAACTTGTCCAATTGTTCCTATAGAGGTCAAAAGATGGGACTCTCTCAGCGACTCTCGTTCCTTCATCCCTCCAACTTCTTACCTTTTTTCGTTCCACACCGGGAAATCAGAATGACAACATTATTCTTAGACTTCTACGATTGCTTATTTGTAGGTTTGGCGTTCTTAATTTTTTATCTGGCCACCTCGCCCTTGATGAAGAGATAGAAACGGCAGATCGTGGTCAGCAGAGAGAGAGAGCTAAGTGGCCGGAATAGAGGCGTGGGTCTCGGAAATCAAAAAAGATTGACTGGTATTTAGCTGCATGAGAGTCGTTTAGAGAAAAGGGGCCGTTTGTGTGGCAGAGAAGATGGAGAAAGAAATGAGAGGAGAGGATCTTTTCGTGTGCCACGGAGGAGAAGATAAGGGAAGCCTTTGATAGTTAAGCTTCTCTTGAAAGAGAGAGAGTGAGATAAGAAAGCTCTGAAAAGGCGGGGACAAAGAGGAAGAGAGTTCTGACAGGAGATCGAGAAATTAAGTCCCGATAAATAGATATGTAACGAGGCGTTTTATTTTATTTTATCCGGAGACTTCAATGCCTGCCCGTAGAGACAAAAAGGAAGCGTGGCCCCTCTTAGATCTGCGATGGAGATGAATCTGAATTGGAAGATGGTGTAGGGAGATATGTGAGTGATATTGGACGCAAAGATAGTTGATGCATACAAAGAATTTAAAGAAGATTGATGGAGTTCATTAAGAAAGCGATGGCGATGGAAAATTCAAATAAGGCGACTGGAAGCACAGGGGTCGGAGAATCCGTGCAGTGAAATAAAGGTTTCTGGCTCTACGCTTAAAGAGTGAATGATATCGCTGTCTTATCAGAACGATATTTTTAGAAAGGGTGAGAGCTTTTGTAGTGATAACGGCTACTTACTACGCGTTACATGCAGACAGAAAAATAATTTCATGTTCGCTGTCCGCTTTGTACGTTAAAGACGCCACTCTTAATTAAGGAAAGCTGAATGACTTGAAGGACGCTCAGAATTTGTTTCGTACGGACAATAGAGATACCACTAATAGAGAGCCACCTCGAAAAATTCTATTTCTTTAAGAGAATATAGCTAAATACTGAATTTTTCTATATTTACCTTAAATAACCTGTGACCATTGTCTAAGACGCTAGATATGTTTACAAACGCTGAATTGTTCTGCCTTTGGTAAGACGTGACAAGTAGACGCAAGAACTAATATCGAGTAACAAGTTACTAAGAGTTAAAAGGAGTATTTGAGTTAAAAATTTACTAAGCGACGATGCACGCATGGTTCACATGCTTAATTAGATGAAGTAGTGAAAGAGAAAAGTCTGTCTCAGCTGAGAATGGAACCTGGGTCTTCCACTTTCCGGACGGGTACTCTATTACCATGACAAAGCTTATAGGACAGAGCACCCGCCCAGAAAGTGGGAGATCTGGGTTCGATTCCCGGCTGCGGCAGACTTTTTCTCTTTCATTTCTTCATCTAGAAAGTTACTATTTTCGTGCTTACAAAATATGGTTCAAAAATGTATGCTAGTGTTTGATAGTGATTATTTTGAATGAAGGACTGAAAGGCTAAATCATTGCTTTCATTCCATGGAGAGACATTACCATGGTGGGTTCTCACAACGATCGAAAAGGTTCTGCTTCATTGTTACATGGAAGTGGTATTTTATCGGCTATCCCAGTCTTTTGTTCGAAGGGCTAAAATACCCTTTGGCTGGGTCACTAATCACTCATTACTTATTCACTCAATACGCTAGTCAATAGAAAATATACGGAAAAATATAAGAGGTGCTTTGCGAAGTCAAGAATAATTTGCAAATGATTATAGTGAGTCGATAGGGTGACAAACAAATCATTTTAATTCTCGAAATAAATTCTAATAAATCAAACGCACCAAACATATATAGCGGCACTTTCAGTCCACAGATTTAGTGAGCCCTCGTCGATAACGGTAGGATTTCTATTTCTAACATGAAATACGGTGACAACAGAAACTTTTAGGAAGTTGAAAAAAAGAGACTATGGCGGAGGATTAAGTGGAGAACGAGAGGGAAAGGATGAGGGGTTTTGTTGTTCGAAATGGACGCCAACGGAGGTTGATGCGGATAGAAGATGAACCTCTGTTGTGCTCATCTGATAACTTCCTCTCCTGCGGTGGGCTTCTGGCTTCCTTTCTCTTATCTCGCCGCTGATACCTCTTACCGCAGGAATAGGAACCAGAAAACGATTAAAATCTTTGAATAAATGAAGATTGGATAAAAAATATAGAGGCGTATGCTTGATGGGATTAAAATAAGAATGAGAAAAGTTTAAGGCGTGGAATAGGCTTGGTCTCTATAAGATGGAATCAAGATATGTTAACGGATGTTATCAGACGAGGATAGTCCCGCGCATTTTTATTTATTATGCTTCCAACAAAGTGAAGGCATCTCTTTCACGTGCTCGTGTTCTCTCGTCCGGCGATTTTTGTGTTCGGTGTTTTATTTTCAGAGCCATCACCACTGGCTACTGCCTCTTCCGATGTCATACTCAAGTAAAACAGACATGCCTAAGTAGAACTAGCAATCGACTTGCGACGAGCATTTCTCTTTCACAATGCACTCAAGTGACGTTACGGCATGTGGAAATAATGACTCTGCAGTCTCCGATAAAACGATAAATATATCAAAACCTAGAAGAAAAGGGACTTCGAAAAGGGGTTTCCCCTACCCTCACCGTGGATATGTAAATAAATGAAATCGCCCGTCTATTATTCATGCACACTGATTTGTGAAAGTGATGCAACGATAAGATAATGATTGAAGATGAAAGAACGACTACCTGCTTTAAAATTCACCTTTTCTGCTGGGAAAATTAAGAAAAATAATTAAAGTATTATTTAGTAGAATTAAATAATATTTAGTTAGACTATGTGTAAAACGTTTTACGTTTAATAAGTATAAGGTTACATTTTACCTATGGATACCTGTACTACACTATATGCATGAGATATCTACCCTAGAAATACATTCATGAAAATAAATTTCAACTAAGAATAATCGTCATAAAAAATTTAAAAACATCTATATCTACTTTTAAAAGAAACGGAGCTTAAACATTCAAAGAAATAACAGTCAAATGGTCAACATCAAACTCGATCAAACAGTCAACAAAAATCTTTGCTTATTGTGTTTTCAAATCTCACCCGATAAATTTCTCCCTCTTTCATAATACATTCTAATTAAAATTACCAATCACAATTCTTACATCTCGAATGTGACATTTTGTGTTCTAATGCCACTATTGATATTAACTGATCTCTATATTTATATTTATTAGCTAACTTCATGAAAAACGTACTGTCGCCCGATGGGTGATTCCAAAATTCTTAAATTTTGAACATCAATATCATTTACTCCGATTTAATTACATTTAATAATCTGATAAACACACAATCCACGGGTTGATTAGTCAAGTTTTTATAACAAGAGTAAGAAACAGCTCGTTCTTCTCAAACGTATATTACTTCGAGTATTCACGCTGTTAATAAGTAAATTCAGCGCTTAAACGTTCTTCATTAATAAATCTCTCTTCCTGCCAGCGAGCCTCAACAAAACATCGGAATATTTTTTCGAACAAAAGCAAAAGCAAACAGACGCCGAGTTAATCCTTCGTATACAAAAAGCACCGCGTCGATTCTTCATGGCGGTAACCGTCACACGATCAATGCATCTGTCATCCGCTCACGGAAGAAAGACCGCGGGTGAAAAAAATCTTCCTTACAAGCTCCGCGATCGTTTACAAATCCTTCTTCTTTTCCCATGAGGTAAAAAAATAATAAAGCACCTACGGAGTCGCATTAAGCCCCCCCTGGTCCATAAAGCGAAAAGGCTCCACCCGACTTGTTAATTCTCGACCAGTTAGAGAGGGGGGAAGGCACCGCGATTCCTCCCGCAGATCCCCAACCTCCCATCCCGTCACTCCTTTCGGAAGCGCCCGCGTGTCCAAGACATTCCATCCATCAGTTACGTTGGCCACCAACGGCCAACAGTATCGTGGGTGGCCGTCGCTGGCGCTCTCCCCTGTGTAGCCCTCCCATTCTCTCTTCTCTCCATCTCGCCCTCAGCCGCCGAAGCAAAAAATTCCCCTACTCGTGCAGAGATATAGGAAGATGCCGCCCGTTTGAAAGAAGAATCTTTCCCGGACAAATCTGCATCCGATGGGGAACGGGTGGATTTAGGCGGGGGAGAGAACTGTCCGACTCGTCTGCAATCCATCATAACCAGCGTTTTAAAGGGCATCAGGAGTTCCCACTCCACGGGTCTTCCTCCGCTCTCTCCGGCGGATATACCCAAAGGTCGGGGGAACGTTTCAGCGGATAAAACGGTCCAATTATTTTTTGTTTACTCAGCCAGATTATCATTTTTGAGTTCTTCTTCTCCTTCTCTGGACGCTAATTAGGCATCTCTAAAGACTCGGGATGATTTTTTTCTCTTCCGGTATAGAGCCAGACCAGAATTGTCGGAATCGAAGTCCGTAAAATAATTTCGGCTTCGGAAGAAAAAACTACGGGCGGTGGTGCGGAACGAGTTTTCCCCAGTTGACCGATGGAAGAGGGAGTTATCAATTTTTTCACCGGACCTCGCGGACTAGATTTGATGAAGAGATTTTTGAGCCGGATTGTCTGTATATTTAAAGGAACAGAGAAGAATTTCATTAAAGGATAACTGGAAGCGATCTTTTTGCTATCTTTGGGAAATAGATTCATGTGCGATACAATATTCGAGAAAATTATTTCTAAGAAAATGTTTTTGAGTGAAAAACACACATAGTACGTAATTTAAAACCAGTAACATCACATCTGGAACTTTGTAGGTATTTAACAAAACGAATTTTCTATATTGAGGCACTTTTATATAATTAAAAATATAATTTTCCAATTTTCCTGATATTTTTGTCGGAGTGGTAAAATTGTACTGAAAGAGAATCTTTAAAAATTTAAAATGTGAATTCTCTTTAGTAACTAACCAAATCGTGAATATAATTCTGTGCAATTGATCTTCAGATTCTCTTCAGTAATTAATCTAGCCAGGGAATAAAAAGCAATGAGGTAAAATAGAAAACAAAATGTTAATAAGTTGCTGCTAAGTAAATAAGTCAAATTAACGCGTGGTAGTCAAGGGCATTGTTGAGTTGTTTTACAGTGCATCAAAGATGTTCACAAGAGAGTGCTGCAGATGGCCTCGGTATACTTGACGAATGTGTGCTAGGAGTGAACAATAAAACCACATCACCCAATAGTAGCAAAACCGCTTCTCATTTATATCTGGCTTACTTTTTTCATTTTATGTATAACTATTCTTGTGAAAAAATCCTCCAGAGAAATCGAAATTCGACCTCTAATTTGTATGCGTTAAGATAAATGAAAAAGCATAAGGCTGTAAGCACTAAATGTAATCAATTAAAATGTTATTATTGTTCATTACACACTCAATGAAAAAGTATTAATATTGCTTACCCTATATTTCTTTTTACTACACCTACTGTTTCCATGATCATATATCATAGGAATAAATCATTGTCAAGTATTTTTTTTTGTGAGACATTTGAAGATGTATAATTATGTATAGCATCGATATTGAATGAAATGTAAGTGAATAACATAGAATTAAATTGAATGAATTTAACATTCCATCGGTTTTACAAAGACATATTTAGTTACCATTCATAAGGGGATTTTTTGATTCAACTCTCTAGACTTGACTAATTCAACAGAAAGAAGATGCTAGAATCTCAAAGCACGGGAGGAAAGGTGGTAAGTCTGTACCTTTATAATTAACGCTTATCCGCTTGGCGTATTGATCGCATGCAATTTGTACACGACTATCTCCCGCCCACCTTTGGAGAGACACGTCATGGGATTACGAGGATTCGATATCAAAAGGTACATCGGCATTTCTCTATTCTTATCTGTCAATACTTCCTACCCATATTCAGCTTCATTGTTCTATATGCTGCATACATATCACATCTCGCCTTGATGTTTCTGTTTTAAGCTACAAAAGCTACCGAATCTGCAAATTGCGCGATAGCTCTGCAGTACTCAATTTTTATCCCATGGATTACTTCGAATCTTATTCTGAAGTTTTTCGGCTTTCCTGACTATTTATTGGCACATGTTTGATGCAATATTTTACGAAACTAAATAGTTATTTTTATTCAAATTACCTCAGCTCAGGGCACTACAGAACACTAAAAAATAAAATAATGCATACGTATATAATTTGTTTTACTAGATAAAAATAGCCGAAGAAGTTAAAAAATTACTTCCCTCTGAATTACGGCGAAGAAATTGAGAAAAGTAAGAGAACATAATTTTCTAGATAAAGCTTTTGGCCCAACTCTAAAATATGCAAACACCTATAAGTAGATTTTTACTTTATACATAGGCCGTCAGACGGACAGTTCTTGAGTGACATGGAGTTTCTCCCGCCTTCTCATTAACTAATTCTAAAGTCTACCGCCTAATCAGGAACAACTGCGGGAATGTTCATCGAGGGAAGTAGTTCCTGACTGCCACACAGACGCTGGAAAACTAAACAATCGCGAAGTGGCTCTCGCTACGAAAGCGACTTGATTGAATAGGACGCTGAGATAATACATTTAATCTACGGTTATAGTCAAGGACGCTCTAATTTTCTTGGACTGTAGAAAAAATCGATCCCTCCTCACATCGATTGCCAAGTCGCCCGTCTCCAAGCCCTCACGACACCCAAGAGACAAGCTTTCCGTCAAAACTTTTCGCGGACGATTGTTGCGTTGCAATCCCTCCGAGGGAGCGACACCGTGACATCGCGTCGGCCAATTGAAGCCGCTCCGGAGGGATGGGGGGGCCCTTCGTTACATTTCTCTCTCCGTCTCTCGGCTCACAATAGGACGGGTAAAGGAGGCGAACGATCCGAGCGTGACACATACTCTCATACAAAGAGCAGTGGCGGCCGAGAAGGTTACATACGTAAGATGGGAATGGGATCACCGTCAGCATCCTTAAGAAGGATGAGTCAGAAGAGGGACAGACGTGATGTGGAATAAAATGGCAAAAAATGGGTGGTAGAGAGGGGAGAAAAAGAGCATCCTAGAGAAGTATCGGTCGTGAGGAAATCGAAAGGAAGAAAATGTTTTGAGAGAAATATACGGTGATTTATATGTGCGGCGATTATCGAAGTGTAGATTTTATCGAGAAAAATAGTCAGTTATTCAACCTCTACCCTCCTGTAATTATTTTCCGATTCTTTGACAATTTAATCAGTTGCATCAAATCTACATCTACGTAGGGAGTCGTAAAGTAATCAGAAGTCTTACTTGGAATAAATTAAAAAGTTATTAATGAGAATCGTGTCGTTTCCTTCGTGTCAACCATAAATGCTTGCAAAATTACGATGAAAGACAATGTTCTATTATATCTTACTGTATTCATATATTCAGTTAAAATATTCCTGAGGTATATCTCATACTGTTATGAATCTTTTCACTGCACAGACGGATTATGAAACCTGCACTCGTAAGACACCCCACTTTAGTCCCAGAAAACCCCTCCAATTTTAAAATATAACATTACCAATATAAAATTGTTAAATTTTGATGGGCTTCTATAGTTAAAAATGTACTTACCAACTAGAAATACTCTTTCTAATGTGGAAGCTAATGAGTTTTAAATAATCTAAAAATTAATTCCTCTTTTGTTATCAGAGATCAACGCATTTCATTTTCATTACAATTACTTAATACGATACAACATGTTTCATGAAAAATTGTCGGAATGAATTTTTTACATTGTATATCGTTCAAACACTTTATTCTGCGTAACACAGATAATCTCATCACTTATTCGATCAAATAATGGCTTTCGAGGAGATATATCGTCATCGCCAAAATATGGTACGAAGAAACTACCTAGATTTAGGTAAAAAATCATAGAAAAGAGTTTTGTCTTTTTCCAAAGCTTCTTTTGGAACGCATTTACACTTCGTTTTGGCCTCCCCAGAACTTCTGAAACTCACATTCAGCTCTCCAAAAGTGAATGCACCAAAACTCCTTCCTCTCCATATATGTCCATATAATTCGATCGTTATAAAATTTCCCGTATCCTAAAACGCGCATATGCATATCTGAAAGATGAGGATAAAGAACACCGTCCATTGGATACATATCCGCATGTCACACCGTTCTTCTTAGGAATAGGCCATAAAGGAAAAATCCCTCTGCTACTAATGGATGCATTTCCTGTCCTGGATGCCGACTCTGGAGTGCGAGTACCTCAGCGTGTGTTATCGACCCGTCCTCGATCCTAATTTTACGATTTCCCATAGGCCGTATACCACGGGGTCTTGCAGCGATTTTTGTCCCTTCGTCCGCGATATGCAATATTATCGCCGTATGAAGTCGGAGCATTAGGTGAAATCGCATTCCCTCCTCGTTAGGAATGCACGTTATCTCATCGTAGTCGGGCTTAGCGGTGTTATACCGCCCGAGAACTTGGAATTTTATTCTCTCCCTCGGGTTAATTATGTCGGATTGCGGAAAATGAGCAAGATGATCATTGAGTAGGTTATCCGTCGTATACTTCATCCGGTCTTAAAGGGTAGATTACATTCAGACGGGGAATTTTCTCTTTAACATCTCCTGGTACTTACGCATAAAGTAGTTTTAAGTCTCTGAAATTCAGTATTCGTAGCAAGCCAAGGTATAGCGATTAGTATTTTTTTACGTGACTGGGGCTCCAAGAATGACGAGAATAGAGAGTCGTTTTCATTGCTCCTTCGAAAAATATGAAATTCGTATTTCATAAGCTAGAAAAATTCTGTCGTTCAATTCTCATTCAATGGAATGTGATTGGTAGTTTCTTTTGAATTTTATTGATTATACGAATAATTTGCAATACATTAAGTCATGCAAGTACATAATACAAATTGAGTATCATAAATATAAAATTTCGAAATATTGCGGAATTAATGACCTGTAACGAAAAATTGAAGTAATTTTAATTCACAACGAGCGCAGATGTAAGAGCAATCATGAACATGAAAGAAAGACTTTTAAATAAAAATATTCGGTGGTGAGGCAAATTACTGTAAAGGAATATTTTTGAGGGGCACCCAATATACAGTGAAATTAGCCTATATTGGAAATATATATAACCTTGTACATTATGGAAAAATTTCTCGGTCAAGCTGCAGGATAGGGATATCTCTCCAGTACCTAGAGCAGGATAGGAATATCTCTCCAGTACCTAGAGCCTGTATATCACAAAAACCTGTCCAAAACGGAAAAATGTTCTGGCATCACGTGATTCCTTATAGTCAAGTTTCACTGAACAATGTTTTATCAACAAAATTTGATGTTCTTCCTCAAGACGACGAATTAAAATATGTGATAAGAAAAACGGCTTTAATGACGTAGCAAATTATTTTTATATGAAACTAGTGGGGTCGTAAAGAACATTTCTCTAATTGTATTGTGGCATCTTTCAACGAAGTTGAGATTGTTCATATGAAATTTAAGATTAATATACGTCTATATTCATTAATTTTTGCATTTTGTTCATTTTTCTCATCTGAAAAAACAAATAAATTTCTCCGAGTCAACAATTCTGAATCACTTCAAAGATATGGATAAAACCAAACTTTGAAACAATCTTTCCAAACCATTAAGTATTAGCGATATTCGACCCGTACAACATACATATTTACCTCGGAAAGAAGTTCCATATTCGCATGAAATCATCCCGGAGAAAATGGAATTATCGCTCTCTCTGCAAAACGGAATTAATATATTTTATTCACTCGTATTCTGGGTTTGGTTGAGTCGCGAAAAAAATATCCCTCCCAACAGACTCAGCTCAACTCGCCTGTCAAATGAAGTATAAAGGTTTGCTACTGCGTAACCACCAGAGGGTAACGTAACCTCTTCGCATGAACGTCAGCCGCTTGACGCAATTTTAAATCTTCCAACAAATTGGCGCAGCGGAGAGCGGCATCGTAGTGTGTAAGATAATTCAGAGAAAATATCGAATAAAAAAGGGCCGCGGCAATAAGCCTCCTGGAATGAGCAAGAGAAGACACGGCTGGTACACCATCAACCGCAATGCCATTCGCTTGGAGATATAAGACGAGGCAAGGACAGGAGAGCGGAGAATGTCGAGCAACGAACTCTTTATAGCGGCAGCTTCCGAGCAGCATCCGGCTACTACGGCACCCCGCAACGTAAGCAACATTAGCGGGACACCCCCTGCCGCTAATCTTTCCCCCGTACCTCTACTCCCGCTTAAAATGCGGCCGGCCTTCTTCCCAATGAAATTTCTTTCCTTTTACTCCCTTTCCTCGAGATTTTTTAAGGTCAGATTCCCCTATCGGAATGCGTGAGGGAAGAGAATATCATCCTTCCGCGTGCTAGGCATACATTCCTCCCTTCTTATTCCGAAATGTGGAAAAACAGTGAGCGTAGTTCGTTCTCGTAGCAAAGGAGCTATATAACACAGGAAGTGAATTCGTTGTTAGCTTGAATGGGGTGCTTAAGCCTCATGAAATAGCGCACTTTTCTTTTTCCCATTATCCATTTCGAGCTAGAGAGGGCGACGATAGCTTCGAGCGGGGCTAGAGGGAAATACCTCGTGTTTTGGAAGCTGCGAAGGGAAAGCCATTTTCTCCTATGCTCACTTCAGAAACTTGGAAGAATATTTGCGAACAATATAATAATATTTGTAAATATCTAATTTTTGACACAACTGGAAATCAATGTAGATCTGAGGAATTTTCACAAAACTATTTTATTTTGTGACCGTTTTCGACATATGTAGCGGCCATCTTCAGGTCTGTTCCTAAACATAGCTCCCCTCCCAACAAGAGAAAATGTAAATAATACGTCAATTTTATCGTTATGTCATCCAACGCCTTCAACACTATGAACCTTATTTCAGATTCAGGTCCGGAAATGTCAACGAATCATTTATGATTTGACGAAAGAAATTCATTCCAAAACAGTATAACGAAATAACACGGTTATTTAGGAGGCCTTCCAAAAGCAAGAAAAATCGTTAGAGAAAATGATAGCAAACATTCAGAAAACATATTTGTTTAATTTCCCCATGGAATATTCAGGACATACACTGAATGCACTAGCTGGTAGAAATTAGCTTAAATTACATCTCACGTAGGGACCGTAAATTGGAGATAATTTTCATGAAAATTCCTTCCCCGAGAAAACGAGCGATTAAAAGCTAAGGCAGCAATGAAATTCTCATATAGGGAAGTTATCCTGCGGGAAATGTTCCTGTCTAAAGGTTTCCGTGGAATAGACATGCGCATCATGACTGGCATTCAGAGTTGGTGAGCCTCAAAGCTTCTTCATTCCTCCTTCCTCAAGGCAAGAAGTCTGCAACCGTTCCCGATTACGCTTCTACCACGACCAAGAGCAACTATCTAGCCTTCACCAACTCTTGGGGAAATGAAACCCGATGGTTCATTCCCTAAAGGTTCCCTGAATGTACACTCCAGCAGGTGCTGGTGTAGCGAGAGAATTATGAGAGGAATTGCGGTCAGATAATAAGTAAAACTTTCTAAAATTAAAATATAGAATGAGAAAAATGAACGAACGTTTTAATGATGCATTTATCTCGAAATGTTTCAAAATATATCACACCGGCAGCACCGGTAATGGTCGTGTATGTGTCTGACTTTTCCTGAGGACGGGAGGCAGGAAAGGCATTCAGCCGTAAAGATCAGCGAGCCCAAACCAAGTTTACCATAATCATCACCAATAATTAAAAATCATAAGCCGATCCCATAGGTGATATGAATAAGGCTAGGAAGGAGAGATTTCAAAATAAATCACATTTTCTCGCTCACATGCGTAGGTCCAGTACACTTTGTGAGCGTTTCGGAATATAATAACAGATGGATTCTGCCACCTAATTTGTTACAAGAAATAATAATGTCACGAAATAAATACCAGTTATATACACTCGTATGCTAATAGGTGCATCTTAAAAAGATCCAATAATTTATATGCGCATTATTTTCACTCAAGGACCAGCATTACTAATGAATGTAAATTGCCAACTTGAAATGAAGTTGATGTATCTTTCGCTTTTCCAATTTCCCTCGTAGCCTTTTATATCCATTTTATTGCTTCATTTCACGAAACACCTTATTCAATACAGACATTGGCAGCTATATAAACCCATGCATTATGCATTGATTTAAGCTGGAGGACAGAATGCAACTCTGTTCTTCTTTTTTTTTTAGTTAGCGCAAGAAAGAAATCAGAAAATACTACCAACAGTTGTCATTTAATATTAAAACTGATAACGAGATTTAAATCTTACAAATTGTTTTCAAACTAAATTTAGAAACTAAGATAAATTGATCAAAAATAGTTTAACTTTACAACATACAAAGCTTACATGCCAAGGAAAATCTTTCTTCCCTTCATCATTAATATGTTTGTTAGTGAGCCCTAACGAAGTTATTATCACTCTGAGTTTACTTCTTATGCCTACGTATTTCTGATGTATATGTCAAATGGTATAATTAATTAAATTCAAAATTAAATAAGTATTATAGTAAATTTTGTGATATTTATTGAATGAGTAAATATACGATATTTCGAAAATCAATGCGCACTCACTTAAATATAAATTGGAAATATATTACTATAGTAATCGCCCTATCGTAAATTTAAATTACTATGAAAGATATACTAGACAGTCGTTCCCGTTACTTATTCCGGATATCAAGTCACAGTAGTACGTTAACTGATATTAGTATTTCTGATACATTTAAATGAATACTACGTATGAAAACTATTGTCATGTCAACCCATGATTATCGTTAATTTAATAAAGTGCGCTTAATGGTGATGATAAATTGCAAATAATATATCACAATTAATAATTAGCATACAAAAATCATGTATACATTAAGGTGACCAATAATTTAAATTATAAAATATATTCTTACAAAATCGAATGTAAACATTCTTTTCAATTTTAAAGGGAAAAAGGGAATTTTAAAGGGATTTAAGAATTATCAATGAGACTCATAAGATAAAACTTATGTTCTATATTTCGAATTTATTGCATATTATGCTACATAACCTCCACGGTAATCTTACCTGTATATTGGATCTGTACAAGAGCATTAGGCATTATATAGTCCTAATCAATTTAGGCATTAAATGATATAGTCCCTGATAAGTAAGAATAATATCATAACTCAAGAGAAAAAATAAATAAGTACGTCTTCAGGCGAAAAACATTTGTATGAAGCACTTCTATTTTTATTTAACACAAAATGAACAATATGAAGCTGTCATTATCAATAAAATGTTTAAGTATATCCATAAATTGATTATATTTTATATATTACCTATCTTCAATATTTATTATCATGTCTAAGAAAGATAAAAGGTCGTAAATAACAATTACAGATAATAAGCTGCCACAAAATAGGTCTAATCGGCTACGGGAACAAGATTACTGCTACTGCCCTATAATTAGCTTTAGACCACCATAATAAACAGCGACCCAAGCAGGTAAGCATTTACTTTTCATCCCTATGGAAACCATATGGGCAGCCATCCTTCATATATGCAAAGCGGTTTACAGGCCTTCTTTAAGCGTCAGGGAATACCAACATCAATCTGCCATCCCAGGTGGATAAGACGGGAATTTAATTGCGATTCGCGCATTATCACTCATATAAAAATCTAGATAAGTCTAGACTGGTTATAAAAGAACCGGTCTTCGGGATAAATAGAACAAATCACCTCAATAAACTCTCAGATATTCTGCAAACCATGTTCAACGTCACGGCATAAGCGGAGATGAAATAAAATCAACGAGAGAAAGAATCCTTCTCATTTTTCTGCAGCGTTATTTATTGAAATCACAAACATACCTTGCCATTCAGACTCTCTATATTCATATGCTTTCACGATCCACACATCTATTCTCGAAAAAATCGAGAGACCAGAAGCTTGGGTATAAGTTCCACAAGGTTCTTGTCGCGGACTGCCGGATTTCCATAGCTTTTTCTCCTCGATCCAATCTAGCTTCTTTTCCATCCTTCAATTCCCCTCCCAACGACCCCTCCCATCTAATTTAGAGCTCTTCGAAAACTCTAAATAACCTCGCGGGCGCTCTTAAACACAAGTTGACCGCCATAACCGTGGGCAAAGGAGCGGTCGCGGAGGTTGTAGGATGGACAGGCGTTCATAACCGGCCCTTCAGAGTGAGAAAGAGAGTCCAGTCCCGTTCATCCCCGGGCGATGCTCACGGTCGTCATGTCTGGCAACTCGGAATATATCCTACGGTGTTGAAGAAAAAATGGTAACATAACTCTTTTTCTAAAGGGATTTTCAAAGGCTCGATCTTCCTCTCCGTTTCTACTTCGCTCACGAGGTGAAGTGCATAGTGAGGCTATTGAATGCTACTTCTAGTCTCATAAATGGTTACCAACTTCTGAATCTTCGGTGATAGGGGTGGTTGTTTTTCATACCAACGAGAGGTAAAGTTATGGTACTGCTAGGCATTTTCTCTCCTCATCTCAAGAATTCAGCCACCGAGATGCGAAACGTACTTCGATTCCCTATTGACTTTATAAACATCTTACTGAAAATTCAGAATTTTCCTTTTTTATTAATGCATTTCAGATGATAATAGATGCAAAATAGTCGTAGGTTTGGCATCTTAACTGAAGATAAAAATATATTGAGTGATATTTTACATCTAGATTGCATGACAGCTGGACTTAGAGCTAGAGGAGAGCAATTACAGTTAGACCGTTAAATTAATTTACTGACTCCCATTTGTAATATTCCTATTCATAACTATGCACATTCCTGCAGTAATACAAACTTATTCTTCCGATTGAATTCCTGCCATTGATTGCCCATCATTTTGCTGGAGAGGTCATAGCGGAGCACTACCAAAAAACCGATCCACCTCCTTCTAAAAAGGAACCAGCTCTCGAGAGAGACCTCACCTACTTTATCACCACACGAAATGGAAGCAAAGGATTCAGGTGGCGGGTGATTTAAAAGTTGTTAATCATTCAAAAAGGTAAGAAAGGAACCCGCGGAGGCACTCGGAAATAGAACGTATACATCCAAACGGGAAAGAAATATGGGTGCCGGAGGTAACCGCGGGAGGATGCGATACCAAAAGGAATTGGTGCGGAGAAAAAGCGGTCGTATTTTTCGGGAGAGGGAAGGTCGCACGGAAGCACTTGCCTCCCCTCGCGGCGAATGTGGTCCGAAAGCGGCTACGGAGACGTACGTGGGCGGACAGAGAAGGAAAGTGAGGCGGAGGAGGAAGGGAACTGGGGATGGAGAATCTCGGCGGCCGAGATGGATACGGGGAAGGGACGTTTAGTTTAGCAACGGAGATATAGAGGGCGTCAGTCTCGGAAGGAATCGAACGTTGGCCTCAGGGGAGGTCATTCGGCCTGCTTCTGACCTTCGCGACGCCCATTTCTTTGGCAGTCGCTGCAGGACGCCCACGCGGCGATCTAACAGAATTCAACTCTTTCGCCCATTCCACTCCATCCTCAATCTCTTCCATTTCGCGATCCATCTCCTCGATTCTCGCGTTTTCTTTTTGCCCCCTTTCCGTCCATCTTTCCGCGAGCCCGAGACACCCTCATCAAGCAAACATGAGCCATCCTATTCGAGAGCAATTGATTTTTTCCTTATTTGAAGCCAACGAGGGCGAGAAGGAGAAAAACCCCTTCTCCACAACCACTTCCCTTTAGATCTTACGTCTTTCGTCGGTAAAAATTGGATACCGTCCACTTCAACGTTCACGGACAGGTTCATGGATCTGAGTTCATGGGGGATGAACAATGGGGCAATCGTGAACCCTCCTTGATGATTTTTTTGAGACCAACAATTTGCAAGCTTTTCTATGATAACTATTTATTTATTGCATTTATCCCGACAAAATAGAACTTTTAGAGTGCATCGGAGATGAGTTCATAAGGAAGTACATAGTTCTAATTCACCCCAACGGGCAAATTTCTAGAAGCACCCCTTGATTGAACCATGCCAATGCGAGTGGGCATCGTACGGAGAGGTAAGAGTTATTCGTCAACGACAAAGCGGGAGAGTAATCGTGGAGTTTATTTTCAAAACGGATTCGAGAACGATCACACCGTCAATAAATCTGAATAAACGTCGCGCATTATTTATGCACCCGGAAAAATACGGTTTCGCGAGATTATTTTAATTAACCCTCAATTTTTTGATACGGCGAGGAGGCGTGTACACGGAACGACAGCGTTTAACGTTCCGCGAAACGAGCGAGGAGAAAAAGACAACCACGCCGACTCTAAAAATAAAGACATCGGAAACAAATCTCCGCGCGACAACTTAATGGGAATGATTCCGCGCTCGATCCAACCGAGCTGTGAGATACGATCTTTTGGAAAAGTTTCGGAACGAATATTTTCCGAGCGATGATCGAGGAAGATACGGCTCTCGATCCAGATTATCTCGCGATCGATAATAAGCGGTCCCGAGCCGTAAAAACAAACATCGAGCGGTGCTCGAAGACCACGTGGCGAATGAATACATTTTCGGAGGGAGGATGTAACAAGCCTCTCTTGTCCCTCTTAGAGACATTTGAGGGCGTAGAGCTGAGGCCGCCTTAAAGGCCAACTTCTTTGCAATTCATAGCGATCGTCGGGTGCGGACTCGTGCTGCGACTCCTACGCGATCGGCCGCGTGGATGAAGTATATAGACGTGGCTCGCTATTGCTTGTTTACAGCCAGCGTGATTGAGATCGTTTTTCCGTCTCTTGCCGGAGATGAAAAGGTATGTTTTTGCAGAGACTAATAGCTGTTTGTAACGTCCTTTTCCCCGGTCGTAAAAAGCGTGCGCGGGAAGATGGATTTTTCTCCGAGTCGAAAATGTTGCTTAATACGTTCTTTGACTTCGCTCGCGAACTTGATTGATAATGATCACTTCCTGCGCATAAGTGGTAAAAGAGATTAGGATCGTAAAAAACGTTTTTGGATAATTTTGGCGCTGCTCTATGCTACGCGAGAGATGGAAAAGTAGACTTTTAGAGTTATGTATTTTCAACCAGGAGCTTAACGAATTGCTCTAAAATACTCAAGGATCATTCGCGATTTATTCATTTAATTATTTATTCTGTTACAGTAACCACATTGTGACTTGTCAATCAGCTCCTTAAGCATGGTTTCCGACAGTAAGTCGTTAGGTTTTCCAAAGAAAATATCGAATTTTTTATAGCTCATCACGCACTTTTACGAATAATTTTTAGTATTTTCAAATATTTTAGTGCCTTTTTATCTATCTTTTCAAAAGTCACAATATTTACCCCCAGAAATGGCAATTTTAGAATAACTGACATAAATGTAGAAATACATTAATGTCATTAATGTAGTAAGAGCTAGGTATGGAAAAGTCCCGCCTGAACTCTAACTTAACTTACTGTGTATTAGGCGAGGTAACCAATTTTTACTAAATAAAAGATTACCGAAGGCTTTATTTCTGACACAAAGATTATGAGTAGGAGAATTTCAAGCTTAAGTTTCGTTGTTAACACGGAGAAAGATAACTTTTAAACACACATTCTAGGAAATTAAAGAAGATTCGCGAGTGAGTAACTAAGCTAAGTAACATCGTAACACGTGATTTTCAAAGACTTTCCTTCGGTCTTGATTTTACAGGTTGCACTCTGTAATCGAAGAAAACTGTCCCCTTAATTACTCAAAATAAAGCTAATGAAAGAGAAGTATTTCTTTTTACTTTAGCGGTGTCATAAAGAAGGAAATCATTTTCATCATTGTAAAAGCGAATGGAAAGATAAATAGGGGGAAAAGCCAACCCGCAGTTCTCCGCAGTAAAAATCTTGTGAACTCAAGCATGACACAATACAAACCATTACAAATTATGGATCGTTCTAACATCGATTTAGGATTTCTTCAAAGAAAAACCCTGCGTGACTATTTGCAGCAAGTGAAGAAATCGACAACTTCGTCTGAGAAAAGTGCTATTCATATTTGTGTCGGTCGTTCCTATTTGTGATTTACTATTGGCTATCTGCCCACGAGCGTGCAAAGCAATTACACGAGGGATCTGAGATTGTGCTGAAGCGTCAACTTTCATATAATAATTGAGATTAACGGTGTACCGAAACATGCACGCTTGTGTCCAAGAAAAGTGAGGTGCTTGTAAAAATTGACGGGTTAAAAGCGAAGTCCATCTAATTTAAAGACACCAAACACCGGGGAAAGTGGAGCAAAAATGAAATTCTTCATTGAGGTGCAAACGATTATTTTCAATCTCCGGATACTATGACGTTTTCCCTGTGACATGTATGTACATAATTCTCTTTTGAAAAACCGTGCTCAGGTACATGGAGCCTTCTAAGTTTCTAATTGTAGCCACATAAATTTGCTTACGTCTTCTGAAAAGAGAATGCGGGTTGAATTCAAAGACTGCGATACCTGAGCAAAGATAAATTTGAGGAAAGTGCGAATAGATTAAGAGAAACGAAATAAATCTTAGAAATACAAAATATTCCCATGAATATCTTATAATCATATAAACTGATAAATGTAGTTGATGCCATGAATTCTTGTGATGCAATCTGTTTTAACAGGTTCTAGGCTTCCATACACTTATGTGAATAAAAAGTGGAAGTCAGGAGGGTGCAATACGTTAAGATAGTAACATATTCTTTTCTGGCAATGCATCACATGCGGTGAATTTATTCGATTCAATTTTAATTTGATTACTTCCTCTGCGTACATGGAACCTATTGCGATAAATACAAGTCAGCTATAGAATTTTTCGACGTACATCTTAGCTCAAGTTTCAATCAACCGGTAGGAAAAATGAGATTCTTTTACGAAAACTTAATGCCATCCACAAAAGCGCTACGCAAGAGCAAATCAAGACAAATTTATTGCTCGGAAATCCCATCGCAATTACCGACTCCACCCTTCGCAAACTGAAAAAAATATTGGAAGTTTAAATGAAATTCAGTGGATTAACGATATCTATTCATTCGGAAGGACACCAAAACATTTTCTTACGAAGAAGTATGGCAATAGCTCTGATTCAAAAGCAGATTTGTTATGCAAGAAAAGGACTGAAAACAAATTGTTTCCCCAATTTCCTTCATATTTTTTGAGAAAAGTTGAGAGTGATTAAATTAAACGGAGCATATAATCTAGTGCTGATCGAATTGTACGCAATTCGAATTAAATTAAATTATTAGATGCTATAGAAAATAATTATACGAACGTATTAACACGTTATAGGTAAAAATTGGCTGTCATTGAACTAGGATATGTCTAAAGTTACACGATAGTGAACAATTTCAACCTAATAGCGCGTAAACCCCAGCGCTCCTTATTTTAAGATGACTATCAAGTCAGTTAAGAAGGCAGTGATTTGATTTAATCATAAGTCCACATTTAACTCCATTCCATAAATTATATTATACAATTACATTATTGTAAATTACATTACATTACATTATTGTACATAATATACAATTACATACATTATTAGTATTGTAACTATAACTATAAAACCAGACTTTCGGCGCATCTAAATTCAGCGCCGGACCAAATCGCTCGCAGCACCCTCTCTGAGAGAGCGAGCGAATTAGGTGGCTACAGCTCCGTATCGGTGGGCGTGGTGCTGCCGTACAAAACCTCCCCGCAGCTGAATTTCGGAAGAAAGGAACGGCGCACGAGGGAAAAATTATTTTTCCTGTGTTCCGCAGGGAGGCTTTCAGAGCAGAAGTGAGATAGATTGAGTGGGTTGCAGGGAGGTGAAATATGAGACCTCCGTTCTTGTAAAAGGCACTTCCGCGGGAGGAAACGTGCGGAGGATGTAGCAATGTCATTGGGCGGGGGGATGAGAGTATGTATTTTCGATGGCTTGTATTTTTCGGGTCGGATCAGCAGGAAGGGCATCGGTAGCAAAGGGGAGGTTAGGGCAAGCGTGGGACGTCGCTGAATGATGAGTGCTGGATATTTAAGGGGTGGGTAAAGAAGGATGAGTGAGCCTGGCATCGTGTAGGAGTAGCAAGGATGAACTTAAGTAGAGGGAGAGAAACACATCTGCAGTAAGAGAGCAAGGAAACCATAGCCTTGAAGAAGACGTGCAAATAATTTCTCCCGGGATACAAATGGCGATTATAATAATTCATTAATTTGAACGGACGGGGACTGACGGGATAGATAATCAGCGCGCATTTAACGATTCTCTTGCGTATTCCAGGACGCGGTTTGAACGAATTGCATGCTTCGTGGTAGTATTAGAGGAGACCATTTGCTCAAGAGCTGTGGCGGCGGTGGTTGCCCGCGCACTGCTCGAGAAGCTCGTTAGTTGGCTTAATGAGCAAGTGTAAGTTACAGCAGGGATGTCCTTCCAGCTCACTTCATTTTCTAAGTATAAACTAAGTCATTATATCAGAAGTACGTACTGCTTGTTCCTTGAGATACCTTCTTGGTAATGATAAATATTATAGGATCAAATGGGGAATCGTTGTTTCTAATAGAAATTAGATCCGTGTATTGCTTTGGCACATGCACATACTGTCATTCTCGTAGAACCAAAGGAAAAAAGACCCTCATTTCACACTTTTCACTCTCGATGGATTTATCATCGGTAATATAACGTAATGTCCTCCCCTTCCCATTTTGAAGGGTGTTAAATATTTATTGTTTTTTAGAGTTTACAATTATTCGGCGGCATCACGATCTGATTAACAGAGGTTTTTAAACGATCTTACTCTTGAGTTCGATGTCTATTATGCTGGTAGTTCTACATAGTTGGAAGTTGCACTCGAATTTCGCCCCCAATTAATAACTCAAGTAAAATGCTTAAAGAAAATGGTCTGCAAGTGCTTCTTAGAGAGCTCCTTGGTAATTCCCTGCAGTAAATTCAATCCAATTAATAGGCCGTCTATGGAAAAATACCGGATCGCATAATTGTTATCGCGTGACTATATTTATAAATCACGGTTCTGCATCTTAGAATATCGCATATAAATTAATTCTAATCATCTAGGGATTAAATATTCGCATTATAATAAGGTAAAAATGACGTTTGAAAATCAGACGAGCCTGTAACATGCACCAAGGATAAAAAGTCATGCTTGTTAACGCACTCGTATTTGATCAATTAATATTTGTCAGGAAAGCGCAAACGACGTGAACGTGCTTGAATAAAATGAACTTTATCACGCGGGCTATAATTTTTCATAGTCCTGGAAAGTGTTTCCAATGGGAAAACATTCCCTCGTCTCTTTCCTCGCTTGTAAACTCACGCTGGCCTTCTTGAGTAAGGCATCCACAAACGCTGAAGAACTCCTAAATCGAATCGGGTTGAGGCAAAGGAGATTGGCTCGTGGAGAAAAGAACTTCCAACGTTGGGTGCCGTGGGCAGCGCGGAGTCAAGAGGGAAAAGGGATGGAGTGACGAAGGAAAAAGAAGCGAGGAAGAGAAGGGGGAGATATAATGAAGATGGTGGGCCGAGATCGCGATAGGTACAAAAGGGGTGGGGGTTAAAGGAGAGACAAAAGGAGGGGAGAGCTGTGTCTTGAGCGCACCCGCGAGTGGTTTCGCAGGCGCGTGTTGCGTGGGATCACTCGACCTTCCCCCGCATCGAGTCCTTTTTAAGAAAGGCCGGTTGGGAAATATAGGGTTCCGCCCATCATACTCTGCTCTCCCTCTCCCCTTAAAGCATCCCGCCTCACCTGTTCCGGTGTCCCCCTCCACGTCCCGTGTCCTCTCAACGCCTTCCCCACCCCTTAAGACACCCTCCGCATCCCCTGCCGGAGCAAGCGTAGGACGGTGTGACATTGCACCGGCCGGTTGCTCGCTTGATGGTGGGTGTCCCGCGCATTTTTTTTCCATCCCTCTCCCGCTAGTGGTGCCCGCTGGGGTTGAGGGGAGACTTATTTTCAAGGGTGGAAAGGGGAGCGGCCAAAGAGGTTGGGGGAGATGGCGACAGGTGGGTCGCGTGGGTAGGGTTGCTCGCGGAGGGAGTTGAAATAAGGAAGAAGAGATTCTTTGTGGTAAGGGAGCCTCTGAGGATGAAAATTCTTTGCGGGTGACGTCTCGAAACAGTTTCTTAGTTTACCTATTTCACGTTGTACTAGGTAAGTGGTGAAATTTCAGTAAGACGTCTGTTTGAGAGAGAAACGCTTTAATTGGATCCTCTACAGTGTAAATGCTCCAATGCTGGATTTCATACGGTAAATTTCTCTTAAGAACCTTAGGAAATACTCTCCGGTGTCTCTTACGAAATGGCGGAAATCTTTACAATATAAGTCTATAAAAATGCCTAGGCGTAAAATATATAATACCTTGGATTTTGGAGTATTTATGTTTTCGATCGAATTTGATCTGTAAAAATATAACTTCTGAACCTAATTCCTACCATAGAATTTTGGTTATTCGCCAGCGGCTCTGGTATAAAAGATATTCTTGGTAAATAAAGTAGTTTAAAGTAAATGCGAGGCTTGTTCTGAAACTAAATCGAAAGATACATTTCGTTTATGGCATAGATAAGAGAAACAGAGGTTATAAACCAATATGTGAAAGTAAAAAGATATATACTGATTTTCTTAGCTACTATTTGGCAAAGATAATCTTCTCCAAACGAATTGACGTTGGCCATACCTCATTTTCATCTTTTTATTAGAACTGTTCTTATTCACTTTTTATAAACCAAGGGTCAACAAATCTGAATTCCCAGTGAAATATTTCTTCTAGTTTAACCGATTGTGATATAAAATTTACACACTTTCAAAGAAACTGGTTAATATTCGCATTTATTATTAGAATTTAAGATCTGATAGAAAGTAAGAGACCGTTGAGAGAGGAGAATGAGTTTTATTTAGGGCCGAGGTTCACGATATTGCCATAATCTTCGACAAATAGACATGGCGAACTATCTTCTGCATGCGGATGAGAGGAGAGATGATTCCGTGGAATAGTACGTCAAGATGATAGGGAATGGATTTATGAATTTTCACTCCGTCCTTGAGAATGAAGTTGTTTTTGCAGACATTTCACCAGTCGATCAGCTGGAAAGGAAATGTTAAGTGCAGCTCGTCGCGATGCTTCTAGATGGTCACCTTCCAAAGGCGCTCTCAATGACTCAGTCTGTCAGCTTGAGTGTGGATTTATGAAAATCGCCCATAGTGATTTCTAATTATGATCTTCCGTGACTGCCCTTACCAATAAAGGCATGGTGCCAAGGAAGTGAGATACATGTCGGCTGAGTTGTTTATCCGATAGAGTGCGAATTAAAAACGAGCTATTTGTACGCAGTCAACAGGTAGAGTTGAGTAAAAATTCCTCATCGGGTCTTGTGAAATAATTGATTACCGAATTCTGCTTTAATCAATCATAAATTTAAAGAGGTATATGAGCTATTATATGAGAATCTGTACCCTAAATTACAAGTCGAATACCTGGTTTGAAATTAAAGGAAATAATTATCTAGCTCCATAAAAATTTAACAAAATCCGTCAAATGAGATATACAATAAGTATAGAAATTATTCGAAATAAAATAAGGACCCGCAATGAATGAAATTAAATGAATAATGAAATATTTATTTTTCTTGTCTCATCAGCTGCAAGCGGCCACTTAACATTTTATATCGCTTAGCACAATGAAAGTGCAGCTGGCAAAGTGTACTACAATCCTACTTCAAACTATCGTACGGAATAATACGCATATTTCATCGCTTAATGAAAATTCTTATGCTGATTGCGAATAAATATGACGTGTTGAGTAATGTTCAATTGAAATCTCTCGGGACAGATTTGCATTTCTATTGTAATGACGAAGCAGAAGTGAAGTCTGCCGATTTGCATAACCTGCATCACAGGCTTTTGATAATGAAAGATATAGTTAACGTCCAAGTCCATATAAGGATATAGCCACGTTACAGCAATCATTCTAAACCTACACTGTGGCCATAAACTTCGCCATAATTCATGACGACTGTATCAGAATTGTGAATTAGACACAAAGAAACTTCTCCTAAGAGGACTTCATTTGTCAAATGCGGAGAATGAGGGTCGATTACAAAGATTGAACCTACTTGGAAGCGAAAGTCCTGAGGCGGAAAATATTGTTTTGCACATCAGCGGAAGGTATCTTATAACCTATTCATTATGTACAAGTCGAACCTTCCCTTCAGTTTTGCCGTTATTCTGATCAATCCTAGACGGAAACCTATTACTTCCGTTATACATTCTCCTTGATACCACGGTCAATGTCAAGCCATCCCTCTAAATTTATCTCTGACACGACTACCTACATCCCACACGCTATCTCTCCACCGCTTTAAGAAAAGTAAATCCTACCTCGGGGAGAACGCTACAGCTTGCCAACTCGCTGACCAACACGGCAGCGAGCAAAGAAATCGCTATACTAGTTCCCTAATGTCCGAGTGCGGAGACATATCCATCCTCACACTCCTCCCATCCGCACTCTATTCAGAACCCATTATTCCGTCAGCTCTCCCTTTTCCCCGTAGATTTACTCGAGAGGAATGAAGTCGCGAGCAAAAGAAGTATCCCGGGAGTCTTTCGAAAGCGCCGCGGCCCCGCGCTTAGAAGCTTTGCCATCAGCATAATTCCCCGCATCCTCTGATGGTGCAGCGAGGAGGGAGACAAAGAGACACTTAGAGTAGGATGAGGAAGGATCCAAGATAAAAGCGTTTCGTTGTCCGGTCATCTCAGTGCCCTATAGGCAAGCACCCAAAAGGGTAAGGAGCGGGAAAGCGAGAACAAAATTTTTTATTTTTCGGGCGAAAGCACCACTGCACTTCCGATCGGGATTCGCGGTGGAGGAGAAGGAAAAGTGCAGTCGTCATGGCAAGACGCCACACGACTCCTCCACCCTAACAACATGGATACTTTTAGCTAACGGACAATAAGCGCGCATTGCCAAGTTTTGCGTCACAGCCTTTGGCGAATACTGATCGGGAGTTCGGATCTAGATGAGGCAAATCAGTGGCTCACTTCCTTATATGGAGACGGGGTGGCGGTCTGTGGGGCTTGATTGGTTAAAAAAGAAGTAGTAATCGACGGCGTGTATTGTATGCGACGAGGAAGAGGAGAAAGGTGGCATGAGCTGAGGAGGATGCGGACGAAGGAGACTAGGTGGACGTATATGGAGATTTCAACGCCCGAGGGAACTTCGGTATACATTCACCTCGCCGCGGATGAAGACGTTCCTGGCAATCTTTCGGCTCTCCACAACCGGCAGGAGGTGGCCTGGAGGTTCGCCTCAGACAATGTCTGTCTTCCATGGAGGTTTTGAGTTCACCGAGAGAGGAGAGCCTTTTGTATGCATATGACGCTTTAAGTGGAGTGGATGTAAGGGTGTGACGAATGAATTTCACGCCGGGTACCATCGATACATTTCTGATAGGGTTCAGCCACGATTCGCTTATCGTCATCGGAGAGGCTCAATCGGATTGGAGTGAAAATGTATCGACTGCCGCGATACATGAGTATTTCATCGGCGCTGATAAACACTGAATTTCTTCGGAGTAAGTTTAAGTTGACGTAATGATATCATCTAAATATGGGATAGAGCTCTCTGTATGCCTTGGTGTAAATAAAGACCCATCGAAATATGATGACTGCCCGTGATGATGTAACGAACTGTCTGCCGAGGATTGTTGAATTAGAATGCCGCACATTGGAACGGTTTTATATTAGAAAATTTTATTTTTTATGGTATCCTCGATTTAAAAGCTGCTATTTCATTTCAACAACAGAGGTATGGACTAGAGAAGTGGGGAATATTTCAAAATAGTCTCTAATACTCTTCATCTCTCGAACGTATTTTCCGAGGTCACTGTCACTTTACTTGGTTGAGCTCTTTCACGAACCGCATTTGATATACAATCTAATAGAAAAATTTATCCAATCATTGAATTCTTTATCTAACGTTTAAGACCGAAAGAATTTGATGTGAGGCGTGAGAATATACGTGAGAGTTAAACAAAAATAACGTTATCAAGGATTATTTTATGAATAAATACAGAATATATATAGAAGAGAAATTAAACACCAAAATATCTATAGACATCAAAACATATATAATGTAAATCAATGAATATAAAATTCAATCAATAAATATAGGATATGCCGAAATATTGGGGGTAAAACTTGATGAAAATATTATATGAAAAGAGCAATTAAGTACAATGTTGTTGAAACTAAACAGGGTATACTCTTGTATGTCAAGAATCACCATGGTATTTCTCCAGTCACAAGTATGTCAACAATGTTAATTGTACAACAAGCCTAATTCCATTCTATTTTTAAGTATGGTTTTATCCTCTGAGAAAATGCTGAAGGTTGGGCAGGCGATATTTAAAATTCTAAGTTTTTAATTTAATATCTGTAATTGTAACAAAAGTTTTGTTGTAATGTAATCATATATTTTAAGCGAGCAGCAGACAAGATACCAAATTACTAACAAATGCATCCCTTGTTCAGTTGGTAGTGCAAGTGTTTATGTATCAATAGACTATTCTATTCAATAAATATTACCAGAGGACTCCAATATGCGGATGAATGTTAACAATTTATCAAGGTGATAGTTTTCCAAATTTTTCAAATGCAAAACAATACGAATTTTAGCTGAATATTAAAAATAATATAATATAGCTGAATACTGTTCATAATGTGATTACAACGGAAAGGAAAAAATCATCTCCACGTTTTGCAGTGACGCTAAATTTTCGAAATATGATGAATCATCTTTTTACCTTTCACATTCATAGAAGCCTTTTTTAATGCAAGGACGTACTCAAATTATTGAATGTGCACAAGGTGAGACACAATTAAATGGCGATTTTATTATATATTACTATAAAAAGTAACAAAACGTCCATGCAAGTGTATTTATGAGGATCCTTCCAACTTCTTAACCTTTCTTTTCCAATGTTACCTGATAACGCACTAATCAACCGATCAGTATGAACCCTTCCTCTCAACAGTTTAGATTATTTACATCTTACTTCGTGACCTTCTGTCACTTTTCCCCTTAATTGAAGTATTTAAGCTGCATATGTGAAGGTTCTGCCCCGATGACGGTATAACTCCACACGGAAACCATGGACATTCCGAATAAACAATCTTTGGACAGTGCAGCTTTCTCGGTGTACTTTATTAAGTTGTGTACGTTCCATCAAATATCATTCGATAACATCAAATTGAACGTCAATGAATAAAAAAACAAGTTAATTTTAAACGAAATCTTGAGACTGCAGGGGAAAACAACGAAAGGAATTCTTTTTAAGAAAGCCTAGTATTTAAGTAATTTATCCAATCCACGTAGGTAGGCTGTCGTAAAAATACCTCGTCTAATACAAGATCACGATAGCATTCAGAATCCTTTACGGTTCGAATGTTATCACAAAAAATGGCGATAGAGCAATGAAACTTTTCTCTCATTCCAGCGCGCAATATCTCCGTCATCGCCATTTTTTCTCGTGCCTCAACCGTATTAAAGCCTTCTTTCAAACAAATCAACACAATCGCCCTTCTCGCTTTCAGCCTCCCCCCACGCTCTGCTTCCACACGCCAAAAATAACTCTTTCCTCCTCCCGTCACGCTCTGCACCCACGCGAGCAAACTCCGCGACTCTCTTCGGACGCCTCCGCACCTCAATGAAAGCAAAATAACCCTATCTCCCTCATCTCCCGCTACTTTTTTCTCCTCGCGAGAAGTTATAAACGCTTTCGTTTTCATCCCCATTTCCATCTTGCCAAATAACTCTTCGAGATCGTTCTTCGGGAGCCTCTGAAGGGGCTTCGCGCAAAGAGATACAGAGCTCTCGATCATCCGTCTTCGGGCGTTTTTTGATTTCGTCGCCCGATCCCAGTCGACCATTTTCAATCACCTTGACCGATTTGAGTGCCTACACAAAAATACCCGCGCGAACACACCCTGGTGGTACGTTCCTATACTAAAAGGAGCCGCTAGGATGCTGCGTGGGTTGCAGAAATGAAGAACCTAAGTTGCGGGAGAGAGGATGGCTAGAAGTTGTGGTCGAAGATCCGCTCCCTTTGCATATTAATCCCTTCGAGATACATCCATTTGCATTGCCAGTTTGAAAGGCAATTGAGCATGGGTGAGGATAGTGTTATTTCAATATCCTCGGATGCTGCTGCTAATTTATTATTATTCAATTCATTTAAAGTTCATCAAAATGTTCGCTTTGTTATACGGATATGGGACAGAGGGAATCAGGAAAGTGGAAAGAGCCAAGTTTGTTTTAGGATACGTAAATTTAAGCATTAAGGAAACTGAAGTAAAAAAAGAAAAGAGAGAAAAATTATTGATAAGTATCTAAAAGTATTGAAAGAAAAAAGATCCCTTTTGTTAACCATAAGACGAAGAAGAACTAAACTACTGAACTACGAACTGATTACTGAAACTAATGACATTTACCAAAGCATAATCAGCTCCTGAAAAACCTATTTGAAGGTAAGATGGCAGGCAAGATGATCCAAAATCTGATTTCCAGGAGCATCATTTCTCAAGAGCATAGAGCGGGAGATGGACGTGATATCGTGCGCTAACCTGAAGGAGACAACGATGTTGATGACAACAAGAGAGAGGTGCCAATTGTTACAGGGCATTGCCTTAAGAATTAGATAATGGTTGATGACCGAGATAATCTCTTGCAGTGTTTTCGCGGAATCTGTTGGATGATGGCATCAACTCCGGAGAGGGGTGAGCGGGGAAGGTGCAAATTTATCGCAGAGAGGGTTGTAAAACGGAATCAAATTCGAATCATGGATGCGGGGATAAATATACGAGTATATATATAGATACATTATTAAAATCAGAATGTTGGCGTTTACTACTCAAGAATTTTGCACCGTAAATTTTAAAAAGGGAGATTAGCCCACGTGAACGCCATGGTGGGCGAAAAAAGGCTCTTTAGAGTTTAATTGAGGATTTCTTTCTCAAGCAATGACATTGTCTCGAGCCACTAGCGGGGAAAATATGATGTGGAAGATATAACATCGGTGTTTAAAGTGGTCCATACGTCAGCGGCTCATAACCGGACTACTAAACTTTATTATATTCCGCTGTCAGTAATGAACAGGAGACCGCTTAAGCCAAAAGCTAGTAAGACTTCTAAACATGTGGGTAGAAAAACTCATTCCGCGGATGACCAATGTCGCAAGTATGAATAATTTACTACTCGTAGTTTTCGCAGAAACGTTCAATTGTAACGATGGTATCATCGAGGGAGTGACTCCAAGGAATTCGTATTTTAAAATGAAATTTGAGAGAAACGAGGGAATTAAGGAATATTAACACTGTTCGAAGAATGAAGGCGATAGTCGGGGAAAATTTTTACTTTATCGCTATGGAAAATGTTAGGTAATATGCGAAATAATATAGTTGATTTGGTAACTGTATGAGTAGATAGCGACAATAATATTAATGTATATTATGTAATTTTGTTACCTTTCATAGAATGTTCAGTTGAGATAGTGCCGTTGCTTAATGCTTTCCTAATATCCTATGTATTCGCCGAAGGCAAAACATCATAAAGATTTAGATAAGTACTCCACTGGATGACTCATTGTCCTTGAGTCTCGAAATGTTCCTACTAACATGTATCAATGAATGGATTATTATCCATTTTCTTTCGGAACAGAATGGAGGGAAATGAGGTTTTCTCCTCAATCTTGGGTATGCTTCTCGTAATATGGAAGATGGAGTGCCACCACTCAGCAGGAGTGATGCTGAGTGATGGCACTCAATTTGGTCTCTCGTTGCCGAACTCTTTACATGTAGGGCTACTGTGCAGCACTTATAAGAATGCTTTTCTCACAAAATTCTGACAAAGGAAGGAAAGCTACCAATCTCTTCTCCTTACCTAGTGAACCTCTATTCCCTTACAGAGCTTCTGGTAGCTAATGGTATAATAGATGAGGAGCAAGCCAGTTTTTGTGCTAATAACGTTATAGACAAACATATCTCAACATATTTGATATTATTATCAAAATAAGATGAATCTTTTGACTGAAAACAGAACTTTTCAATATTCCGAATAATTTGGATGGTTGTGAAAGGATACAAAACGTACCTACCTCATTCCTCCGTAAATATATCGACAGTGTAGTAACAATGAGTCATGCATACTAACTATGTACATTTTCGTTTCGAAGCCATTAAAATTGCGGGTTTTAGTGAAAAAATATTCATCTAACATTCAAAGGTTCAGCTACCTTTACTGTTCTATTCCGTACCGATTAAAGATCTCGGATTCCTCCTTCACGTTTTCGTTTTGCCCAAAATAAAATCTTCGGAAACCTCTGGCCATCACAGTTCGCTACCACAGTGCCGATGAAACTCCCCTTCCTCTTCTTCCATTCGCCGCCAGTAAATAAAATCGAAAAAAGTCCCCCGACATGTCTGCGGGACTGTTGCTCGCGAATGATGGATGGGCTAAACAAAAGACACCGACCCATCCAATCCACGACCAATTCGTTAAATAAAACCCGGGCAATAACAAGACGGAGAGGAGGCGGGAGGTGAGTGACGGATGCGAGGGAATGGTGCTGAAAGTATTAATCGAGAGCGGAGAGTGGAAGGTTTCGTGAAACGTGCCAGAGCGTGATAAGCGTGCTGGGGGAAATGTGCGGAGATCGGGGACTGGAGGAAGGAGTAACCGCAGGGAATATGCTATTCTATCCCTCTCATTATGTCGTTTGCTCTAATAAACCCTCCATAGAGCTTCGAGATCATTCAAAAGGGTCGAGAACGTGACTCTGGATCGTTATCACTCTCCCAATCAGAACGAATCGATCTTCCTTGGGCTGGTGGCACCGCCACGAAAGACGGGATAACTCGGAGGTTGACGGCTCTCCGCCTCGTCTTCGGGATATTATTCCGAGGACTAATTTATCGTTTCCACTCTTAAACCAGTCCACTTAACCGAAAATATTGCATAAATTCAGTGATAAAATTGCCTGGGATCTAACGGCTTTAAGCCTTTCCACGGACACGCATAACGAGGGCATTAGAGGAAAACGTTACGATGTCGTAATTTATGCATGAGGGTACTTTTTTGTTATAAACCCCGTGAAGTACTATTTATACTCCAATTATATGTAATGTGTTTTGTGTAAGCCGTCGTTTTATGGTTATTAATTATATAATGATAAATTTTTCGAAAGTGCGCGCGAAACTTCACCAGGAACGGCTTTCGAGCAAAATGTCGACTGTTAAATCCTTATAAAAATTCTTAAGATATTGTATGAACGATCCTGCAGCAAGCGTTACAGTTAAATTTTACATTTTTCCTATCGAGGCATTTGGAGGGTTTCTTTCTGCGAAATTAACCGACCGAGACCAAAAATTTCCGACTGCCAAGGAAACAGGAACCTAAATGAAGGTACATACTTGTGTCCAATCGCCAAATGAATTTTAAATGCATTAAATACGATAGCAGATAACTGTTTCCTCACGACCATTCAAGCTATACAATTACTAATATTACAAGTATTTTATTTATTTATATTTCATTTATCACTATTTGTTTTTATTTATAATCATTACTTTATAGAAAGTAGTAGTAGTAGTTTTTATTTATAATCATTACTTTTACTCAGGTTTTTATTCATTACTATTTATTTATATTTTTATTCATTTCTATTCATTTATATGTTTATTCAACAATATTTATTCTTATTTTTATTTATTTAATTCTCTAACTTATAAATGGATATGACGGGGACAAGATCGGAAGAAGGAATGCTGGTACAAAAACTTGCGCTCCGGTACGAGTGGACTTAAAAAGTTGATTTGGTTAAAATAAAGTCACTAAAATCGTTTTTATTGGATACCGGAAGGCATTTTGGTCACAACAGAAGAATGTTTCACAAGATGAGGTCTTATTTACCGTTTTTAACCCAATAGAAACATATTTTCTTACCCTCATGATCTAATACGTTTATCTTTTGCAAATCTTAGCCTATCATACGTTAGAATAGTTTAAAAATAATATGAAAAATTCTCTCGTAGAACTATCCAAACATAAATTACACAGGAAATACGTATTAAATTGTAGTTTAGGTGGGAAGAAACAGCTTGCTTCGCATTGATAAGGCTTATAGCATCAAGTTAGTCCATGATGACGAATACAATAACCTTATCACTAAACGGGGTGAGATGGATATAAATAAAGCTTATATCAAAAGAAAACAAACAAAATTTTAGATAACTCCAGGAAAACAATTTGAACATGAACAGCATGTACATATTGATAGCTAACAAAAAATAACATTATTGAGATATCTTTCGTCCATCCTGAAGGAGTGTGGTCAAGGTTACATTCGATGACCCTAATGAAAATCTAACAAATTCATTTTAAAAATGCGCGGTGAATTTTCCATAGTGATGGCTGTCGGAGGAAAAATTGTCCATGGAAAATAATTTCTTGCGGATTGTTTAACAGCCAATGGAGTTTGCAAATGCTTCCAACAGTTAATTGTGGCACTGGCTGTATCACTTTCAAACACTGCATACTGTTATCTTTCTTTGATGCACTATCATCATCTTCAATCATCTTCTTATTCCAACTCTGGAAAACAATCTTAAAATTTCGATGGCTTTTTTTCCATTCAAGTCGCCTTAACGTATTTGCTGACTCAATTTTCCCTTCCCGCGCAGTCAGTACCCGAGATTTTTCTCAAATACAGCCTCGATCGTTACTTTTATTGCAAAAAATGTTCAATGAAAACAGTCACCCGAGTTTACGGCACACAGATATCAATCAGATAAAGAGAACCTGCATTATTGAATTTAGGAAACTATTCGAGGGATTTATGAAAACAAGTAGAACAGGTTTCGCACTTTATTCATTTAAACTAATCCCGATAAGAAAAGGTTACCCGATCGGTCTATTAGACTAATTTATTGAAAACTACCTTCCGTGCATTCACCCAGCTGATTACTCAATTAGCCCCTAAGATGATTAACTTGGATCCTCATTATGATTCCAGCTGATGACCGAACAGAAGCTGAAGTAGAATTTTGCGGGAGATTCGAGTCTCTAAGCACCTCCATCACCTTGTTTACGAAGTGTTGCCGTACATAGCGAACCTCTACTTGTCAATATTTTTTAGACGTTGTCTCTCATCAATTTTGTCTAAATTCCTGTTATATGCTAAACAGACGTAGGGAGTCAAGTTCAGGGTTTGCGTAGGAAGCAGATTTCCCCAAGGTTGATCGTCTGCTTTTGACTGACCTGAAGTGTGTCATTAGTTGTCACACGAGAACCTTCGCCGCGTATTAATCCGCAAGATTAATGGTTGGTAAAACGATTAACTACCGTCATCAACGCGCTAGTTAATGCCCCCGAATTGGTATACTGAATTACATCCCAAAACACGGTTTTTTCTTCGCTTCCGTTGCAAAATCGTTTTACCTCCGGGGTTATTATGAATGCAAAGGATCATGATTGGCATTTAAATGATTTTGCACCTTACATGGGAATACTTTAACATCAAAAAAATCATATGATTATATTCGTAATAAGTATACCCCCAAGAACTAGAAAATTCGGAAATCGAGATATTTGGAAATAGTCGATTTCAATCCAAGTATGATAATAGTGAAGTTTTTGAGGCTATTTCCTAAAGCTAACGTTAGGGTTAGATTCTTTTTGCTGCTTTGAATTAGGATATGTTAGCTTATTCAGAATACATTTTTCACGTTATCTCTGAAAACAATCAATTGGAGAAACATTTTCATTCAAACGAATACATTTTACATACTTTCAATTACCTCTCCACTATGTAAAACAGAACACACACATGGTGAAAATGTATTTTTCATTAATATATTTTTATTCATTATAAAAATATTATTGCAATTAATACGAAATTCCATAAATTACTGAAATGGCTGAGACTTTCAAGGGATTTATTATCCTATAAGGAAGAGCATCACTTTCCTTATCATATAAGGCTTCGATTAAAGCTTAAAATCATCTGAAGAATTTTGCGCGGATACTTTTTTAGCGTTTCTCTTTTGCTGAGGTAACAATTGCAATCGGACATTTTTGTTTTCCTTGGAATACCTTTATCAAAGAGAGTGGGAGAAACATAATGGCCTGTGTAACTCGAAGTACTTATGATACTATAATTATGATATACAATATCCACTTTGTCCCACCAAAGTGTTCTCTATTCATAAGAAACGAATGCTAATGTGCATCTTAATTAGAACGATAATCATGTTCTCAATTATTATCAAATTTTTTATCGAGGTTGAAGAAGTGGTAAATTTCTGTTGATAAGCATTCATTTTTAATTATTCAAATATAAGATTTTATCGAAAACTACAATCAAAAACATTTCGCAAGAAATTATATAAACACTATTGGAATCGGAAATTTCACCTTAAGTAATATAGTTAATAGTCACCGCCTTAATGTAGTGGTCAATTGTAACTCAAATTCATAATTGAATGAAGCCTTTTTTCGGATAGAATTTAGAATTCACTCTTATGTATTTCAACGATTTAGTATTTTCCTGGGTGCACGCCTTTGCGTGCTAAGTCAACTTAAACCTTTTTCTTGTGATTTAGTACTTATCTAGTTCATCTGCGCCAGTAATTTTGGGTGATCTTATTACTTAAATTTCTTAAGCCACTGCTATGTATCATATGTAATATATCACTGTATATGGAAGATAGCTTGATGTTTTAAATAATTTTTTCTATTGATATTATATTATTTTTCTTAAAGCCTTAAATAGTTAATTTCTGTCTGTTTACATTTTAAACAAGTTATTCAATTATCATTTAGTCAAGATTTTTGTATTACTGCGGATAGATATACCGAATTACTGTCAATTGGCTGTTAACTTATTCGCAGCGTATAATCCATTATTCCTTACACTATAATTATTAATAATATTTTTCAAACCGTACTAACTTTAATTGCTCTTTTCAGATCTATATGTGGAGCATATTCTGGAACATTAAGAGTTAACGAATCATAAAAGCTGCATTGGATACCCATCATCCTTCATTAGTAAACGGCCCAAGTTGGACCGTGTCGTTAAGGTATTCTTCCGGTATTAATGTGAGTCCTTACAACTAATTTTATGCTAAGCAACAATCACGGGACCCTTTAAAGACAAAGGCGTTCCCCTTGAAATGGCGAGAAGCAAATTATCGCTCCTCAGTCTTCTTCCAACACCTCCGACAAGACCTGCCAAAAACATCATTTCCTCCCGGACGCGGGCAAAATAATAATATTCCGATCCAATTAATGTTCTGAATATCGATCAAGAACTACACAGGAGCAGTTGGTAAGAAAAGGGTTGGCAACAGAAGAGTCGTCGACGCAGGAGATTTAAGTATAGTCATCACGAGAAGTTTGGGGAGTTCTCTTCAACGTCGGTTGCCGTAGACGAAGAGGAAAGAAAAAAAAGAGATGCTTCTTAACCACACCTCGAGACAGCTCTTCATCTTTTTCGGAGAAAGGGGCAAGTGGTAATACAATTCCCCCATTAGTGGTGGACGTGTCCTATGAATTTTTATGGCACACCGTGCCCGCTTGTTATGCTGAGTGCCGCGAACCAATTACCTCAACCTTTTAGCGGACGACCAAAGTGTAGGAAGACGTTGACTCCCACCAAAGCAAGGGGAGACGCTGAGTATGAAATATTCCCTCGGCGATTCAGTCCTAGGTTAAATATTTATTCAGTAGAAAATCCTGTTTGAAGTGGGTCCTGAAGCGCCACGGGGCAAAAGGGGAGTTCATTTGCTCGCGAATATTTTTAAATAATAAGGTTTCTGAGGTTACTCGAAAAATGAAATATTCAATTTTTTCCGGCGGCTGAGCTGCCTCGACACCAATCAATAAACATCGCGCCAATTAAAAGTTCTCCTGACCGGAAAAAGCCGATTAACCCGCAAACAATGTGTTGAATATTAAAGGGTATGGTGTAACTCTATATTTTTAATACAATCGCCCCAAATGACCGCCCTCCGGAGTGTTAAAACATTCACGTTAGAAACTCGTAAAGAGCTCTCGACGCTAATGCTCGGCTCGGTTCCTTCCCAAATTACCGGAATTAAGGGTGCGGCATCTCTTTGCCTTCACAACAGCGCTCCTATGCATGGGAAGTAACGTGCGTTTTCATAGGATTATTGTTATTAGATGAATGAATAATGGTGGGAAAAATTATGCACTAGCTCTAGAGATCATATCAGCTCAGTTATTCTGGAGCGTATGCGCATTTTGAACGTTCCATTACTATCTAGATTCAAAGAAGCGATTCGGAAAAGTGTGATATAATTGTTCCGTGACCTCGTTTTCGCAAAATAATACAGCTTTGTGGAATTGTTCCAATAAGAAATAACACCTCGAACCATGATTTATTGAACCCGAGCATAACTTACGCAGCATTCTCGCGAAATTACTACTGAAATAATCTATTCCAACAAAGTTTATCAATAAGCAACTAGGTATGGCTGAGTGGCTGCGAACCGATTGTAGATATGGGTGAAATGAACTCTTTGTTATTAGTGATTGTCTTTGGCAGTCTTAACAGCCGCATACGAATTGTTTCAAGGAGAAATTCCGTAGAACATGCTAACTTTCGAGCTACTCATAACTTATTTCTTCAGTAGGCGGATACATTTGGGTCGTAAAACACCATTTCCAGGGTATGTCACACAATCTCTTTCATACAGAACAGTGATTCCCAAGATTTAGTCTTCCATAGATGCCAGTTTATTTATCCTGAATTCGTGGCACACAATACTACGCTTTCATTAGTTCGTCTAAATTCAAATTGAAGTGAAGAGAAGGTCGACTGGAGGATAAAATATAATAGAGGTAACGTAATGAATTCCTATCAAACGGATAATTATATCTCAAGTCTTAGCGCATGTGGAATAGGAAAGATCTAACCTCTGGATATTAAGCTGCACACCAAGAGATTTAACGCGGCTTACCATTGCTAATACTACTTGCGCGGCTTGCTAATACTACTTCGGTATATCGATTGGGAAGCTTGGATATATAGGATTACGTTCTACTGAGATGCTATTCACGACTATAGTTCACAAAATGTAGCTCTCAAACCTTTGGTCGTAAAATGTTCAATGTCTCATGAAATCAACCGAATTTTTTCTTAGCAAAAGCAAATATTGTACTACTTAATTATCATCAACGTATTGTTCTTCATGCCGTCCGCCATTTGTCTCTCACCGTTAAATATACTACAGCATGTTCTATTCGAGAAACTCTTCTTTGTTCGTAGAACTTCACGGACTATATTACGCTAAAATTGCAACTACCAAGATATAAAAACTGCTAAAAAATTAAAATATTCAGAAAATATTATACGCAGAAACCCACTCTTTCCACTAAATTTTAAGTGCTAACATGCTCAAAAGCTTCATTTCTAAATGAACTGCATGTCATATTACATGGTAAACACATTCTCAAAAATTCGTGAAAAATGGTAAATGCCCAAGCTCTTGATGATAGTGAAAATACAATATCCTGTGCTTTATCCTTTACTAAAATTCGGTGACACTAGATGGAAATTCATATAAATGATCCAGAAAAATCCTTTTCATCAATCTTCAGTTAAAAACTTTATTTTTATAATAAAAATTCGTTTCTGCGAAAATGGAATTGCTTATTTATGATAAGTAAGGAATGGCCCGCCTCGGAAATGAGTCCAGTTACATTGGCTCCATTCTCACCCCGGAAGAGTTATCTCCCCGCTCTGGAATACATGCGAGAAAATTAATATATTTCAAACGAGGGATTTTTAACGACCTTATTTATTCCTTGAATAACGTTTTCGATATTGTGGATAACTCGGAAAGGAAATGATTTATAGAGTGTCACGTGCAAGGCTATTACCAGGCCCTCCGGATCAGTGTAGGTGTCAGTTAACAAGTAGAAAGCGAAAGGCACGGGCTGAATCGATCTAAAACTGGTGGAAAAAAAGCAAGGCGATTCCTTAGAAGGTTAACTCCTCCGCAAATCGAAACCATGAATCGTTAAAGGCTTTAAAATATACCCGGTTTGATTGCGTAAGCTGAGATTTTCATTCATAGTTTCTCGGCAAAATTGACGCCTTCAGCGAAATCTCTACGCAGTGCAGCTTAACTTTCTCTTTTTTTGGAATCACTTCTTATGGGCGGAAAATGGTTATAGATTATCTATTTTATGTTTCCATAGTGAAACTGCAGAATGTTTCTCCATTAAATAACCAGGTGATTTAGCGTTCGTTTTAGTTTACAGTTTTCAAAGTAAAACCCAAAGAAAGAAAAGTGACAGAAATTATTATGAATATGGAAATCTTGACAGCCGTAGTTTAAGTATATACCTATAGTAGTGTACATAATCACTGTAAAATATCTAGTGACAGTGAGAAATTTGAGAGATTAATAAAGTTTTGTTGTAATGGTGGCTATGGTTTAGCGTAAGAAATGGACTATGATAGATACAGAAGGCCAAAAGCCTAGAAAAATATTGTGACAAAATCCGGAAGCATTAAAATGAAGCGATACAAAAGTAAAACGAGTTAATAATGGTTTCAAGATCACAGACACGTCATGATTCCTGATGCGGGACCCGTACTTTAAATTATCATAAATAAAATCATCAAATTATTATTAAAACTGAAACAGTCGCAAATAAAAATAATAAAAAATCTTACATGATGATATTTGGAAATTATTAATATTTCATCAATAAGATATATCTTAAAAATCAGTTCAGTATTACTCGTCACTTAGCGTTGTTACGTGTAAAAATTTTCCCATTCAGTTTCACTCTCTATGATTGACTTCATTATTAAAATTGACTGCTGAAAATTCAATTATGGGGAAAGGTGGATGAAATTGAGTCGTACGTAAAGAATTTTTTGCAACTATTTCATCTCCATGCAATATTATTAAATAAATTTTACTTTGAATACCTAAACACCACACTTTCTTGGCATTCCATGCATAAATTCAACGAAAATCCTTCTCAGTGTTTTCTACGGACGATTCCAATCTTAATATTCCGCTAGAAATTGGGCCCGACAAAAAAATCGCGAATACAATTACGCACCCCTAGGTACCCTTGTTGCAATTAAGATTCTCGCGCGGAATCCCCGATTAAAATAAACACTTCAGTTTGCTTTTGCGATTTAATATGCATACTCGCATAATTGGGAAGGTACACAAACAATGATTGAAATCTATTCTACCACAAACCGTTCCCAGTTTTTCAATTTATTATTCCAGCAAACTCGTTCTCCTTCGCACCCCACTCCGGGCAATCAGGTATCAATCTCTCTTCTCTCCTCCTCCTTTCTTTCTCCCTTTCCACACAAGCACGTTCTCCTACTCGAACTCATTTGACCATCTCTGGACTATCTTCCCAAAGAGAGTTAAGCCAAACCCCGCCCCATCGCAGCCGCTTCTGTTACTCCACCCTCATATACCCTTTATCCTTCCCTTCTGATCTTCTCTCGTTTCACCACCATCTTATTTTTCCCTTTCTTATCCGTCTTGGCTTCCCATTTTTCCTCTCATACCGCCCTATTCTTCCTTTCCTCTCACTTAATTTAAATTGGTCCCCTTATCTTCCCAGACCGCAAATACCCGCTTTGCCTCCCGTATTTTATTTATAAGACTATTTGCCGTTTTATGATGTCCCAGAATTCTTAACGCCCACTTCCCTCTATTAATACACTCAAACGTATTCTTTCGAGTGTCTATACACTCATTTCAGTGCTTAATTATTCTTGTCTTTCGTGTCTTCATTGGATGTGCCATATTTTCCTCGTTACTTCTTAGCCGACGTGACAGTTATTTCCTGCATTACCCGGCTGAGAGGAATTAATTTGCAATTTAATTAATTAATTGGATTGGAAATGTAAGTGCGTTTACAAACTAATGTTGGATGAATTAAAATACACAGTACTCTTTCTATACTGCATTTAAATAATTTTCTCCCTCCAATTATCGTTTTAAGGAAAGGAGTAAGGGAGTACGTATTTATCACTCTAGCGATGAATACAATGCATATAGTAAGGAGGACTTAAATTTTAATCCACAATAAGTATGGAATCAATAAAAATATAAAAAGTAATTAGAGAGACAATTGAAAATTACTCATGCAGTTTATCGAAAATGACAGACCTTGGCTCTGAATATACAAAAATAAGCAGTTTATTAAAAAATATAACTGACTAATTTCATAATATTACATAAAAATTCCCGTAATCTTTCCCAAATTAATTATTTGAAAGAAATGGACTGAAACGGTAGATGAAAGGTGA
>KZ308640.1:252993-369801 GCA_000376725.2 Ladona fulva | reverse complement strand
ATATATACATTGAAGCACTTTATGAAGAGCTTGATGAAAAAACTCGGATTATAATGTTTTGAACCCTCCAATAAAGCGATATCTGCCGCAAAATTGAATCTCCACCGTCACGTGCTTTTTCAAAAGATATTGTTCATTAATTTCTTAATGGCCCCGATTGAAACGACAAATCACTACTTTAGTGATCAATAAATTCTTGCTTCGGAGAAGCAGGTTTGAGAGAATTCTTGAAACACGTTTCTTCCATTGCCTCCCTCAATGGGAAATCCAGCTTCGGTAGTCTCATTTCTCTGGCTATTTACTTTGCTATCTAGTCTTCGTAACTCACATCCGCTTCATTCTTCCCTTCGCCTTATATATTTCTGCAGCCATCTCATTTCTAACGCTTAATTTCTTTTTATTGCATCCAACTCCAATAGAAACCGCTTGAATCTTACTTTAGCGATCATTTATATAAATCACGATTCCTGGGGAATTCTTGGCTCGGATCTGGCCAACAACACACGAAGTCAAGTTTCACTCTTTGTTCACCATTTCAGTTCATAGCAGCAAAATACAAAACAAGTAAAGGTGTTGTAAATACATAATTAATATTAACAGTCTGTACCACGCCCTTCGTAGATTTTATTCTACCAACGTAGCCATTATATTCTCCCTTTCTATTCTCATTAACTTTCCACATCTGATCAATTTTTATATTCCAATTGGTTATAGGATAAGTAGCATTAATCCTATTCAATTTAAAACATCCTTCTTGTACCAGAGGCAAATTGACCCCCAGTTACTTCCGCTAAAGATAATGTAAGGGTGAAAACTTGTGAAATTTCAATTAACTCCAAGTACTGTCTGAAGAACTGAGGTCTCAACCGGCAACTATTAAGTAATTTCAAAATCAATTATTAAAAAAAATTATTTACCTTAAACTAAAAATCTATAAACTCCTTTTGTTAAAAGTTATTCTCCATCAATGATAATTTATCTACACATGTAACCGTCCACAGAAACCTCTTTATTAAAACATCTTTGTCTCAGAGGAAAACGCTTCGACTTTTGTCGAAAGATATCTACTCAAAGGATTCTTAAAAAATTAGGATCTAATTAAATTAATTCCGCACAAATATTTTATATTTAATAAGTCATACGGAAATATTGAAGTTGATTAGTTTTGCCGTCATCGCACGTAGTAAATTGGCTTTCTTATTACCAGAAATGCCTTCCCAATTACAAATCACTATGTTTAGCCAAGGAGAGAATTATCTAAACTTTATGTAATGGTTGGGCAAAAAAAGTGTTTTAACATCGAAACTCGTCATTCTCAGTATTCAATGATACACACTCTATATTGTTGAACACAAGTATTACAGTATATATCTGGAATCTATAAGTTACCTTTCTCAAAGTATGCGCTTAAAATCTCTCTTAACGAAAACCTCCATTTAAAGTTGTTTCTATCACGTAATCCATAGGTTCATGGGTATCACTTATAAGTTATTATTCCAGGATTTCAAACTAAACTGCAATTCCAACAATGCTACATGAAGAAAGATTACTCGTAGAAACTTCAATTTTCCAAACAAAAATTCAGAAGAAATTCATTCGTTTACTTTCTTTTACTTGCTAGAGAAGTATTACACGAAGAATACGATGGTCCCTCTTATTTTCTACGGAAAACATATAAGTCGAGATTCTGTGTGATTATTCTTTGTGTCACAGATGCGTCTATTTAGTTACTCAATGAAAAGGGAAAACATTTGGCTAAGGGAAAGCTATATAATGCTCAAAGCTTTAATTTTTTCAACAGTTTTATACGTATTTGGTAGAGACTCTTGGAAGGAATATCGAATACCATGAATATTCTAATGTCGATTCGTAATTCTTTCCACAGTAATGACTCAATTAGGTCATAAACTAATTCTTAAACACCGTCCCCTTCACAGCTAACGGGATAGGCTTCGTTGATTTTCCTATCTTATAAGAGAGCCAATATTTTTGGATCAATTTCGAGGTGGAACATTTGCATACCAATTCATATCAATTCTTCTCCTCCGCTTTTCCCATAACCTATCCCATTCGGCCCCGAATGCCATTCACATGGTTCACAGGTTTATCTAGTAGATGCCCTAGATTGAGCAATGACTCCGATCCGCTCCCAAATTTCTCCATCCTGCGGTCCTTTCTACGTTCTCGGCAAAAACCTTCCTCCTCACAATCATTACTCCCTTCCCCAAATTTATCGAGCCCCACCTCCCCCACCCACTCTGCTCCACCCTAAACGATAGCCTCCCCCTTTCCTCCGTCGTTCCAAGGACCATCTCACCAAGTCGACCCTCCCTTCCGGTACAGACGCCTGTCGCACCTGCCCACCGCGTCCTCCCCGCACCCCAACGGACGCCGGCCGTTTGAATCGAGTGCCTCTGCCCACGCACCACCGCTAATCTCTCCTCCTCCCACCCCACTTCCCAACACGGAGAAAACGAAAGAGAATGAAATACAAGCGGGGCGAGCGTTTATTATCCGAGTCGCCTCCTTAATAGAAGATCTTTTAGTCCGACACTCGTTTCGATTAGTATATTGCTCTCGGGAGAGAGTGCGGAAAAAATATCTCGGCCGCGCTAGTTATAATACATGGCTATTTTTGTCCAGCAACGAGACGCTGCTGGATCGCCGGATGTTGGGGCTATTTGTACGTAGAGCCCTACGTTGGTCGATGAGAAATGGCGAGGTAATCATGTTGCAATCGTGAAGGCAATCACCCACACGCTCTAACGCGAATAATTTCTCTTAGTCGAGAGGCCTCGAATACGTTAATTTGTATCAATATATAGAGCACAAGGTTTAAATATATATTTTGAAGTGATGAACGATTTTTAATACGTATTGACACTGATTTCAGGACATTTATTACATTAAAACACTGAATAGCATATCTCTTACAAAACAAGTGCGTTGGGAACAGCCAAAACCAAATAATATTAAATGCGAGTAATATCTCACTTTCGCAGTTTCGATCCTCTTAATGTTGGTTTTTTAGGAGGAAAACTAATGACAAAAATCTGTAAGAATTTTTTTGATTCTGAATCCCGTCAGAATTATTCAACTGGAAGAACTCTCTCTAGGATGCATATTGTTTCAGAAAAGAAATTGCAGGAGGTAGTATTCTTAATTGCAATTAAAACAATATCGATGCTATAAAAACTAAACAGATTATATAAAAGGGAAAATAATCAGGCTGCTGTCAGTCAGTCGGATTAAGGTCGTAAGCTCGAAATTCTCCCAAAAGATAGTAACAATACGTATATTTTTAAACCAAAATTATATCAACTTTAAGTAATCTGAGAATTATAATGAAACGTATAATATATATGCATATTCGAGGAGATTTTCCATAGAATTGTTTTTAAAATCGCGCGAAGGAAAAAATGCTTTCCCGTCATCGCGACACAATACAAACTGATATTTATCACGGAAATAATAGTTCACTGTAAACATCGAAGCATTACATATTTGCTTATCGGTAAACTATGGAATTTTATTCTTCCCTCTGCGGTAAATCTATACGGTTTTAAATAATGGCTTCGGTTAAAGGAATATTTTCTCCGTAATAAAGTCTCATACTATTTTTATTTTGTGATTCCATTCTAAGGATGTAAATACAGCGCTTTGTCCGCGAAGTCATTGCCATATTGGGTCCCTAAACTCTCCGTCATTTACTGCAAAAAGTTGATAGAGAGAGAATGAAGCTACTAGGCAACATGAGAAGTGAGGTAGTATTCCCTTTCCTTCTTCGCCGAGCGAATGTTCTCCACGTAGGTTCCCCATAATGGACCCACGAGTAATATTTTTCGTAAAATTCGAAAGGAGTGACCCCGATGAATGCCCTTGTTAAGCACATCTCATACCTCTGCGATTTCCTTATAATTACTAACTTGAAGACTGCGACAAAAATAACTGAAAGGTTCTCTTTTGCATTCTACAAAAACAAATATGAAAAAATTCTATTAATTAAAATATGGTATGAGAGCGCACGAAAGAAAACTCGCATGGAAAAACTCGAACTCGAACTTGAACTCGATTATGGAAAATGCATTCATTAAATCTACATAAAGTAAGACCCCGCTTAACGCTGCTCCGATTTAAGCTGTTTCAGTATTACGCGGTTTGATTGGGATTCCCCGGAATCTAACGCGGCATTGGATTAGATTGGATTTCCAGAAATTACGCATGATTTTGTTAATCCGAATTAATTAGCATTTCTGAAAATGCGGAGGAAAAGAAACGTTCAACGGATTTTCTAAAAAAACGTTTAGCCACTATAACGCAAATCATGGATCAGTTTATACAAAATGATTTAAATTTTGATGGAAGTTCAAATGCAAGACGAGGTATAATTAATGCGATGCTTTGCTATAAACAGCTGCTTGCTGAACGAAACAGAGAAATGCAATTGACGTTAGATTACTTCTTTACAGAAAACAAAAGATAATAAAAGAAGAAGAGTTCTCACACAAATCAATATCAAAAATAAATAAGAATATACTTAATGTAATAAAGAGTTATTGAACAATAACTGTTACAAAATAATACAAAAAATTGATACATTTTCTTATACAATGTTCAGTTTACTTATCCCCATTATTTACGTACTGAGACGATCTCGTTTAACGCTGTTTCGTTTAGCGCTCTAACTTATTGGAATGTATCACGCGATTTAAGCGGTGTCTTACTGTACATCATTTAATCAAAACCGTCAATTATTGTTGATGAATGCAGCATATAGCAGCCTCCATTTCCGGACGCTAAGTGTCATTGCTGGCAAAGTAACGAGGCTAACATTGCCAAAACATTAAGAAACTTTCCATTATTGGCTCGCATAATTTGACTGCACATTTAACGATTCGATAGGACAGTATCGCATAATCTTTCTCATGCACTTAGTTTTGATATATACTACTTGGTCATCCGAACCGTTTAATTCATCGAAGTCACATATCTGAGACAACACGTGGTTTATCCCCATCGATTTCAGGCGATAATTCCTCCACTGCCAGCACCTGTATGTAGAGTTATTGCCGATAAAACAGTTTGCCGAGAATGTTTACCTCGCAGACGGGCGTAGAATGTAGAGCCAGGTGTCCGCGAGTTGAGCCTGCAGCTGAGTTTTCCAATCGGATCCGATTTAGAGTAGGTGTGGGAGGAAAGAGCGGTGAATAGAGTCGGAAGATCCTTCAAACAGGTGGCGGGCGGGGCGACGGGATCTTCCGGGCGTTCTTTTGCGAGAGGCGCGCGCTCTTTTCACAGGTGGTACCGTGCAGCTCGGTAGTGGGCGTGAGGGATCGCGCGCGGTCAGCCAGCGGACTTTTTAAAGAGGGGTTGGGCACTTTGGGTGGATTGAAGGCGCTGGAATGGGAGCGGAGGGAAGGATTTATGGAGCGCAGACCGAACTGATAGCCTCTTTCATTTGTCACGGCTAATTATTTCGTGCGAGTTATTACTTTCCTAAGATGCTGACCGGGTCTTATTTTTTGCCTTTGGTTAATTCTTTACCCGAGGGAGTTTTCTCTGATTCCTTTTAAGGGTAGATGGGTTTTCTAAATTATTCCTGCTACTGAGTAGCACGCGTGCGGGGGATAGAAGCAACCTATGCGTCGACTTCTTTCGAGAAAAAACAGCCTTATCTAGACTGCAGAGACTTGCGGGGATTAGTTCTGCGATCGCTCCAAAGAATGCGAACAGCATGTATTCAGGAAGGTCGACATGGGAGGCAATTCCAAGCAACATTCTCGGCTATAAATACGTTTGCTTTTTCGAGGAAAAATATGTGTTCAAACTTGGGGAATCAAATTATAGCTTGCGTTACCTGAAACCTTCAATTAAAATGCACGCTTTCTCCCTCAAGGAGGATTATTACGTTTTGCGAGGGTTCCGAGTATAAACAATCACAAGGAAAGGTTTGATGGAGTGATTGAATTGGGCTGACTGACGTTTTAAGGTCAGCCGGGGAAGAGAAGCTGCTGATTTTAAAATTGTGATCCATTCTTGCGCATTATTTAAATAAATCGCAGCGTTATGTTAAGGATTTTGCCTTGATCGTAAAGATCGTTTTGAGGCGCGATCGTAAATTTTTACTTGAGCATTCTATTAAGTCAAAATTTAGTTCTTTGCATAGCATTTTCTTGGAGTTATGTTCGGAAAACAATTTTGGCCTTTCCATTAAATGTATCCTCAATAATTCACTGGGTTCACGAATAGCTCACTTAATGCAATAGTTATTTATGAACACCACTTATTGTATTTTTTAACATAAATTTGCATTTATCAGGATTGTGGTGACTCTTAAATCCACAGTTTTTGCACAAAATATAGATTTGCTAAATTATTTTAACTGATTGTTTCGGCTATACACTTTATTTAGCTGCAAATGTGTATAACATTTTAAGCGATTATATGGTATGGACTGAGGAGCATGAGATGGACCTTTCTATCCATACCAAATTACCGTTGTCTCACATCAAACAAAATAAATCTCATTCCTCAAGAATATTATAATAATAGGAAGGAAGCAAACCGCTGCAATACGCTATCCATTAAAACAACGACAACGGTGGAGAATATTCAAAGAGATGGGCGAGCAGAGGTTTCTGATGATGCATAACGCTTCCGTCGCAGGGAAGCATTTAACACCGGGCGCTTATGACCATTACGAGCGCGTGATTATCGTGACAACGACGCTGACTTGATTTGTACCCGACCCCTTAGGATACGTCACGGAGCGTTATTCGAATTCATAGCACCTCATCCAAGTGGCCATAAATCCGTTTTCTAAGGCGGTATTTCTTTTGGCGTCCGGCTCCCTCCGCTAAGAACCTTCTAAAGTTTACGATTCGAACGTATTAATCAATCTCGTGATGATGTGGGCGACTCGGTCCGATTGGAATTCCCTCTCCCGGAGCAACAGGTATGGGTAATCAAGGTAGCGGTTTTTTCTAAAGACGTAGCAACCGGAAAGCCATCCGCGGTGACTACGCCCGATCCTCGGGGGCCTCTGCATCAATGGAGGAAGAAGAAAAAAACGAGGGAACGAGAGTGGTGGACGCCCAGTCTTTTTCTTACTTAAACTTCCCCGGGGCTATGAACAGAGCTCACCCTTGATCAGCTCTCGATTTCGAATCCTTTAAAAATAAAGCCCTTCTTTTCCCCTTCCTCTCTCAGGAGTGGAAAAGTATCTTCTGGTGGCGGCAACGACGTGAGGCAGAGGGCTGTTGGATTGGAAAGAGCGGCGGTCGAGGCATCTCGTATTGCAGCATATCCAAGCTAAAGGATGGAACATTAGTCTATACAAATATTTTCACAGATATGCCGCGATAAAAGGGATAATTTCCTCTTCACAAAGGCGGCGAAACTCGAGAACGGTCTCCCGGGAGTGTTCCTCGCATTCGGGGAATTCGATGTTTCCTTATCGTATGAAATCATCTTCGACTTTTTGGGTTCCCCCGAAAGAAAAATTAATATCCTTTTGGGGAAGAAAGTGAGGGAATTTTCCCATGTCGCCTTCATCCCACCAGGTATCCAAAAATGTAAGGAAGATTTCCGAAAATGCCTCGTGTTAGAGGTTGGCTTATTATATTTAGAGGAGTCTCCATGCCGAGGCTATGCCCCATGCCCCATGTTGAGCAGTCGTTACTTTTGAGAAAGCAAGCAATTCATGGTCATTTTCTCTTTGGAATCGAGAAAATGAGTGTCAATTGGTGAAATTGAAAAAAGCGTATCATGATTGGTATCTCTTCAAAAAGAATGAAAATATACGCTCATTCTAAGATTTAATTAAGCAATTATTGATGCCGATTATGGATAAAACACAAACGAAATGCGATTACTCATAGGGTTACAAATTGTCGCATACTTATTAGCTCACTACTTGAAGCATACTACTCTACTAATTACATTACACTAGTTAGCGTCCATTCTTACCGTCAGATTTTCTGAACCCTACAGCCGCAAAACCGACCAAAAACTCGTTATTCGAACCTTCTCCGTTACCTAAATCAAGGTTGGCAAGAAGGCCTTTGCCGGCAGATAAATTTGTCATTAGAGTTAGTAGTATTTACTGTCAAAGAAATCGATGTATTTCATCGTTAGAGAACGTTGACGGCATCGAACGACCCGTAACTGAAGTCGCCAGTAAATGGTTATGAATTTTCCTCTAACGCAAACCGAAGATAATTTATTTGTATAGCGGAATGAATGCGGGTGCTTAAGACATCGATTTTAATTCCCAGACGATCTTCTTAGGTAGTTAAGAGTCTTCGTATCGACATCCATCCTCCCTCTCAATTCGAATATCTATCGGATTTGGCATATCTCCGAGTCCAATTGCCTCTACCGTGAGCGTAACTCTCCCTCAGAAGAATTCCTTACCCTTTGATTTCCTTCATTCCTTTCCTCTCCTCCTTATCCAATACCCGGCAAAAATCTACGACGGCGCCTCTCTTCTTCCCTTTTGAATCCTTTCCTTTCGTTTTTCTCTCCCTCTCTCGCGGCCGTTTTTTACTTCGCCATCCAGCCAATTCCCGAAAGGATTTCGTCGAAGGGAGACCTCGGTTTCTCTACTTTCTGATACCCTCTTTTATTTCGCCTCCCTTTCCACATGTCCCTCTTTTTCCCGTTCGGCTGCTCCCACACTCTGTTCGCGTATCAGCGAGCGGTCATCTCCTTGTTCATCCGGGTACCGACGAAAGACTTACAAGCTCCCAATCCGAAATTTCTTCTCGCAACGCCTCACACCATATTTTCAGCTCTCTATCTCTCTTCCCTCGAGTTTGGTTTCGGATTTTAGGGTCAGAAGCGGTTAAAATTGGTGTTTATTCGTCTTGGAAAGCGAAGAAAAATATTTTCGATAGGGTCTTTCAGTGCGAAGGAAGTTTTCATTTCTGAACTGCCGGCAGAATTGAAAAAAACTTCCTGCTCTTTTGAGAAGAAACTAAATTTCCGTGTTATAATGCTAGGACAGGAAGAAGGACTGCAGAATCGTCTATGAACAAAAACTTTTACATTTATGGCTAATGACTGTTTAGATAATCTAGATACAGTTAGTTGCTAAAGATCATCGATATATAGCACCGAAGCAATACAGGTAAAGCAATTCTTCAGCATCTACAAAAAAAAATGGATTTAGAAGATTACACATATAAATTATAAGATTTAGTTGGCCATAAACTTAGTGCCAAAGACCAAGATCCATTCTCGAGTTCATCATACATTCTCACCATTTAGAAAGCATCAGTCAACCCAACTTTTGATGGAATTAGGCAAAAGAATAAGAAATCAGAGGTCTTTCAGTAAGCAAATCTACGAGTATTTTGGCATTTTAATATTTGGAAAAATCTTGGGGCCTTAAGTAGCAGATGCTTTCCTTCTCAACCTCACATTTGAAATATTCTGGCTCCACTCTTAATGTCTGGTTCGCATTTACAAAACGGAGTGGGCCTTTCCTGCTATAGCACTCTTCTCTATTCACATACAGCTCATCCTCGGTTCGTAAATCGATTCGAAAAAGCCGTTCCAAAAATCCACCTTTTCCCTTTCCCTCCACCTGCTATTTCCTTTTATCGTGCATTATTTTCCCAGAGTCGTTTCGGTGCAGCGATCCCCTCCGCCCGCTGTCAGTTTTTCTCCACCTTAATTGTTCTTCATGTTTTTGCAACCGAGATCGGACGGGTAATAAATAAATTTCCGGCAAAAAAGGGGGCTTCATCGCGGAAAGCTTCCGAAGAATCCTGATGCGAGGAAGAGCCGCTCGGATTTAAAGCGAACCGAGTTTCTTGAATGAGCCGATGCGCTGCAATCCGAGCAGCGTCCTTTGAAAAACAGGCGGAGGGAAATTAAGTCCTCGATGCTGCGGCGTAAGGACAGAGGATAAATGCACCTAGGAACGACAAGCATCCGACCTCCCTAACAAATGAGCATCTGGTAGCACATGCGAGGAAGTCGGGGAAGGACTCGGAAATTAATTGGGAGAGAAATTTTTCTTGTCCCTCGTGATTCATGTGAGAATGACCGGGGGAAGCGCGCTCGCTGGATATGCTCGCTGTTAATCAATTTCATTGATGGATACATTATTAATGAAAGGCGAGCAATAACTTATATTCGGAGCAAGTTTCCGATCAGCGCTCGTGTACGAGATGGAAGATTTCTGATTCAGATTATTATCGAACGGGACGATAACTGATGTCGGATGTGAAGTTGAGAGGCGAAAAAATTTTAATTGTCCATCAAAGTTCTCCAAAACTAATATCGCTCGGGGAAGAATACAGTATTAAGTACCCTGGCCTCTCACGGACTAGAAAAGGACTGATCCAAGGATTTTCTACTTTACGCGAAGAATTTCGAAAATTAAGGAAGTTAGACCGATGTATGAGTGTGTCTGTTCAGTCAGCAAAGTTATTTATTGGTTGGATCCTCATTCCTTCACCATTATCTATAAGAGCTTTTGGAAGGGAATGAGGTTTACTAGGCAAGATGTGGAGTCAGGCAGTTTGTCCTTGCTATGCTCACTGTGACTGGATTCTATTAGTGAAATACGTCCACTTAAATATAACAGAACCACTTTATATAGTATTAGATTAGATCGATCATCCCGGTGGCTTTCAAATAATCAGTTTCCATGAATAAGACAGAAACAAAAGTGAGTTAAAGATATATTTTCCTACATCCTGTACGCTGAATAGGGAGGTAAAAATCACCAATGAAATTTTTCTCAAATGTAAATATAACGATATCACCACTTACCTCGTCAGATAGAATTAAAAAGTTATATTCATTAATGTATACTAATTACATATTCACTTATTCGAGACCTATAGTAGTTTTAATTTTTAGATTGAAAATTTGAAACAACTTTTAAATTAATCCAACTTTTCGGAAAGCAGAATTACATTCAACACCCAATTTCTTGAGTATTTATCTCGTAAATAATTGTTTTGATAAGACTTTTTGGATCGTGGTCATAACTTAAAACAGCTATGTACTGCAGCGTAATTTTTTACAACCAAACTGAATTTTTCAGCTGTCAATTCGGACTTAGAGTACATGTTTACGACATTATTTTTATAATATTTATTTGGCAGGTGCATTTCCAAACGATTCGTTGGAAATAGCTGACTCAAGTGTGAAGCTGATTTAATTTTATTATAACTAAGTAACTGACTAAATAATTAAAACTCTAATAGGAATGGCTTTGGAAAACAAAAAGCCTTGCACCAAATTATAAATTAACTTCAAGTTATAATTTTATAATTTACTGAACAGATAATTTACCGAATAATTAAGTATAGTTTATTTCACTCATCCTTTTGTAGCATTTATGAGTAAAAATAAAATTAGAGCCTCAATATATTATTTACTTTATTACGATTGAAAATTTTCTATGCCAAAGATAAATTTCAAACATTGCACCTTAATCACATCGTTCGAATTACTCGATGACACGCATTACTTCACCACAGTCGAAACTCGCGAAAGTACGTGGACGTTTCATTACATTTCGGACAATAAATTCGTGAACAGACTTGGTCTTTGAAAAATAAATCCTATAAAACCCCGTTGAATGATTTCGCTCGGATAGCAGAGGAACGGGGGGAGAAAAAACACAGTGGGGCGACCAGAAAAAGAAATGGAAGGAAAAAAGTTTATTCCAGTAGGTTTTACAAAAAACATTGTCCCTTGATTTAGCAAAGGTCATCAAATCGATGGTTATAAGCATCTCAAAAGGAGTCATAATGGGGACTGGTCTTTTAAGGATATCGAGGCGAGGAGTGGGAAGAGGGTACCTCAATCACCATTGGATCCGAGGCACACTTCTCTCTTCCCACGTCCCCTGAACCCGCCACGCCTCGCCAACAGAAAAAGATTCAAGACGCCGCCTTTTCTCCAAATCATTAATAAAACTGTGGGATAGGGAGAAACGCCTTCTTAAGCTCTTTCCTTTTCTTCTCCGCTCGCAGTCTCCCTGCTCCAACGAAAAGGAAATGACGCAAGATTCTAAAGGAAATGAGGGCGATTTGAATGAGCCGAATGGGGTTTTTTGTGTCCTTTCGAAGAGGAGAAATGGACGCGTGGTTTAATTTCAGCATGTCACAGGAACGACGTGGGCTTGATATAGTTTTTAATGCGCGTATGAAATCAGATTAATGGTCCGTGCAGATTTTGGAGTAGGATAAGGACAATTTGATTACCAAGCGGCAGGCCTTTGTGAACCTGACTTCAGAGAGGAAGAAATTTGTTTCTTTTTAGCAACGGTGATATTACCTAAGGGAAACTTTCGAACTAAACTAGTACAGCATCATTTGCATAAAATTAATGGAAGAGTGATGAATGTAAACGGAAACAATATAGTAGCAAAGAATAATTAAAACATGAACAAAAAAGATAATAGAAATTAAATCTAAGACATTGTTCAGAGAGATGAAAGCCAACGGAAGATGTTTCCATGTAGATTCTTTTAAAGAACTATTTAAGACCTAATGTAGATTACGTATGATGCTCTTTTGTAAAGTATTCAGTCCCAAGGTTAATTTGACAATAAATCCCTTTACTGTTACCTATAGAAAACTAGAAGGGATCACTGGGCAAGACGAGGAGGTAATTACCTCTTCCTTTGTCTCTTTAGCAAGAATATATAAAGGCGGAAAACGTCCATAAAAGTGAAAAAACATATTGATACTATAAGTACGTTTTAAATAGAATTCAATAATAATTTAACAAAATGAATTTCATTGATTGTCCTCTTTTATATGATATTAGCTTTCATATAATCACAGCCATGAACAAGACTGAGACAAACGCTAATGAAAGATACATTTTTTTCTCAATTCTGAATGGGAAGGCTAAGGAAAACTATTCCTTCATACATAGAATATTTGATTTCAATAACTATTCATTAACTAACCATAACAAATCAAGAAGTAAATAACTTAGACACGGAATAAAAACAACAAGGATACATACAACAATGCAAAGAGAGCAGGAATAAATGTTAGAATGTAACGAAAATCATGCATTAACGAAAATCTAGTTTTGTAAGGCACGTACATTGATCTCCAAGTTTCCTTTTTCAGTAGTATAACTAATATTTATGATCTGACGTAACACGAACGCAAATGCAAAAAATGTGCTTATAGATCGATATAGTTGGATGGCATACCGTGCTCTTACGATGCTCAAAGAAATATCTGGGCATGAGACGGTACTGAAACATCTCTTCAACGTTAAATTTCGAAACATGCCTCAACATGAGAATACGTTTCCGTTCCAGTCTCCTCTGCGTGGTCTTTCACCCTGAATATCAAAGGAAAACGGATCTAAAAAAATAAATACATCAAAATTCCAGAAATCAGACAGTGACTTTGAGATTTAATAAAAATGATTCAATCCTTTTGAAATGACTAGTAAACCATGCAAAAACTGCGGATAAAAATGTACACACGCACCACAGTAAGCACCAGAGTTGAGTTTTAGGGCAACTGTTACTTTTATTACTATGTCGTACGCATATTTTGCAATAATATTCTAAACTAAAGAAAAGAAAAAAAATCCGGGTTAGTAATTTACTGGAAATCTTGAAATAAATAATCCATATCCGAATACGAAAAAGTGCGCATGGATCAAATCTATAGCAAGAGTTTCTTGAGGTTAAAGAGATTTAGTTATGCCTTCTGTTTGTATCAAACCAGTTGTAATAGTATTTGAATATTGTTTGCATCGAGAAATTTTTCAAATGTTCAAGTAAATTTGCATCTGTGTTACCGCTAACAAGTAAGAATTTTTAAAAAGAATTTGAGTCATGGGAAAAAAATTCTACAGTGTCATACGTGATAAATAGCGGTGCGATGCTGCGTGGAATGTTAGCGGCGATGGTGTTATAGGAAATGAGAGGTTTTGGCTTAAAGACTTCACCCACACCGCGGGCGTATACAGAGGGAGACGGGAAAGAGCCCATTGGGGAGGATAATTTAAGCAATGATTTGTTCACCAGAGTAGTATTTGAATGCACTCATCCCTTAGTCTCATTCAGATCACGATGAAAAACGAGACTTTAATAGGCGATTCGTCTGATATTGCCAAGAGGGTCAAATCGGGAGAAAGGTGAAGGAAAATTCTGTGCCGTACTTGTTAAAGTAGCATTAAATCACGAGAGAAAATTGCTCGTTTTCCTGTCATGCGTTCGCAAGTGGAAATGTTCTTGATTCCCTTGCGGTTTTCGTGTTTAAAATTTCTTTTTTTGAGTAATAAATTCATTTTAGTATCCGCAAACGCCGTGAAATGATGTATGGAATATCTGCATACACATTCAACTCCGACACATACCTGTAAACAGACTAACAAATACTAAACAAATGCTCGACAAATTCTGAAAAAGATATCGAAGTGTCATAAATAGTAAGATAGATTTACTAACTAGGAATAACAGATTTGCCAAGAGCTAGAATCATATTCAGATTTTCATGTGAATCGGAGATGAAATCAAACTAAAAAGTTCTTAACAAATATCTCAAACCGTGAGCATCGAAACCAGCTTCTAACTTAGAAAAACAAGAATTTTTCGCTGTAAAATTGCATAGTTCAATTTAAGTTTGGTTTTTGTAAGAAGGAAAATATCTGTGTTAATACATTAGAAGTTTGAAAATAAGCTATAAAATTCTAGCCAGCGGGGGTTAAGGTTCTCCATGGCTGTGATTCGCAAGGTTATTATTCTTTATACGTACTTCGGCAAATACGTTAACAACGTATACGTTAACTTCAGGACAGAAGAGAAAGAATATTGAACTTGGGGAATAATATCAGATAAAAAAATATTGAATTTCTCCTACATGTTAGTTAATTCTTTGCATGACAGGAGAAAATATTCCTTGTATGTACGTGAATATGTACGGTCTAAGTTTTGAACACTTTAGAGATTGCGAAAACTGAGTCACGGTCCGGGATATTATTACAACTATTTACACTATTTGATATGCTTATATTTACCATTATAAAACATGCCAAATTTTATTTTCAACCACCGTATAATTCGCGTAAAAGGCGCAGCAGGTTTAAGTGAAAGTTTTCTACAATTTCATAACAATTAATACTAAAGGAAATCAGTAACCCATTTTTTGTGAAAAATGCTCCTTAAACACATGTGTATACGGTGCACAATTTTCACAAATTTAAACTCGAAAACAGAATAATCGTGGACAGTATGTAGCTCCAAAGACGTTTGACATAAAAAGAAGAATTTACCGCGATTCTTGCCACTTCGAAAGGTACATTATCAGAGAGAAGCCTCTTTTGTGAGACACTCCTGAATTCGTGGAGAGGCGCTAACGTGGCAGTTGAACTTTGAACCATTCCTCCGACATTAACGTCGCCGTCCTTCAAGCCCATAGAGAACGCGGTACACCAAGCACCATTACCGGCTTGATTCCTTCGTATCAATAGTCGTTTTTTCCCCCCTTTATCTCAATAGCAGGCGGAGAGTGGAAGCGTTCAAAGATCCCACCTCAATAATCCAATCAATTTTAAGGCGAGGGAAAATAAGTATGGAGTCCTTCCCTTTGGCGCTATTCCTCCTCTTCGACTAACATGAACGTCTCCTTACCAGGGACTTAAGTTATTGGAGGAGAACGAGGGCTGGGATGGGAAAGTGAGGTTGCGTGGAGGTTAGCCTCACCTATTTTCGACAGGGGTGGGGCGAAGGCCTCCAGAATATATATATTTAGAGGAGATAGGGTGTGGAAGGTGAAAACGCCCCTTGAGTTAGGCTGAGGGACACCTCTCGCCCTGTGCAACTCCCTTGATAACTCTCCCCCCCCCCCTCCTGGCTTCTCTCGCCCTTAGAGATCCCAAATATCTCTCCCCATACTGCCTCTTCATCTCCCATCGTTCTCCTTAGACCAACCCCATCTCCGTTCTGATAAAATTCCCCGGCTACGGACGCCTTCCGCCACAAATCTCCTCCGTCCCATCATAATTTCGGTAGTTTTATTAGCTTTTTCTAGCGGAGAAGAAGAATGGTAGCTATCGAGATCGCTCCCGGATTTTCTATTGTTGTGGCCTAGCTGGAGAAGGCATAGTTGAGAGGATTAGTATTTAAGTTCAAGGACAGGGCGCGAATAAAGTAACACAAAGCTGCGGGAGAGTCAAAATAATGGGCTGGGACAGAGGTTTGTAAAATTGAAAAGAAACAGCACCTTGGTGTCCTTATATTTCAGTCACAACCGAGAGTTAAGTCTGGCAACAAAAATACAATCGCCCTGAATGAATTAAAATGTTTGAATGGTTCAGTGCTTAGACATTTGAATGGATTTCACCTTAGAACTTAGAAAGGCAATATTGAAAATATCACACTGAAAGTAGTGAATTAATTTAGAACAGTCTTCATAATGTCATTGAGTTCCATTGAATTTAATACTTTCATATCAAAGATGAATCTGATCATGACATGATGTTCTGCTGAAGGTGAAGTGAAGGAATTTTATACTGTAAGTCAAGGAAAAGCGTGTGCGCAAGGGTTTTTTATCCTAAATAATTTCCAGAAGCGACAATTACCTAAAATAATTTGCAATCTTAAGTTAAGTAAGCTCAGGTTTTACACTGAATATATTACAATGTGTTCGATGGAAAGGTTACTGTACAAATTCACTCTACAATCAGAGCTTCTGTCTTTATTATTTTGAATTCGAACTGGCGGTATTACTATACGTAAATAGCTTAGCAATCTGTGAAGTCAAAATGACAGCTCTCTGAAAAGAAAAATAATAGAGAGAAGGGCAAAAAATCACTGCAATCAATTATTGCTGACTTAAATTACAAACACTAATGTATAAATTATAATATCAAAAAATCTATTTTCTACTCTCACCAGTCTCGACAAATTCCCGCCAGTTACTTAATTCGAGCGAATGTAACTTTCCAGTAACATTTCGTTCACATTTTAGGCGAGAAGTCATTACATTAGGCTACATTCACAGGGCCTTAACAACATCCCTCCTAAGTAATGACCTAAGTTAACAATGAATAGATATAAGCCTTAAACATTAAAAAAACTTAAAATTCCCATTTTTTACGCATTTCCTATAATACTCCGTCAGTTTTATTGAGTTTTCCTGCCGAAAAACAACCCTTCTGAAGGTTGGGATTGGACGACCCACTAAAACGCAAAATTTATTAAGACTCACGAATCCAAGCTTCAATTACTCGATGTCAACTCGACTAAATCAGGAGATTAAGATTATGATCGGTTTTAAGCTTTCGATCACATCGTTAAAGGTAGGCTTAAACAACTTAAAGACGCGCCTGACCACGCGCTTTAAAACTTGGAGAAGTGTAACCTAAAACTTCATCCCCTATTAGCTCATACCATCCCGAATTCACGCTTTTACTCCGGAGATGGGCCCGAATCGCGCAGCTGATAAAAACATTAAACCTTTGGAAAAAGGATCGATTTCGGAGCAGTTTTCTCAGCCTCGTAATCACGCCTTCTCTGAAAAGTATGCCACAACTCAAGCCGGCCAGTGGATCGAATTAGAGAAGGCTGGTAACGTCCACCAAACCGTCCCTCGGAAAATCAACCTCCTACGCTCAAACACGAGAGATTTCAACGCCCGAGTAAAAACGCCAATAAAATCCAGCCGCTCTTCCTGTACAAACACACACGTATTCGCTGACATTCACTCACTCACACGATCAGGCATACCGCTGCAACCAAAAAACCTCGTTGAGTGACCGCGAATTTTTCTTGACAGACAGTAAAAACTTTCCTGGGGTTTACCCTTTCATAGAAAAGAGCCATGTGATACTTTTATCGGACAAAGAACGCGTGGGATGCGCGTTTAACTCCGAGGAAACCCAAAACCTGCTTTTTCTAGAACCGTTTCAAATTTTTACATCTTATAAAGGAGAGCAACATCGTATACAGCAACCGCTGAAGGTACCGCGGCTAGGTCTGTTGCGTCCGGAAGCTTTGCTAATGTCGGATGACGGCGCTTAAGAAAATTATGTTTTTCGCGATTGCAACCAGTTCCAGATTGCTAGTTCCTTCGCCATTTCAGAACCCGTTTCTGTCTTGTTCTACAGCTACTTTTCTCTCTATACCAGATGCAGTTTGGGAGGCACCCTAAGACCCACGCAAGTTCCTACCCGCAGCCTCCCCCTGCGCGGGTTCACCCAAGATAAGGACGTTCTCTACGACTGTTTCCTTTTCTTCTCCAGCAAACCAGTCACCATAAGAGTCTCCGAAATCTGAGTAAAATTGTCTTGGGGATGCATCAGTGTTAGCTAGCTATGTTTACGTGGCTTTCCCGCTGACTGTGACTGGAATTAAGTTTTCACCATCAACGTGGTAACATAAAGGGAATTGTGAAGACACGACTGCAGCGATCAGACAAGGCACTAAGAACCGCCTTCCTGGCGAAAACTTCTTTTCACTGAGTTCAGGTTTCGACGAGGGCAATTTCGTTTTGTTCAAAAAATTGCTTCAAATTGGGATTCTGCGGTAATTTGAACGGTAGAATAAACACACAAGTAGATTTTGTGTGCCTGGGACAATCCTTTGAGAAAGAAATCCGAGAGCATTAATCCCGACGCTGTTTGGCGAGTGCTGATGGTCTTGAATGTAATCTTGAAACGGTATCTTAAGTGGGAGGAGAGTGTGGAGTTTTGTGAGGACCTCTACGATGATCTTTCATTGAGGCATTTTGCGGATTAGATGACAGGAGCACAATGGCAAAGTCATTGGTATATAGCAGGATTTCCCAACGACCTCGTCAACATCGTCTGAAAGAATATCCATTGAAAAGTATTGAAGCAAATTTTTATCAACATTACTTATTTAATAAATAGTTAATAAATAACAGAAGTTAAAACTACTTATCTCACAGTTTTGAGCAATCTTCAAACATGCATGATTTACTATTCATACCATTAGTATACATGCTATTTATTATAGATTTTATCGTTAAAAACCAATGAGTTGATTTAAGTATTTACTCTAGAACAAACTTCTATCTTAGTGAGTTCTTACTCCATCGTTGTCTTGAAATTATTTTAGCTAAGACGGCATCTTAATACAATTATCTTCGTTAAAACTTGGTTTATTAGCTAATTTTACCATTTTGAGATCTAAAATCCAGGTCCGGAGAAAAGGTAGTTATTGTTAGTAAATCATTAGGTATTTTATTGTAATTAGGTAGATTACTTATTAAGATAATTCATGGTTGTTTCATAAAGTTTTCTGATCTCTCTAAATACTTATTTTTAAAATTATGAAAGACATTTGCAAGCATTCCTTCTTAAACAGGACCGTAAATGAGTGGAACAGTTTTCCTGAGGAAGTTCTAAAACCTCTTCCCCAATCCCGCAGCGGTCTCATAAATAGAATTAGAAAAATGAACGGCTAAATAGATAGTAAATGTAAAAAGTATACCATATAAATATATTTCTTGTGATGATCAACTTGTGTGTATAGTAAGACGTAATAATGATAATGATATTGTTATAAATTGCAATTCATGAATATATCTTTGTAATTGTAATTGTATGACTAATTGTATGTGAAATTGTACGACTACCTCCTGGAGGTTTTGGAGGGGTTTTCCTCCCGACTAGGGTGAATACCAGGCAGAATACTTTCTCCCCTCACATAAGTTGACTCTATGATTTCATAATTGTATTTGTATTGTATACCTTGTGTTATTTGGGGTACATATTGTAGTTATATTGGGGCACATATTGTGTTATTTGGTTCATTATGATCTAGGAATTATTATTATTATTATTATTATTATTATAAAACACTTTATTCGGCGAGGTTAGGCCCATGTGGGCCTCTCTTACACCTAACCTCTGTAGTCATACATTTACATAGAATTTCAGTGTTAAAAAATGATATAAAATAAAAAAATACATTTAAAAGTAAAGGATAAGATTGCGGGGAAAAAACTCTTCGGCTGAAGACCTTCAGAGAAAAACCCACGGTGCGGGAAAACGCTCACATAAGAAGGGGAGCGAAAAAAACCCGCGAAAACACAGATAGAAATGAAATAATGAAATCGTAAAATCGGGGAGGCAAAAAAAAAAGATGAATTAAAATGTCGGCATTTCCGTCCCGTCCTATGATTGGGTTCCATGGTGAGTGTGTGGTCTTCAACTGCGGGTGAGGTCTTGTGTCTGAAAATAATTAATGGGGGAGAAAAATAGGTATGAAGTAGGAATGATACTTAATTATGTATACGGTTGCAACCGTGGAATAGATTCCATATTCCAGCCTTTTGAATGAATAATAACAATAATAAAATCATACTTCTTACTATCGTAAAACTAAGCCGTTTGTGCCAATAAATTTATGTAAATAAAAGAAATTTTCATGTTATGCATTTTTGTTATGACTGATAAGTTGAAGATCAGTGCTGTTTTGTTGCTATAATTTTCTTCAAACGAAAGAAGCATTAATACTTCTGTTTTTATATTTCCTTTAGGATTTTGTAACAGAATAACTGATCCTCAAATCCTCTAATAACAAGTTTGAAGCTTAAATTCTTTCAAATATGGGGAACCATTGGTTGTGAGTTAATTTTAGGGACAAATATTTTCCATGTCCGACTTTTGGTGACTTTTTAACTACCGGAATTATTCCACCAGAAAATCCTGAATTCTTTAACGACAATATATCAGATCAATAACCACTCAGGAAACATTCTATATGACCGACATTATTCGAACAAAATCGCCATATCACTCCCTCAGAGTTAGCCGACTTGAGTCCTAAACTCACGGAAAAATTTATGAGAATCAGGGCACTTGTCCCGAGATACTCCGAAAGACCTTGTATTGACAGATATACGAGCTCCGACTGGAATCCTCGGGAAGAGCGACTTACCGAAATTAATGTATATCGGCCGATAGATCTTCCGTATACCACTTAAAATGTAGGTATGCTAATATGAGACCGGAACACGATGAAAAATTACGCCCCGCTACTTAAAATTTACGAATAACTTCATCAAATCAAGTCCAAGGATCTCATAGGGTAAGAAGCGGCGTGGATTAATCTCAAATTCAGTTCGAGAGAAAGCAAAATCCGTTCTCGTTCTCTCGTTGACAAACGCTCTTCCTCATGACGGCGGCAAAGGAGGGAATGTTATACCGAAAAGGGCGGAGGATGCGATGGAAGGAGTTCGGAATTTATAGTGACAGATTGAGGTGGGACATGGGCGTAGACCCGGAGGAATTTTTAAGGGACGGCAAGGCACGAGGCAAGTGCCTTGGATAATATTTATACATATTGCTTCGGATGGAATGACTCCCAACTGGAGAAGAAAAGAGATTTGGTGGGAACAAATTTTACTTACAAATGGGAGAGAGAGGGAGAAGTGTAGACATTCCCAGTCATCTTTCTCGCTTAATGTCGGAGAGGTAAAGAAGAGATGAGCGGAAGAATGAGGTTAGGCTTTAGCAGTTAAAAAGGCATTAAGCCCCGTGAGATTTTAAATTGGTCCTACCTACAATCATGCGCCATAATTTGTCTTTGCTCCGAATTTTACAGGGGACGGCGGGATTTTTCTCTAGATCAAATAAAGCTGTCACGTTTGTAAATGCTGCATAAACTCCCTGAATACGAAAGTAAGGAGTCTGTTCCTACCTTAATGGCCCTAGCCCCAATGGTTAATTAACTCTGTCATATTTTTAATTAAACTTAATCAGCGCTTAACGGGGATTAATGAATGACTTAATACTCGATTAAATATTCTATTTGCTTCAATTTTCCTTTCTTAAATAAATTTCCAAACTCCGAATTAAATATAACATTCTACGTTGAAATATTTTAATGGAAAATATTTGGAAATTTATTCATATAATAATTAGTTTAGTATAGGATAACTCCTTTCTGCCTGGCAAGGTTGCCTTTGTAGAAGGAGTAAAACAAATCAATGATAAAAGAATAAAAATGTATCCTGAATTAAATGTGAGTGCTGCATTTCTTTCATTCAGCTAATTGGTTCATAAAATGTTATATAAAATGACTAAACAGTGAAAATACAATCGATGAAAAAGTCGTTTTTTGTTACTTTTGATTGAGTTTGAACACTAAGAAGGCAATTTTCCTGTACTGCATGTACTCTGATTGTAATGATTGACTTGACTTGTTGTTTATTTATGCTGGGCCAGATGAAGCCGAGTGGCCCCCTCTTCCCCTGGCCCAGGGCTCTCTCTAAAGGTCAAGTACAAAAAATACATATATACAATTTGTACATGTAAAGATGAATAGTAATTCCTCAATTCTGCCTCATGTATCCGTTCATAAATGCAACGTATATTCTTAATTATCAACGTATAAGTTTTTGAGAGAGAGAAAATGCAGCAAATAGAAAATTATCCTTATGATAGTAAAAAAGGGGAAAAATGAGCAAATATTCTTCCAACATGTTTCCTGCATACAAAAGCGATGGCTCTAGTTACCATTGCTTAGGGAAAATTTTTAATTTTTCTTTGGTTACAGATTAGTGAAGAGAGGTATCATTCATTAACTTCCTTACACATTTGTTCGTGGTTGCGATTTTGTACAAGACACTAAGGTTAGGACACCGTCTATCAAGGGCAATCATTTTAGTCACTTCTTTTGAAGGGCCAAGGAAATTAATTGTTTTTGATAAGGTCTTTGTCCACCTTTTTGGTGGACTTTTTCCAGTCACTGTATTTATACATTCAGGAAACTAAAGGCAAATTACCTCAATCCCCATCTTGAGGTATGTCTCATCACCGATCAAGGCCTTTCGTAGCCAATAGAGGAAGGTTTGAGACTCAAGTCTACCTTCAAATTGTAATTTATACTGCATGGACTGTATAGACATTCTGCACACTGTAGGGGCAGACGGAAGTTACAGCAAGGGCAAACATTCCTCTCCAGAGAACATCTATATGTGTATGCGAGAAGTATATGAGTGTAAGAAAATGCAATAATGCGGATAAAATCACAAGAAAAGCATTCGGGAAGACTTTCTGAATGATGAAGGCAATTTTTCTCGACGCCTCCGCTTCTTTCCGGTAAGATCGCCACGTTTCGGAGGCGGCCCTTTTCAGTCCGCTCTATCTTCTCATTTGAACGTGGATAATTTCACCATTTGTCCAAAATCTCTCACATCTACCATTCGGAGCTCTGTTCGAGCACGAGTTTAAAGCGAACCTATCCTTCTTACCGATTGTCCTTCGGATGAGAGGGTCGAGGACCGAAACGTTCCCTTAACAACCTGTTCCCCAAAATAAATAATATTGATACTCTCCTTAACGACATTGCTCCAAAACGAGGAGAGGAACATTTAATGTGGAGCTTCGCAGCTGAAACAAGAGAGGCCCGTGTTGTCAAGAGCAGGGCTCGTGTTCTCTCCTCCCTCGGCCAGATCAACATCAGTTCCGCGCGTGTATGCGTGTTCCAGACGGAATGAGACGCTGACTGATTTCTATTGAGTTGTAGTCCTGATGACGATCGAACAAAGAAACTCGGGCATTGGCGCAGGGGTGGGAGAGAAAAGGAGAGGGTGAAGGGAAGGATTAAAGTATACGCGATAAGGGAGGGAGGTCAAGAGGAATTTGGTGGAAGGAGAGAGCAAGAGAAACGTGGATGTATAAAGAAATAGATACGTTATGAAGAGAGGAATAAGGAAGAGAGAAACTGAAAATTGCTCAACTTGAGAAAAGGAAGGAAGGGAACGGGGGAAATGAATACAGAAGGAGACAGACTAAGATAAATTAAGAGAGTGGTTAAAATGAGAAAAATAAAGGGGATTGAAAGGATTAAAGATCGACGACGAGAATAAAGATGAAGAAAGAGATAAATGGAAAAGGAGACGGAGAAAATTACGCAGATAAGGGAAATAATTGAAAACGTAACAAAGAGATGATAACAGAAGCGATTTGATAAGATAAATTCTTTATAAGGGACAGAGTTGAGTTATAATCACCCATCCTTTCGTATGAGCCCATGTTTAACTAAAAATTTGCGGGAGTGGCGAATGATAAATGTATAGGGAGTTATAGGATACAAAGAATTTAACATAGAAAGAAAAACGAATAACGAATTAAATGTTTGAAGAATTGAATTCATAAAAAAATTAAAGAAGGAAAAAAATAAAATCTACAAAGACAAGGGATAATGAAATAAATTACCCAGTGTATCTCGATTTTGATCGAATCGAGGAAAAATTACGAAATAATTAAAAAAGATCAGTTGGATTCAGAATGGAGTAAATACAGGAATGGCTACAGTAAAAAAGTAAAATAGTAATTGTAGAAAAGAAGATGGGAAGAAAACAAAGCAAACAAGGAGATCGATCATCAACTGTATCAATCAAGCAAGCAACTGCATCGATAAGAATTTACACGAAGACATTAATGGAAAGGATTAGCGGGAAGAATGAATAGATAATAGACGAAAATAGAACATATTAATAGAAAGTGCTCCAGAGAAATATATAATAATGAAGAAATAGAATAACGTGTTGACGCAGGAAGAAAGGAGTAAAGAGTAAAAGGATCTAGGAAGCGTTATTAAAAATAATTGGAGAAAGTGTTAATGGTTCTTAATACTGGATGGAAATGATTATGGGTAAAGCGAAGCCATAGAAAAAAGAAAAGAGTGAGGAATGTAAAGCAATGGCAACAGTCAGAAAATATCAAAGAGTGCGTGCTAGGAAGAGGAGCAGAGGTAAAAATAAGGAGCTGAAAATAGAGAAACGAGGATTGAAGAAAAATATAGCAAGGCAAGTAGTGGTTGTCGAGAAATCGATTAAATCAGGAGTCTGGGGGTGAAGAAATAGGCACGTAGTTTGGGGTGAAACCGTCCAAGGTCTTGAAGTAACTGGCGGGGTTGAGAGGAGTGAGTCTTAAAGAGGGTGTCGGTAGGCGCCAGTGAGTAAGAGAGGGCCACACCCAATCGTCTCTGCACAGATATAAGTGACTTGAGGGCTTCGTATCACGAGCCACGCCGTATATCAGACCAGGTAAAAGAAAAAAAAGCTCGACAGAAAACGAAGACTTGTGTAGTACTCCGTCTCGAAGCCCCAAATCCCTCTTTTTATTTACGCCGCTGTTGTTCAGCTTTGATTGAACGTATCGTATGGCAGCATGAAATTTCAGCTCCTTTATGGATGCGGGGACCCAGTAACAGTGATTCAGGTGCGATTTGTTCTGGGTCGTAATTTCCCGTGCCTTCGCCCGTCGTTAGAAATATTCAACGAGTGTTTCACGATTGTTAACCTGCGGTTGACTCGCATTATTCACTGTAGTAATCCTGGGAGATGCTGCAATCGAAAGGTGAATTAGAGTCGAACTCATGCTGAATAGTGGCCTCAGCTTAGTCTAAGATTGATCAATTATTATTATGTATAACAGTGAATGATCGAAGGAATCGTTATTATTAAGCAATTAAATTGATTCCTCTTTCAGCTAGATGTCTGATGGGTCTACCGAATACCTAACATCTCAAGTCATTTTATTATGGTAGTTGCTAATTTAGGACGACAAGGCAGGGGATCCCGGATAACCAAGGGCGTTCGTCTTAGGTGGAAACGATCCCGGGTTCGATTCCTAGTGGGAGCACATATGTGAGAAATTGCCCTACTTTTACAAGTACTTTTAACAACACCACCACTTGAACGGGAACTGACTACCACTAACTTACAACGAGCAAAATTATAATAAAACACACAGAAAGTAACAGATGTACATTTGTTGCGGGAAAAGCTTCACATAACATAGAAGTTTTTGGAGAAAAGCATAGACACGGTAAAACGAGTACACAAGGAGGGAGGTAAGATTCCCATGAACAAGGTCGTTCTAGGGAATAAAGCAGTTTCTAAGTCATTAAATTTTTCGGGCAGTAAAAAATATATAAAATATTTTAGTATCCAGCGTCAAAAATTATTATTTTTTAATGTGTAAGTTTTAATTTGTAATTTTGATCTCGTATAGTTATTATTATTCAGTTTTATGTAAATAAAATATAATAATAAATAACGCATAAAATAATTTCGTATACATATCTGAGTTATGCACAAATTATTTAAGATATTTTATTCTTATCAGCCAATTTTCCTTTACTATATAGATCACCTAATGATATTATTAGCATTTCAAAACCTCCAATTGTAATACTCATCTTCTCAAACTCTACCTACATCCCTTTTATTAAACCCTAATGGGCACTTTCGAAAGCCGTCCGATTCAAACCAGTTAATAAAAACTCGAGCACCCTGGTGGTCTTTTTATGTCACTGTTTCAATCAGATTAATTCCTCTCGGGGCCATATTTTTACACTTGGTGTACAGCCTTTAGAACCACTCTTGGCTCAATCGCGCGACCCCATTGCTTCAATCACCACAAAGAGGCCTCGTATTTTAAAGCATCGCGTGTCAAAGGAGGCAAAAGAAGCAACGAGATTTGAAATGTATTGGAAGGAGAGCTGGGTAGAGACAGAGAGGTCCGCTTCGAGAGGTGGTTAGAGGAAGTTGAGGTTCTTTTTTACCGGATGATAAGAATGTATGCATGTTACATAGTAGGCCCTCGGTTGCCATTCGTCAGTTTGAGTTTGACCCAAGATTTCGATCAGTGGAAGTGCCTTAACAGGGCAGAAGAGGAGGATGCATGAGGAGGGAGGGGGGTTGGAGATGAAGCTCTTGGTGGCGGCTTACTGGAAACAACGCTGGATCTGGGAATACGTCCCGGGGACCCCACCAATTCTTGTCGTGCTCTGCCCGGGGGAAAAATCCTCCAGTAAGGTGATCCGTTATATGTTACCCTTATGTCCGAACTCGCAAACCATTTCGTACACACGAGATGATCACAAAATGCCTCGCCGATGTCATTTGTTAAAAGGGGAAGAAAATGCCTCGGATCTGGGCGAGGTTATAACGCGAACGGACTGAAAAAAAAGATGGCCGAATTAGATATTGACGGGGAAAATTCGGGAGCGTTTCCTTCGGAGGCGAATGAATTATGTTAATGATTGTTTTACGATTATGGAACTACCAGCAACTGGCTTGAGTGATAGGTTTTGAGTTAGGTCTCGTCTTTCACGATCGATGGATTTTGTTCCGTGTTTTTTGTGCCATAGATTCCGAAGAATAGATTTGAAATCGGATTCCCCGCTCTGCGGCTGTTGGAGGTTTTTTTGATTTTTTTAATTGCTAATAGGTCTACATTTTCTCTATAAAATAAGCGAGTTAACGGTTATGATGATTTTTAATATTATGGCGATTAAAAATTATGAAAGAGCCAGTAAGATATATTTCGAGATATCCAAAATTCACCTGCCACTTTGGAACTGAAAAATGAGATGGGAAGAATTGCCAAAGAAGTAAATTTAATCTAAAATGTTAGAGATTCCTACGTAAAAGTTATGGTATATGAACATTACATCAGTCATAATGTATAATTCTTAGAGTAATACCAGCAACGATTGTGATCATACGGTATATACAAAAGTTAAACCAGTCAGAATAATGATAATTTGTAGGAATGTTATTGTAACATTACGTCATGGCATATTAGCATGACTCGAAATCAAAAAATTGAAAATCGTTGTCAGTTTTCCTCTATGCAAGGAATACTAGACTGACTTAGAGCGTCGGGTAGCATAAATTACATAATAAAACTCAATTTGAAATTAACGTTACCTTTAATTATATTTTTAAATCATTGGCTTCAAATATCCTCGTTATATAAGGAAGGTTTACAGAATAGTTCTTCAGCAAAAAAAATAATTTTCGTGTATCTATAAATTTTGCAACAAAACGAAAGGTTACTGTAAAAAAATGACAGCTTGTATTCACACAAAGTAAATCTTTGCAATGCTTCTCAGCGAAGTTACCAAGAGAAAATAATTGTGGTGAACACATATAGATTAATCTGAGTCTATGATACTTTATTAATAAAATGAGACTTTCCGTACAGCAATGTAATAAAAGAAAGAACCTATGTATTCTAAGTATAAAATTTATTGAAAAATTAAAATTATAGTGACCGAAGGAAACAGAAGCAAAAGAACTCTTGATTAATAAAGGCCCAAAAGTGTTTGTCGCCGCCGAATCCATGTCGTAGATTTTTGGCGGCGGGAATTATAGAGCAATTAATCAATCAAAGAGATAATGTCGCGGATACATCCGAGGTAAGTTATACGCGTCACATAACGTGTGAAGGTCGAGAGCTCGGTATGTTAGGAGCTGATGTGGGGTCTTAGTGATAACTGATAAACGTCGTCTTAGGACACAGTGCCTTCACGTGAATGTCTGAATTTGGATGCTTAAAAGCAGAATTACGACCACGAAACATAATCTCTCACCCAGAGCCTAGAATAATTTCCGTTTATTCCTTTGTAACTGGAGAAAATTAGGGTTGAAACGATTTACAGCGGACCTCGACATTAAAGGATTCGGTTCTTCCCCAACGACTTCGACCCGTAAAGTATAATTCATAGCGTTTAAAAATGTCTGATGGGTGTTACGAATATGAGGTTGAAAGCGTTTTCTGTAGGAGAAAAATTCTGAATTCAATATTAAAGTTCCTTATGTTTTATTTTCAATTATTAATTTTTATTCTATCCATTTATTGCCAATTAAATTATTAATTATATTTCTGATTTATTATCGTAATTTCTTTTACATTATTATTTTTTATTATTGATTTATAGATACATACGAAGCGATCTACCGTTTGGTAGGCTACGTGAATCAATATTCCCCATTCAATGCAATTTCTTTCATTCTCTGGCAATTTCTCCCGCCCTTCATGTCATCTAGCAGTTTTTGCCTTCCTTTTCCCTTATTTCTTTACCTTTGCATTTCATCCATTTCTTTCTTAAGCAGTCCATTTCCTCCCATTTGACACACTCATTTTCTCTGTCAATGCACGATTACTTTAATTAAAACTTTAGCCCCTCCATCCATTTCTAGCAATTCTGAGTTTGTTTTCTTAATCACTCCTTTTTTCCATTCTATGCCACATCCCTATTTTGAAGACCTCTAATCTTCTTATTTCCAATTTCCTTAAGGTCCACATTTCACACACATACAAGAATTCACACCATACCAAATACTATATATTTTACATATTCTTCCCGCACGAGCTTAAATATCCATTGGATACATTATATCCCGTTTAAAATGTTTTTCCACGGTTTTACAGGGTGGCATTTTAAACAAAGAAATAAATTTACCTTTAAATTCACCATTCATAAAGAGTACCTATTGGAACCTTTCCCTTTCATGCAACCCAAAACAAATGGCACCATTGTTCCTCTTGAAAAATTCAAAGATGAGAAAATCCGCAAGTTTTGCGGAATGTTATCGATCGAAGAGAGCAGAGAGATTCCGTGTCCGCCGTCGCCGTCATTAAAATGTAAAATATTATGAGATACGAAATCCGAAAGAAAAATGCGGGAGAGAACACTCGCCGGAGCAGCAAGCGAGACAGTGGTCCGTTAGGGGAGACATAAAAGCGGGACGGCGCCACTGTAAAAATCAAACACAGCATCGCCATTCGGCAGAGACAAGGAAGACGGAACGAGAAATATTTCCGAGAGCGCCTCCAGCCGATTTTTTCGAAGGAAGAAAGGGGGAGCAGGATATGAAAGAGATATAAATAAACGGAGAGGAAAGGTAAGCATCGGTCCAATAAAGAGGATCGCCTCAACAATTAAATGATCAGATGCACGGGAGCTGGAAGATTAAAACGGAGAAGATGAAATGGACCTGCGCGAGGAAGAGGCCGGAATGCGGGCGGCTTGAGAGAGAGGAAAACCGAAAAATGTCAGAAACGGAAGTGAAGGAGAGTGGGAAGCGATGGCGCAAAAGGAAGAATTGGAGAGGAAAGATTAGGTGGAATCGAATGCCGGCAGCCTCTGCTTGGGGAAGGCAATTCGTCATTGGGTCGAAGGAAAAGTGGCTGCGGGCCCCGAAGCGAGATGGAATGATGCTTGGAGGTCCACGCCCTCCCCGGAGTCGCTTGCCCTCTACAAGAACACATCTCACATACTTCTATCAAATTCTCGATGATTTTTTATGGAAGGTGTCCACTAACGTATTTTTCGAAGCGGAAGAGGGAAGGAAACGCAGAGGAAATTGTTTCTCGTATAAACGTAAATACACAAGGAATATAAATGGAACTCGCAATATTGTGGAAAAAACTTTCTCGTTCCAAACATTTCCTAATCTAATATTTATTTCTTCAAATGCGTTTGATAAAAAAATTAGTATTGCTTACAGCCTCAAACATCTTTGCGGCCTTAACCATGCACCTTAATTATCACTTTCCCAAATTGAATGTAGAAATAAACTATTTGCAGTGTTCTCTAATTCCAGGTAAGAAAGAAATAGAAATTTGGAAAACGGCTGTTAATGAATTAGAGGTTCAAAAACACTCCGTAAGCGGAACTCGCGCTAAGAGACAATCGGGGTGCTCCGGATTAATGATTTCTTCCCAGAAATCGGTAATCCGAAATACGGCTTACGGAGTGTTTTTGAACCTCTAATCCACGTAAGGCCAAAATCTGCGTTAAAAATATCGTCGAATATCGTGAAAATATAATGACATTTTCCGTATCTCTACAAACATTGGAATTTCTATAACTTTCCATCGTTTGTGAGTGATTAACCCCCTGCGCCCTCCCAAAATTTTCTATTTGATTTGCCGCAGACGGTTGAGTATTTAAAGTTTGAAAAATGCTATACAATATCATTAAGGAGTATAACGCTAATAATCAAAGAATCACGTGATTCTCTTCGTTCTCTTTAGACAAAAATGAATAATTAAAGCATCGTACACACCACCATAGTCACACCATAGTAACGACGGATATTTCTTTTTAGAGGGATGAAATTACATTATAAGATATCCATAAGACATCAGCTAGTTATTGAAATTCTCCTAAATTTTGTGGTATTAGGAGGGAAGGAGCGAATTGGAATTCTTGGAATACAATACGGATTATTGCTGTTTTGCTTTCCTTTTGGGGATAAAATACTTGCAATACAGATTGTGTATTGGCCGGGATTGACCGCGAAACACTGGGTGATTTATCATCATCATCATCATAAATTTTCTACCTTTCGGTAGGTTCATGTTTCCTAGTACGTATTCTCTACTAATCGCCATTTCCTTCACCTCCCGGTAACTCACTCCACCCTTCTCTTCATCTAACAACTTTTATCGTTGTCTTCCCCTCTGCTTTTTCCCTTGTATTCTTCCCTCAATAACATTCCATAGCAATCTAATTCAAATTCTTTAATCGTCTCCCCTCAATATTTGACCCATCCATGTCCTCTGTCGACGTTTAATTACTTCGATAAAAACCCTCTTTTCCCGAACCATCTCTAGTACATCTATGTTTATTTTTCTAGCAACCCAACTTACCCTTTCCATTCTACGCAATATCCACATCTCTAATTCCTCAAATCTTTTGATCTCCTCCTTTCGTAATGTCCACGATTCACATCCATACAATAAAACACTCCACACCAAGGATTTTATTTTTTTTTATTTTACCAATCTTTTCCTGACCAAGACTTCTAGTCATCAGTAACCTTCCTTTCACGAGAGCTTCCTTGGCCAATGCTATTCATTTTCGAGCCTTATCTGTACACCTCCCATCCCAAGAAAGAATACTTCTCAAGTAAGATGAATTATTATTATTACCTGTTCTAGTTTTTCGCCATCTACTCTGATTAACTTCTTTCCTTGTTGAATCTCATTACTTTAGTTTTCCTTCCATTTATTTTCATTTCAAATTCCCTTGCTTTATCGTTTAGTGCATTTACTAGTATCTGTAAATCCCTTTCGGAATCGCCCACAATAGCTTTATCGTCTTCATATCTTACTGACTTCATTACTCCCCCTCCAACTTTCACTCCCTTTTCTCCCCAAGCTTCATTAACCATTTCCTCTGCATATATATTTAAAAGCGATAGAGATAGTAGGTAGACTTTTTTTACCCCCTCCCCAACTCTGTTCCATCAGCTATTCTAACTCGTGCTGTTGGATTTAAGCGCATATTTTGCACCAAACGCATTTATTTCCAGTCCAATCCAATTTCCTTTAAAATTTCCATCAGTTTTGGCGATTGAACTCTTTCGCAAGCTTTTTCGTAGTCGACAAATATACAATTACATCCCTCTTAAATACTATGCTTCGTTCTACCAGGGTTATTTACGTAAATGGTTACATTTTCTCGTCGCGGAAATCTTTCAAGAGTGAAATTACATTAGTTTACAGCTCTCGCCGACATGGTGGTACAGAAATTAATTACCTCAGTGCCTAAGAAGATTATCCTGGATAAAATCAGAATTTTTTGCTTTCCTTTTGGGGATATAATAACTTTACCTACTCTATTTGTAATTTAGAAAATATATTCATAAATATAAATATGAAGGTTAACCAGTTATATTTCAGAATTAGTCCCCCACTCTGTGGATAGCCCGTGGACTTAATACTCAGCCTTGGCAGATGGTTAGGAATCAACTGCATCATAATATACGCTCTGATTCTAGTAATCCTTTGTCGAGTAAAAGTTCCACGAAATCTTTGAAATCTTATCTAAAGCAAATCAAAGCGGAGCGAGGATATAACTGCGACAATCCATTACCTCCACTACGAATAGCGCCATTCAAACGCTGGCACCCGTTGGTCTCGAATTTCCATTACAGCAGTCAGGAGGTAACTCACCAAGGCAGGTATCGCCAATAACTAAGAGAGATTTATTCCTCGCGTGACGGATTGACCGGCGGGTCAACTTCCGTGTCAAATTGTGCCCTTTTAGTCCTGAGATATGGTCGTCGCTAACCCATCGCAGTCTCCAGCAGGGGTAGGTCAACCCGGGAGTAAGGTAAGTCCATTTAGTCGCTTCCCACCAACTGAACCCTTCGAGACCATTGCACGCTTCCTACTGAAGATCGCCCCTTTACATTCCCTTCCTTCTGCCACTGAAAAACCACACCGCCGAGCCGGCTTTCATGCGCATTGCCCTGCCTCCATCCTTCTTTCAGTCTTTCGTTTGACAGAACAATAGCGTGGGCCTCCTCGGATGCAAGAAGCACCAACGCGGTTGCTCCATCGACGATCTATCGATAATCTTTTAAGGCCGCAATTCTGTTGTCTCTTGGAGGCTGCGAGGATGGGAGAGAAAATCGCTGCTGCCGGAGATTTGGACTGGAAACGTATGTTCACGGAAGATTGGACGTACGGTGTGTACGGAAGGTCACTTCGAAGATTGTATGGGGTTATCCCCTCGGTGCTTGAGGATCCACAACGGAAGGAGTCGCAAAAGACCATTGCGCATCTATTATTCAATTAATTTTTGAAATAGAGGAACTACCATTCCGATGGGTGAGCCTAAATCATCCATTATCGCCACGCTCTTAATCTGTTGCGGTTTCAAATGCACGCTTAGCTGCCATTGCTGTATTTCATTGATACATTCATTCTCAGATGCGAATGAAAAATTAAAACTAAATAAAATGAGTGAGTTAAATGTCTTCGCCTTCTTTAGAATCAGATAAGCCAATCATGTGGTGAGCATGTAAGCAAATTAATGTGGTGAAACTATGGATCTCTCGACGTAAGTCCAATGCTCTATGAGAATATTCCTAAGTCTAGAATATGTGGGTTATTCTTAAGCTGATAATATATTTGATTAAGAAACATAACATGATTTCAATGAGAAATATGAACATTTAAGCACTTTTACTCCTTAGATGAAATAATTTTAAGACTTTCAATACCTAGAAGAATTTTTTTCATTTTGGTCACCACTGTCAAATACACGATGCAAAGTTAAAATAAAACTGAAGAAGAAGATTTCAGAGCTTTTCTAAAACTCTGAATTACTATAGCTGTGTTTCTTTTCCTTGTATATCCTGAAGAAGAAGCTCGAAAATTTAAGTAATCACTTATGTGTTAGTATAAGAGATGAACATTGGAAAATGAAAGGAAACTTATAAGGAGTGATGAGTAATTAATGGTGTGAATACCCGGAGAAAAACATGAATGCATGATAACGAACGATGAGGAGTTTATCACTGCTAACGATCTCAAGAGATAAAGTTTGAGCTGATGTAACCATGTAGAATAATTTACCGAAAATTAATATCGGCCAATGCGTAATTCACTCCAATATAAATTCTAAAATATATATTTAAGCCTGAAATCTCACATGATATTTAAAGAAGATAAGTTAAATATGATCAACGGATCTACAATCGAACCTAATTCCTGCACATTTGTACCTTGGAATCCATCTCTGAACTTAAAACACGTTCTCAGGGAGTGAAACATATCACTTTAATGCGTTCATTGCCTCTCGCACAAAATCTTAAGCATTTTGAAAGGTGTTGTCGCAAAGATTCAGTAAAAAAAGAGGCTGTTATATATTAGCACTTATTACCCTTGGTTAGATGTATTAGTTATGGAGCAAAATTGGGTAGACATAATGCTGAAAGAAGAAAGGAAATAATCTGAAATCATCAAAATGCTGTAAAGATGGAACTAAAATATACCTGTTTCTATACACTGGGAGCGTGTAATCAAAGAAAATATCAGTTAACAAGTGATAAGAAAAATTCTTTAGCATTAATGAACAAGGTCTCTTTTGTATATCAATAGTTTTCAGTTTAAGTTGCATTATAACAAAGTCTCTTATGCCTTTTTGAAAAATATAAAGGTAAGATAACTTTACGTAGTGTTCCTGTGGTGTAGATAAGAGACCTTCAAGCTTAATGGTAGGAAAATAAAACACGAACCACTGCTAAGAAACTAAATCCAATTTTGATGTGTAGAAAAAGTTGCAAAATTACCATACACAAACCAAAAGAGCCCGACTATTCTTGACGCATAAGAGTTATTTTAATGTGAAGAATAAGCAAGAAACACTCAGTCAGTCTTCTCTTATTAAATCAGTCACTTGAACGTATTCAGGCTTATTCTATCGTTCACTCCCAAGAAGAATGTTGACTGGCCCTAGTGATACTTGAAAACACCCCTGGAGACGTACAAAAATGTGTGAAAACAATGTTTCGCAAACAGAGTTTGTATTTTTACCTAAGCCAAATTCTTTGCTCGCCGAATACCCTCCGCCACACTGCACGATCGAGGGCACCTAACAAACGAATGGGGTGGAGGAAATGCAAGGTGGAGAGAGAAATAAAATCTCTCCTGAAATTTTCCCTTTGCCTACACCTTGAAGGACCGCCTGCGAAAGATCTTCCTCCTTTCACTTCCTAAAACAATAAGAACTCCGTGCGGAATATAAAAGAGAAGAGAGTGCATTCCACGATCCGGAAGAGTGGCGAGGCAGTCGAAAAAGCCGAAAGCAGTCGGGAAGATAGGGAAAAAACGAATGGACGATTTTTCCGCATCTGCTGCGATTACTGTAAAGGAGAAAAAAGGTAAGAGTCGGTGTTTGAAAGGAGATTGTCTCCAGTGAAATCCATTGTGGAGGGCAAGAGGAATGTATCTTAAAATTTCCACATTTTAAATTTCCCTCTCCCAAAAGAAATACCAGTCACGGTAACCTTGCATTCGGAGCCGCAACCATTTATTCTTATTGGGGAGTTGATTATTTTACTTGTAAAGTATATGACTTAATAACAATATTAGATTTGTGGTTTCTATTTTGTTATGACTGAGGGACGACTGCTTCACTGTGGTGTGTTTAGTTGAAAAATATCCGATTTATAATTACATTTTCCCTTCAAGTGGAAAAGTGGAAAGAAATATTGACATTAACAGTAATAGTTTTTTCTCTCTTCATGGTATTACATTTTAACGGGTAGCTTCTCTAGCGATAACGATTCAAATAAAACTTGAAGGGAATCAAAACTTCTCTGCCTATTTAGGCTTCAAAAATAATGAACGGTAAGCAAAACATAAATAAAATGTAAGGTATATTTCACTACTTTCGCCTTCACTTCGTTGGACTACAATTATTTCCATCTTAATAATTTAATTGCAGTTTACACAAAGTGTGGAAGAAATAGCAACTAAATTATTTAGATTTTTAGAAACAGCAGTACTTTGAAATTAATTAATATGAACAACATAAGCTTTAATGGATTTGCATAAGAAATTAATTAGTACTTAACACTGAAGAAGCTCTACGTCCTAGATCATATACTCTCTATCTTATTTTTCCTCCTAGATCTATTATATTTTAATAACTTTGAAAAGCTTATACTCGGAGTCATTTTAGAATATTTTCACTTCCCCATTAGTACTTTGCAATGGAAACTTCAAATCAGTGGTCTTGGCAGCTCTAATTTAGATTTAGAGTGACATTTTTACTAACATGTCAAATACTTTCACTTGGTCAAGCGAAAGCGCAATTAAAAATATATAATCATAGCACCATTTATTCTCATACAATTTGAAACAGACCAAGAGGTTAGTGAATGATGCTTTGTAATAAAGTCGCTATGTATCCATTTTTAACGTTGCACCATCAGCTTCCCGATGCGAATATAGGCTAGCCTAATAATATGAGTAATACTTGGGCAGCAATTTTACGCTCCAAAGGATTTACCTCGATATACCTCGCATTTACATTGCAATATCTTCCTTGAATTCTACCACTCCCACAGGCAATTCTCCTCAAATTGACCGGAACTACAATTAAACTCGTCTTCACCTTCTTCGCATAGCCTTTCAAGGAATACGCTGAAGGTGGATATATTTTCGCGGAAGACAGTAAAACGTAGTGTTATTGGCGGAGACGTTCGACAACCCGGATGGGAAGACAAGGAATGACCTCAGGCAACCCCCGACACGATACGCAGAGCCTCTCCTTCAGTCTTTATGTACACATTCCTCTTTCTCCCCTCACATATTTCTATCTTAACTTTCACATGCACCTCCGAATTCACGAGTCCCATTACGACAGCAACTGGTACTGCACCCAACACTCCGCTCACTAGCACTTCCTCGTATGGCTACCAACGGGTGCTTTATTACAGAATGTTCAGTAAGTAATTATAGCGCTGAGGTGCTTATGCTGACAATCTTACGCCAGAAATCATAGTATTTAATGTCAATTTGGTGAAGTGCGTCAGTGTTCGATTCGACTGCATAAAAAAGAAAGTTGGCATCTTAACATTCCTATGAATGAATTGAACAAATAAATGTAATTTTTTGACCTTTCTTCTTCCCTTTCAAAAGGCTAACTAATTGCGGTCTAGTTTAAAATAGATTAAAGACAAACGTATCCCTGGAATTTTTAGAAATTACAACAATGAACTACGGAAAAAGGATATTTATAATTACACAATTCGTCTCGTGTGAATATCTTTTAATGAAGTGAGAACCGATTCGTATTTTATTTTCCCAAGGACGTTTGTACCAATTCAGAGATATGTAAATTTTTAGATAAGAGATAGATTACCAAAATGTTACCCAGAGGCAAGAATGAAGGTCGAAATTTTTGAGGCGCTACAAAGTTTTGGGGAATTCCACATTAGGGCTCCATATAGATAATCAGGTATTCATTGAGTTGAAATGTGATTACCAAATTTTGGATGGAAGGAATTTGCGATCGATGGGGCGGCCAACAACCTAAGCTGGTGGAATACGAACGAAATTTTATACTTACTTACCTACTTTGGGTAGGAGGGAAATGATTTAAATACTTCACTCGCAAGCGATTTTCAGAATTGGGCATGTATCACAAATAAAAGACGCGTGATACTTACGCTTCTACGAGAAGATCACGAATGAAATTTCACCTGAGCCCTGCCAGAACAATGTTAAATTTTGCGCATGTGGGCTGAGAATGTAAAGTTGATCGTTCTCGTGCTATCAAATGAAAATACACTTCCATTTCCTCCGAATATATGAAATTGCTAGCCTAGCCATAGCGATCTACCCAGATTCACAGATTACTAAATTCTAGTTGTTAAGGGATATTATACACAGAAATAGGTATCTAACCATAAGGGAAATGTATTCTGTTACGTAAATTCTAAGATAATAAGCACAGAAATACATTTTTTATTCAACTACTACTATATCACTACAGTGAAATTCGAATGAAGTACTCTTATGAAAAAATTCGTACTTAGTTAAGTTCTGCATTCTGCTAATCTTATATGCTTTGTTATGTATAATTTTTCTCACGATTTTTATTCCTAGTTTCTTATAGTTTCTTATTTTTCTTTACTGAATGGCATATTTATTCTATTTTTGTTAATGATACTTTCCAAAGGGAAAACCTTTGTAGGAATAGTGAACGTTTTGGTGAAGATTAAAAGGTAATCAACTAGTATATTAAAATTTTGAATTAAACAATACTTCAAAAAGATGACCTATTACGGTAATCAACATAATGCGCCAAATGCATTCAAATAACGACGTTCTCCGATTAATAAATGAGGACACAATGGAACTGTATATTTGCTTTAATTCCCGTCCACTCACTGCTAATGTACCCCCGCATTCTTAGAACTGTATCGATTCCTGCCTTTGATCAATATATTCTGGCGAATTTCTCCCAGTTTGCGAATCAAGACGGTAGATTAACCAGCTGTAACACCTTTTCTCCTCTATATATGGATGGACCAGTTTAAAAGGGACGGTAATTGAGGGTAGGTATTCGACGAATCTCTCTAAAAGATCTGTTTGTTACTGTTGAGGTGTGAAGGTACAGGAATTTAGGTGACAAGTGAGAGAAAAGGAAGGGGATAGAGAGATGGATAGCATAGATAGAAAAGGAGAAGGAAAGGAGAACGAAAGCTCTGGAAAAAAAGTGATACCTTATTATGTAAAAGTAAAAATAAAATATATGTAATAGTAACGAAGACCGTGTCGATTCAATGGAACTGAAAGAGAGAAGTTAGCTATATTTGAGTAATACGTATTTTTCAATGTTTCTGCGATGCCCATTACGATAGATTGCTGCACCTGAAGCATGTCTTATAAATTAACCATTACTTACAGGAAAATACTGGGAGCACGTGCTGTATAATGACAGTCAACTTAAAACGTAACAAGAATGTCTTGTATAACTAAAGATTCCACTTTCTTCCAAGTAAAATAAAAAAGTGCTTTGCTACGACTGCTCTAATAAATACAAAATAGACCAAATACGTGTTACAAGAAGATAAACTTCATGTTAAATTTATTGATGAAGTGGGATGAATCGTTATGTGCAAAACATTTTTATTGGAGGCAAGAGTAATAATAGATAAAAATAACGGAAAAAAATTATTCAGACATAATATTGCATCTTATTCTTATCCGTGATAAAAATTTATTTAGTCTCCCAACCTCATTAAGCATTTCATTTAATAGAGATATAGTGATCTTTTGGAAGTTCTAAATAGCACATTTTTGTTCCCTTTTAACTTGGGATTTAGGCTATATTTACGCATAGATACTGAAGAATTAAATCAGTTTTTGAATTTATTGCACTTTACCTCGTATCACTAATACTTTTCGAGTAAAATGACACAAATGACTATGATAAATCTATTATGACACCTTATGAAATGAATAGCGGTTATTTGACATTGTGAATCGTTGTGAAAATTTTGACGTCGTGAAGTTCGGAGGATGAAGAAGTAAGTTCGAAACTTACTTCTTCATCCTCCGAAGTACTTCTAAATGATATATCCTCATTGACGATGCAGCCCATGCTCTGTTACAGCCACGTAGATCAGCTTGATGGCTCCTAGATTGCTAAATGATTAGCTTTCGATCGCCTTCGATGAAAACGGTCAATGGTTCGAATCTCGATGGGGGCACATACGAGCGAAATATTCCTACTGTGTTCCTACATCCTGAAATAAACATACCTCTGCCCTAATGCTACCAAATCCTTTGTATATAAGCAAGAATCGACAAACCAATTTTCACGCATTGAAAGCGTTCAACAAAACACTTGCTAGAAGATTCCGTTCTTGTTTGCAGAGTCCGGAAAGAGAGCGAAAAATATCTTCAGCTGAAGCATTAGATTATATATCAGAGCCAGGTATATCACTACCCACTTCTTTCAAAAAGCTTTATAACGGGTAAGGGTTAAATATAAATGGTAACAAATAAAGCTCCTAAAAATCCATGAGTGTACTTCTAGAAGATACACAGGATGGCGAGGTCATTTCTGAAGAGACGGGGGTCGAAGGATGTTACCTATCCTACGTTTTTGGGAGTTGCAAGCCAGTGTAATGGGGTACATGTGGTAAAACGGGTTATACCTTTTCTTCGCAGCAGTAAGAAGACGGGGAAGCGATTTAGTTGGGAAATAGGGAGCAGTTAAGGGTGTGGAGGAGATATCCGGGAAAGAGGACGTGCTACAAGAGCTCCAAAAAGGGTCCGGAGAGGTATTGGTCAATTAGGTCCCGACACGGGCTCCACCCACGTTCGTGATACGGGACGTTGGTGTGAAAAAGTACAAGGTTCCCATTCCGTTGAAATAAGGATTGTTTGTTTTCTTAGGAGAAAGAAAAAAAATATGTTTTTAGGTGGATCTTCCGTGCATAAATAATGAGAAGAAAGATTCTTTCTCGGATATATTGGGTTGGCATTCGCAGCAGCAATGTCACTCTGTGGTCCTCAGAACAGCGATTAAAATAATTATGGAAAACAAGAGGTATTTCCTCTGAGAGTTAACTAAGGCAAAAGTATTCACGAAGTATTTGGTAGAGTTGAATCGAGTGCAGTCGTTCGTAGCAATTTCACATAAAGCAATTTAATTTCAGTCAAGGCTAAGGCATAAGGTGAAGGAATGCTTGGAAATTAGATATATAATTAGATATAGGGGTTATCCCCTAACGTACGGCTAAACAATCTTTCCAACGCTCGCTGTGGTTAAAACTTTATTTGGATTGAATTTATAGCATCAAACTTCAAACTTTCCTTTACTTTACAATCGAAGTCTAACCATTTTAACATGAAAATAAGTACAGCAACACGAATTTAAATCAGCGTGTTAGACGTCGGTACATACAATGTAATGACGCCGGATGATCGGAAATCTGGGTCGGTACCACGTACCGACGTCGTGAGAGCTTAAGGGTTACAATGTAACCGCACAACAGCCCTTGTTTCAAAGTTGTTTTAATCTTCAGTAGCCCCGCCAGCCGTAAAGCACCATCGACCTAATTTTTCTAATGGCTTAAGTCACTTTCTAATGTAGTAGTGAGTTTAACGTAATTGAGTCTTCAGGAACTCTTTTATCGAAAGACGATATTATGTTTAAGGAATGCTTGATGACCGTAGCCTCGATCTTGCATAAACGCAATTTTCATCGCCACTTTTCACACCGTTACAATGACTTTAAAAATTCTTGGATGAGACAATTTTAGAAGAAATAAAACACCCATAAGCATAATATAAAGCTGGATGATGGCAAGGAGGTGAAAATTATTAGAAAGATGAAAGCAATACGGTGTGCAAAACGACAACAAAGAAGAGTATTCAACATTTCAGTTTGTTTTTACAGATATCTACTTCTGTACGAGGAAAGCGTAGCGATATACATTCGCTATTTGGGCGAATTTCTACTACATGGCGTACTTGCATTAGAAATGTACTGGATATATCACTTTGCAAGCTGAGAAGCTAAATATCGCCGGAAAAACAAAAGGCGAGAGAACCCCCAATCGTTCGTCGATAAAGGCAATAAAAACGGAATTGGGACCGATAACGGCGAAATCGCTTTTCGATGCTCCAACCGCACCTAGTGGACTCTTTTAGTACTCGTCTATATACGTGGACAGGTGAGGCCATAAACGTATGAACCAATACCCGTAACTTTCGCTGCGAGGGTGAAACATTTCCAAACAAAAGTCTCGATCCCTGGCGAGTTATCTTTACGCTCCCGAGACAGAAGTCGCGACTGAGGGGCGAAAAAGGAAAAGTAACGAAGCGTTAAATAATCCAGGGAGGCGATATGGAAAAATTTCCCCCTCGATACGTGTGTATGCGACCTCTATACGAGGACTTCGTTCTTCTACTCTTCTGATCTCTGTGCGATAACGTCCTGTATGGAAGAAAAAGAAGAACCTGCGGACTATATCCAGAGAGAGGCTTGTAAAAAATAAGGCGGGCAAAATAGCCTCGCCAATAAAAATAAGCCCCCCTTTCGTGCCATACTGTCGTCCGGAGCTGCGAAAAGGGCAATTTAAATAGCGGCGGGGTTTCGGTAACGCATGGCACAGGGAGGTGCGAAAGTGGGGTAAATTACGACCTCTTGCGACCTGGAGAAGAGTTTTAGAAACGAATTGAACGGAGCGGGAATAAAAACGCAACGTAAACGACCGATGCTGATAAGGAAGAGAGAAGTGACACAAGAGAGAGAAAACCAAAGCAGTTAGAGGTGGACGTATAAAAAAAAAACAAATGCCTGCGGGAATGCGTGTAAGAGGAGCCGGGATTGGGTAATTGGGAGGAACGGAGCAAGCAGTTTTGGACGGAATAAATAAAAGAAACAGAGGATTCTGCGGAGGCGTGAAATGGGTCTCTCCCTTTTTCATCTACATGCACGCAAGAAAGGGTTTGGGAGGGGACGTGGGTGTAGGATCCCCATAGCGTGGTAGTTGTACTGGTACGGTGCTTGGAATATCTGGTTCCACTTGCGGAATGACTTGCACCGTGGCTCTTTCCCGATCCCCTTTTATCGGAGGAGATGTAATAAAGTTTATTTTTTCCTCTCCCCGGAGCAGGTGGTGCGGACCTTGCGTCGATCGTGATATATGGCCGGAGATTGAATTTTGTCTCACCCTCCCGCCTCCTCGGGAACCTCACTATGTGATCATTTTATCTCCTATCCCCATTTGAGGGCTGCAGGAGGTGAAGATTCACGGCCGTGGAGCCTAAAAGTGCTACATTGGATGTCGGAGAGAATTTCGTCTGTCATCTTTAATGAATTGGTCCGGATTATTTATTTTATCTCCTTGGGTTTCTCGCCGTTTGGCCGTCACAATAAAATCCTCCACAGGCTAGAGGATATATCCGCCTCAAAATTCATGTCCTAATTTGTATCGAAGTGAATTTTACCGGTGGGCAACGCACGGAATTTTCCGACGCGTAAAATACAATCAAAATCGATGCCTTAGAAGACTCGTTGGGTTTCATTCGAATAAACAGATATACGCTTATCTTCAAAACACTCCAAAATATAAGCAATAGTACTTATTGTTGATATAATTCTGTTGACGTCGACATTATTATTTACTAAAAATTTAGACTGGAGTTATCATGTGGATAAGATAGTTTCTAAAGCGTTTAATAATCTACATTACGTGATGAGTAACTCAAAGGGAAGTAATAGGAAAGAGAAAGAATTAGGATACAATGCAATACTAACGCCTATATTAGAATATGTGACGAATATATGGGGTCCGCACAGCAATACTAATATTTTTTTAAATTGAAAAAGTACAACGGAAAGTTGCCAGGTATGTATTAGATAGACAAGATAAAGAAGATAGCGTAAAAAATGTAAGAAATTCTTGGATGGGAATCGTTTAAAAAATGGAGGAAAGTTAATAGGCTAGTTAGAATTTTTCAAGTAAAAAACGCTGGAGAAGCATGAAAAGAGCTAAGTTATAGACTGGAAGAACCAAATTATGTTACGTTTGTATGTCATAATGAAAAGTTAAGATTAAGAAAACGAAGGACGGATGTGGTTAAATACTCGTTTCTAAACAGAGGGGTAAAGGAATGGAATATGTTACCTGAAGAGACCTTCAAACCCTTACCGAAAACAAGTAAGGAATTTAGGCGGATGTGTAAAAAGATATTATAATAGTGTAATGTAATGTAAATATGCTATATGTTTATTGTCAATTCCTTTTCATAGTGAATTAGTATTAGTGTAAAGANTTTCTAAACAGAAGGGTAAAAGAATGGAATATGTTACCTGAAGAGGCCTTCAAACCCTTACCGAAACAAGTAAGGAATTTAGGCGGATGTGTAAAAAGATATTATAATAATATAATGTAATGTATATATGGTATATTTGTTGTAATTTCCTTTTTCATAGTACATATGTTGTAAAAGATTTTACTTGGAAAAATGTGATCTGCATAGTTGAATGGTGTGGATATGGTGAATAACAAAAGACAATTTCAAAATTCTATATTTTAGGGCAAGTAGTTTTATGAACATTTTTATCGAAGGACAAGTGTTTTTTAACATCAGAGATCCTTGATATTAGTAATTATGCACTGTCTTCATGTACCTGATTAAGTATTGCGAATAATGCCTAAGGGAGGTCTTACGAGGGTTTCCCTCCCTTCTAGGGCAAATGCCAGGCAAATTACTAATGATCCCCCTCAAATGATCATTTCATAAAATTTTAAGTATGCAATGTAACATCTTTTAAAATTGTACCCACTGCCACCAAGTCATGCACCTGCTTGTAGTGATATCTGTTAATAAATAAATAAAGTACTTTTTTATTTTCCATTCCAACTCTTAAGTGTATGGTTCATTCTTTCTCGATCACCTAACTCGGATATCCCTGATTATCTTTTACCAATTATACCTGTTTTATGTCTTGGAACTTCTCTCATGGCGTTAAGTCCGTTTTGGTATGCCTAAAGGATTCAGATAGCTTGTTCATTCTAACTCTGTCGCAATATGTTGATGCTTGAATTTGGCGAAGCGATATTGCACACTATTTTCAAACAAGAGTGAAGAAATTAATATTTGTATAACGTATTCACGATTTTATGTAATATCCATCAATGGATATTAAATGAAAATAACCAAACAAACTTTACTGTGCGCCACTAATTTTGCGACAGTAAGTAGGTGTGCCGCGGAATAGAAAATTTAAGATACTCCGTGTTAAGCTTTAGCCTTGGAAACAATTTACGAGAAACCTCTTTCACCAACTTCTATTTCTTTTGAAATCACGCAGCACGCTCGAGCCGATTTTTGCGACTCAAATGATTTCATTGAGAAAGATTCCGAAAAATGCGATCGTGAAAATTTCGTTGTTTTATTTCACGTTGAGTTATGGTCGCCCTAAACGAGTAAGTCAAGAACACCTTCGGACAGCTCAGACGCATAATGTTTCAAGAAAGTTGTAAAAGAGTTATTAACAGAACGAAACAACGTGATAGATTGAGTTGAAATTTAATGGTTGCGATTATAATACGTTCGGTTTATGGGTTCATTCTCGCAAGTGAGCTATTTCATCTTAAGAGTGGAGGCGTGTTTCCAGGTTGCAGGTTACAATCTATGGACCTAAATTAAATGTATAAAATTGGTGCTAGTATACACGGTAAGATAGTCTAACATTACAGCAGTGGGCCACATAGATCAGGCTAGCAGGACGGGGTTTACCCGTAGAATTAGACAGGACGACTCTATTTAATTATTTATAAAAGTATTTCGCTGAATTTTGCAAATTTTTGCATTGATATTTTTATGTAGATTGTTCGCACATATGTAGATAAGATTTTCTACGATCGGAATTGGGCTGCAAAACTTAGGAAGAATAAGTCGACAGATTTAAAACCTTCAGCACTACGCTGTAGGATCCCGGAATTACGATGTTTAGATAGATTCTACGAGTCTACTGGAAGGAGAAATGAACTATCACCTACCTCGCACGTTTGACAATTACGGTAAGAAATAATGGCATCATTATGTAGGTGAATATATGAATAAAATGACTGTACGACTGTATTCCGTTGGTCTAAATGGGTCAAACCTATAGCAGTACTATTTGGCAAGGGGTCGGGTATGGTATCACTGATATTATGTACCTACAACAATTGACAGAAATGAGATAGTGAGAGCTTCAGTTTTTTTATGAACCACGAAATCTTCCAAAGTAATTCAAAATCAACTCAGTGCAGGGAATGAAAACACCACTTCAATAATTTATATACTATTAATTTAAGTACATAATGTGGTGTCGTTGGTGCAAATATTAAAAATACTGGAAGTGTATTCCTAAAAATAGATATTCTCCTACTCCTACTCCTCCTAGGATATTCCTATTTTTGCATGACATTTACTTAATCGGATTTCAAAAGTTTAAGAATACTACTGCCTTGTGAAAATCATACTTGAGAGTGGACTCAGGTTCTGGGTTTTTCTAATCACTAATTATACATTGGTATTGCTGATTCTTTTCCTCTATACTCGTATTTGATTAGTTCATTAAGGGTATTTTATTTGAAAACTTTTATAAACAACGATGCCTTTAAAGTATTACTCTTTCTAATTTCTACGAATTCATAGGAAATTATGCAAATTGAAAGCAGAGATTATTGCACCAGTACTCATGACTGAAATTGCCGTGCTAAATTAAAAATCAAATATAAACATTGTCATAATCTCCGGATAATTGTGTAGTATATGTAATTTGACGACTTTCTATACATAATTTTTTTACCGTAATTATGCGCTCCTAGTAAATTAAGATTTCTCAAACGAACATGCTGGGATTTCTTTTGATCGTTAAAAAATATTGTAATTTTTTAATAGTTTGTTTGATGTGCTTTAAATATAAATGATATTTCTAGTAGAACTGGGACAAGAGATACATCTCTTACAAAAATATTTTGAAACCTTGGTCTGTATTACGCCTATGGAATTCATTATGCATCCACATCCTGAACCACGGAAGCATATTTAAGCGACGATAAATTCTTGAAAAAATCACAGTAGCTGTTCCGTTCTGATGTTTTGAGTGACTTACTACATACTAAATTCTACCATTTCCCGCGGATATTCCTGCCACTGATACCTCTGAACGCCTACACTCCCAGTCACACACCATCATTTGCCACATTTTAGTGAAGTTGAGACAGTAGGGGGTTTCATTTCTTATTTACTGTGATAATTCTCTGTCCCAGAATTATTATTTGTTCAACTGCGGAGCGAAATAAGGTGACATAGACCGCTATTTCCCTTAGTTTGCCATTGTTTCCACCGCTACGCAATAGAACGCCCACCCAGTGTGTGTTCCAAATGGGAAGATGCTGGTGATACAAATATCTGATACAAGATGTGATACTACATCAAATTTTTTGAAATGTACTTATTTGATATTCTTAAACTTCCATCATCCCACTGCTTATCATCCTGTGTACCGTGTCAAACTGGTATTCCGAGGAATATGTGATGTTTTAGTATTTTTTAGATTTTGCATTATACAGAATTACATACATACATTTCGTTTGTCGAATTTTTTGTCACTTAATGGGAGTTCGTAACAAATGTATATATTTCGTTTGGCAGAGTACTTACGTTAAAATTTATAAACATGAATAGGAAACACATCACAGTAAAGGTATACAAGGATCTTGTAATAAAGATATTAAATTATTTAAGGTCACAACATAGGAAGGAAGAAAGAAAAGGCTAAGGCCCGGTATTAAAATGTATAGTTAGAATGAAGTTTAACTAATCTTTCCTTTGGGCCCCGGTATTGTATAGTTTGTAATGGTTTGTTAAAGCGAAGCTTATAGTTAATCTCCATCATATACGGATATAGAAGATTAACTATAATCTTTTCTTCAATAAACCATTATAAATACGGGCACTAAAGTGAAGATTAGTTAAACTTCATGCTGACTTTGCATTATATTACCAGGATTTAGTCTTTTCTTCCTTCCTAACATTGTCTACGAGACAAGGGAAAGACGGAGACAAAAGCAGTTAGATGGCATAAAGGATGGGTTGGGTTATCAGGAGGTGAAGGAAATTGTGGCACCTGAACCTACCGAAAAGTAGAAAAGTTATGATGAACTATGAGACAAGTGTTTAGTTTAGGCTGCGAAGAAGAATCGGTATATTTGTTGCGTGTGCCATGGAAGATAAATAGATTGGAAGAACTGCCCTCTTCCACATGAATTACATTTTTAATTACATTGAATAATTTCATATTTAGTGTATTAAGATGTCTATAACCATTAAACACGAAGTGACCATTAAACTTTCTATCTCGCATAATCAAATGTAGGCCCATTTATGTACATAATGTATGAATGTCAAGTGTGTCAACAGCATTTTTCAGCTGGCACAGAGAGCCCGGTGTCGATCGCATTCAAAACAAAACAACCACACTCAAATCTTACAGACCTAACCCAGAGGATCCGCAGACGTGGAGAAGTTTTGCAAGCACGGGACTCGAACCCGAAGCTTCTTGCCATGCGGCAGCTCTAACTATTAAGTTATCTCCTAGAGCAGTCTCACGCCGTATTTCTCGAGACTTTATAGTCAAGATTAAAGCAGCCGTCCGATAGGGTGAAAATCCGGGTTCGAGTCCCAGATTGGCAGAACTTTTTTTCTCTACTCTTTATGATTTAGGTTTTTCCTCAGTTCACTCCTTATTCTGTTACGTTACCATAAATCCTTTGCTTGTAAATCCTTTTCTTTGGGGACCTAATGTTTCTCCTAGAAGCAGCACAGACACTGAAGGATCTCAGGCGCGTCGCTAAAGACAATAACAAGCGGAAGATAAACAGGTCGCCCTTAAAAATTCAGATTCCAGGATTCGCGTCGCGTGGGCAGCTCTCACTTCCTTTTAATAACCTAACATTTCATTCAAGGGCAATGGTTAGCGTCAAACACGTGCTCCAGCCGTGTGAGGTCATTAATAAGGCGAGGAAGAATAATTTGCTCGTTACAACTTCCGCGACCGACTTTATTCTCCGAGTAATTATTCCCATTACAGGAAAGCGTAGATCTTATCGCGGCTGCGGGTTAACTTCGCCATTTATGTGGTTGGTACTCGAGCATTACAAGGAGGGCGACTGTTAATTTCGCCCGTTAACAAACGTTTCCTCTCGATGTCAAAGAAGGAAGGGGATAATTTGGAGGGTTGAGAACCTGATACCCGAAACCGAACACCTTAACAATTCGGTCGGGACAATACTCAACTCCGTGACAGCCCGGGACGGCTTTAGGGGGCCATAATTTCAAAACGAAGTCGTTCTGCTCTCCAGCTTTCCGTTGGACCGAGCAGGCGGAGATAAAGCGGAAATAAAGTTCTGAAAATTGTCCCGAGATGCATGTATCTGAATACGGCCTTACATTGTGGCAAGGACGCAGTACCTGCGGAGTTGAGAATTTGCTAAATCTTTCCCGTGCCAAATCGAGATTATGGATTTTTCCGAGAGCTCGGATTTAGCGCGCGTGATGTTTCCCACGCATCATCTGCATATCAAAAGACCAAGATGGGACGTCACGCGTGGCAGTGCGTGTATCTCGAGCGGAGTCTATCTGCTCGTACATCTCGAGCTGTGGCCCTCCTTGAAATGTACCCTTATCGGAAGGAACGGCGCCATAAATTCAAATTCCCGCGTCGCTTTGCCTGTCATACGTGAATGTTTATCTCTCTCTTCATTTCCGAGCAGATGAGCGAGTCGTAAATGGAGTATATATTTGCCTATCTCTTAAGTGAATTACTGGGAGGTGTTTACGCACTTCGAAACAACACCCCCAAGGAGGAAATCGTAACTTACGTTCTCCGGTCCGAGTTATGTTTTGATTTTCATGCGGATGTTGTTTTTATTTGCACATTGAAGTTTCGAAAATAATTATAGTTTTACTAAACAAATACATTTGAATTTCCTGGATCGTACTTTCAAAGGGAATAGGAAGAACTTTTAAGATGTACAAGACATTATCAAATTGAGTGAATAATTCGTTTATTACTTCAGTTTTTATTTATTTTTTTATTCTGCCCTTATAATCGTTTATAACCCTAGGGTGATAGTAGTTGTTAAATTTCGTATAAAGAGATTCTTTAATGGCACTTAGATGCAGCCCAATTTTTACCAAATTATGAATTTAAAGTGACACACAATTTTGATGATGAATTGACTAAAATTTCAGCTAAATCAAAGAAGGAAATGGAAATCATCGTTAGAAGTTTGTATGATAAATATAAAGATCTCTAAAATAGAACGATATATTTTAAGAGATCTGTTTTGCTATTAAATCAAAAGTTCTATACTAGTAAGAACGAATAACTTTTTTCCAATGATTTTTGTGAAAGTTTATGCAATGCTGCAATAAGTGAGGTAATGCGCAGATCTCATAGACCTTAACTTCGCTTCAATAATTAACTGAAACTTTGGTAATTGGATCATATCCAACCCCGTTATACATCAATATGTAAACCGAATGTGAAGGGAAATTACCCTATGTTTTATTGCATTTTCTTAAGTTACTGCCCATAACATTTCTCTCTTCTATTTCCTTGAAACTCTATTTATAATTATAAAGGGTTAGATGTATAATATAATTTATAAAGGGTTAGATGTAAGAAGAGACTTGTTAGTCTCAATCTCGCCCTGAATAAAGTCCTTTATTATTATTATTCTCTATTCGGTGTCGTATGTTGATCTTGCATAACTCCTCTAACATCGTAATTTTAATGGCAGTACAGTAGCATTGACAGATCTAGAAACTCTCCAAGGGTACTTGCCAACAGGGTGCGATTGAAAAGAGTAACCTCACAAACGCATCTCCAATTAACTTTTGAAATGCCATTTTGTTCTAAAAATGAAGTTGATGAGTGATCGTAGAAAAACTTCACAATCTGATTTTCATTTAAGCTCTTCGTCAGATACTATACAAATTTCTAGTACCACAGATCCACCAAGGGGAGCGGTCACCCTCCTCGCACCCCCTTGGATTCGCCAATGTATAGCGGAAAACTCGCTTACGGTATTCGCTTGGAAATTATCAAGCATCCTCTCTGCGGCAGAAAAATGCTAAATGCTCATATGGGATAACATGTCATTTATACCATTTTCCTGTTAAATTCCGAAAAACGACCAAAAGAATATTAAATGTGTTGCATGACGTGAATGCTAACGCATATTTATCACGAACTCAAGCCAATTAGCCATTCAACTCATTCTGTCTTTTAACCAATTTTGTATCAAGCTAAAAGACAGAAAGAGTCCAATGGCTAATTGGCTACCTACCTTGATTAAAATATATCGCTCGTGATGCTTATTTTTGTGGAATTTCTACCAAGTTAAAAAAGTTGCAATAAGTGCCAATTGAATACCTAATGATTACCAAAAGCTATATATTAAAAACCCACCCACTTGGGTAGCGTATAGGTGTGTTTCTGGGTAATCAACTCTCCGATTTATGAATTTTATTTAATAACTGCAGAGTAACTAATTTCGGTCGATTTGCGCATTGTTTCACCTCCTACATTGCAATTTAAAAGGTGATTATCTCCTGTTAAGAAGACTATTAGAGACTCAATTATCTCTGCCAAGTGGGCAACGCGTTTGACTTCAGTGAAAGCGGTCCCGGGTTCGATTCCCGGTGGGGGCCTACGTGCGAAATGGCCTAAGCTGTCGAAGCAGTCTAAGATTCAGGAACCTCTTATACCTTGAAATATGAATGTTCTTTGATATAATGTTTGGTATGGAAAAATGTATTTCAACAGCTAAGAATTAATACATGTACTGAAAGCCCAGCGGACTTGAATCTGAGTATCTACATTTCTCCATCTCAGAGATACTATCGCGTCTGTACCTCTGATATACAGAAAAAATTGCATGTATTCAATCAGAAATATGTTAAATAAAATCAACATTGAGTCATGGGGCTAAAAAGAGAAAATCATTTACATACGAATATTCGTAATAAAAACTCATTGTGTTGACTGACACTAGAGGAAAGATATCATCGCACTGATTAATAAAACCAGTATATCTAACGCTACCTTTTTTAACAACGAAGGTGGATAAGGTGTCTACTTCAATGAGAGTTTTTGCTAGGGTAGAATCGAAGAGGTTAAATTATACGGAAATCTAAATTTTCTGATACCCATGAGTTTCTTCTTGAATTCACCTGCAAATAAGAGCAAATTATTACAAAAAATGGGATCTCAAAGGCAAACAATTTAACGTTCTAAAGAGGGATAAAATTTCCCAGATAGAGAAATACATTTTCATATACACTTTCCGATCCAAGAAAAACCTTTCCTCATGGCTCCGGACGGGGAAATCCCCGGTTTATCATCTGATTTTATAATATTTACAGTAAAATCGGGCCATCACAGTACATAAACTCGCATGTCATACTGGCACGTACATCCTGAGCCATTTTAATATTTCTTCCACCCATTTTACTCGTAACAGCAGAAACAAAAAAACTAAGTCAAACAAGCTTCCCACCGTATTAAAATAAATATAGCAACACTTCAACCGCTTTCAGATTAGAGGACGCGATATGATAATCATTTTTGACTTTCCTTGAAGGGGCCCGAAATAGTTTTCCCTGCAGGAAAAGAGAGCGCATTGTATTCAATTTACCGATCGGTGGATTAGATAAGGAGATCACAATTAGAAAATTCCGACGAATTCCAGAAACAAAAAGGAACCGAATAGAAGAGTAATTTCCGCCTGCGCGCGGTTCCTTTCGCGATCGGGAGATAGCGCGGTGGAGGGGGAGCATTTTCCAAAACCAATATCGATAATGTTTTAAAAACCACCAAAAAACCATCGGCGATACATCTCCGATCTTTCCCGATAAGGATGATTTATCGCGGTCGATAGTCAAACAATCTAATCGAGCGATTCGGAGATGCGGGGATTCGATTAAACCTCTCGGGCGAAAATTCGGGGGAGGGCGACGGGTCCCTGAGGGAGCGAGTACAATCAAGAAGGCGAGCGCACAAAAAAGTTAATTATAGTGAAAGGTCACGGAGGGATGAGGGTGGGCGATCGATTTGAATATCTATGAGGATAAGAGTGTGGACGACGTGCGGTTCGAGAGTTCCTTTCGTGGGGATTTTTTTGGTCGGATGCCTTCGATGGACCGGCGGAGGGTCGGGGAGAGTTTATCTAACGATTGGGGGGTTGGATGGGATGGGGAGGTGAGGAGAGAGGGATGGCAGGTGAGGGTGGCATTATTCATCACTTCACATCGCCTCCATGTTCATGCCCAAGTCACTCGCGGCTACGAGGGATATCGCCATCGAAAATTCCGGTAAAACTTTCGGGAGCTTCCAAAGTCCTATTCTCTATAGGGGATAGTCCCTTACCTTGGTGTTTCAATCTGGATTCTCTCGTTTGAGGAATCTTGTTTGTCTGACAGATTTTCTTCAAGTAATATGTACTTCATCGTGATTTACGAATTGATGAAAGATTTTGGCAATAAAAAAGTAGTTAACCAGCCCTTCATGGAAAACTAATTCATGAAATTTAGGAAAGTATATTTTTTGTAAAGAGTAAATATTAAACTTTGACTGCTTTCGAAACATTTACTACGGAATAAGGGAATGTATTGAAGAATTTAATTTATATTCTCTCCGGCAAAAATATCGGTCTTTGGCTCGATTCCGGTTTGATATTAGCTTAACTCCCTGCATTATCTGGTCTTTCAAATTTGCCAGTTTCTTGTGTTGGAACTATATATTTAATCACCACATGCTGCTCAGCATTAAGTTACGTCATTGATATTGTTATGCTTAAAACTGTGTAATTCTTTTTATGGCAGAATAAGAGTATGCTACAGATTCCGTGAAAGGTGACTGGTCAGTTATGAAGTCGAGCAACCATGTGTAGGCCAAAAGAGATAAAAGCGTTTCAGCTATACATATCTCTAAATGCTTCTGTCCATTCTATTAGTCTACGTTAGAAGTAATAAGAAAAGCGTGATTAATCTGCGAATAAAGGCCAATTAATTAGTGCTGAAGAAGTTAAGTGCTCATGTGTAAAATTATAGGCATTCGGTAAAGGTTAAGTCCAAGCGCAACATCCCTTTGAGGGAAATGGCATACTATTCTATAATATGCGGCTCATCAATTTTATTTACAGAACACTACTCTTCAGTAGCATACTGGTTGCATTTTCTTGTGTTGTAGTTTACACTAGTTTATTATTATTTAAGATAAACGGAGAACAATTAGGTCATAAAATTCTCTTCTTTGGTAAGATTATTAGTTGGAGATGATACTTCATCTAAAGATGGGTTACAAAACTATAATTATATGAATTGACAAATCAACATTTATTAAGTAGAAAAGAGGAGATTTTGTACTCAATAGAACTGCCTTGAAAAGTTCCGGGTTTATTATCCTTTTACGTTCTTTCGAAATTGAGGCAAATTTTCGCTGGACTTCCTACATTTCTCCGAGATAAATGAATATCTTTCGTTAAAGCGGAATAATTTACGGAGGGAATTTAATTTAAAACTTGGAAAATTCGGCGAGATAGGGTGATGCGAAAATTAGAGTATCGCATGACCGTATATTTCTCCTTAATGCGGATCGCAAGCCTCTATATCAAGCTATGTGACGAGGAAAATATTTCTTACCGCAAGCGATCGTTCCTAAATATTCCTAATGAGATTCCAGAATTTGGTGGAAGAAGATGAACCTTTAAGGCCGCCTCAGGTGTTCGGAAGAGGCTGGAATGAGAAGGTTGTTTTCACAGAAATGCAGACGAGGCAAGAAAAATAAATCTGCCCCAACCCAATCGGCTACTATCCCTTCCAATATTTAATAACAGATAGCACCGAATCGCCCCGGGACCTCCATTAAGGGCTATCGTGTATTCTGGTCAAACCGCCCGCATAAACTACTACACCTCTAGGGGAGAAAATCAATGGTTTTTGTCATAAATAAGGTGAAGTAAAAATGCAATAAAACAATCAACGTTGGCTGAAAGCTTCTAACATCGATTTATAACGCCTCGGGTAGAATTTTTTCCCACGTTTTATGACCTAGCCGCAAAAAAGAGAGTGTAACCACGTGGAATATCCCGCCTTAAGATATTTCGAATTTAGATTCACGAATAATTTTTAAAGTAAATGATTGGCGAGAAAGCAAGTCAGCAAGCGCGAGAAAAGATGAAAAGACATTGTGAAAAATAATTATTTGGTTTATGACGATACAGCAAATAGAAGATACGGATTCACTGCCACGTCAAGTCCTTCTATTTGGTTCACTTCCAAAGAATTACTTTTGAAATTATTTGAGGCAGCCGTAAGTTTGTGATACTGCTTTGCTTTTAAATTGTCAGGTTACTTACTGAACTCACTTAATCCGATTATTTAGAAATGCTCTTATATTCTTTGCTCCAACATTTACGATATATTCCAATACTTTAGCATAGGTAAAGTTTTTTCTGAAGTCCATATCACGTTTCTTTCAAGAAAATAATTCCTTTAGGAGCACTAAAACAATACCCAAGTTTATTACTCCACTTGAATAATCCACTGAAAGCCAGGGTAACAGACAAGCCTTAATAATCAATCATTGTTTTAATTAGCCAGATTACGCTCAATGATCATCTAGGTTAATGAATCTATGCAGCCTGCTTAAAAGGAAAGGAAAAGACACGTGAATATCAAACACCGCCGCATATGCCAAATTATAACCGGGTATGGCTGAATATAGGCATGAATACGGCCAATGCCTGTAAACGTACCTTAATAGCATAATTACTCCACACATTATTGCTTGGATGATGGCAAATATAGGGGAGAATAAAGGCAAATATACTCATTTACATGATTTGGATTTAATGACGACCCAATACATTAGATCGCGTCAGGGAACCACAGAAGTCTTTCACAACCTCATCGTTCGTGGAAAGTGCTAAGAACATGTCTTCAACGCAAAGTAATTGCCCTTCCATCGCCACCACGTGTTTTCGGCTCAACCCCCGGCGCTTCCAAACGACTGTCGATTTTCCAAAGCCCAGAGTGGATTCCTCCTTAAATATGCACTCTACATTTTTTCTGGCCGTTTAAATCTGTCTACTTTACTTTTCGGAAGTGTTCCTTCGGCTATTTATCCTGTCGAAGAACACCTTTTCCCAAAACACACTATCCCATCCCGGTAATTATGACACATTCATGAGCTGGGTCAAGAACCATCATTTCTCGCCTTTTAGTGCTTTTTTATTCCTAAAAAGACGATCTCGGAACCTCCCCATCGGCGCGTTGCTTCTTTCCCCGTCCACTCGTCCGGTCATCGATTTGGGATAGGATGAGTAGCCTATTGCTTCTACTCCCTCGGGTGTGATTTTAATATATATAAGACCGAGCGAGCGAGAAAGAGAGAGAGAGAGATGATATTTTACGTGGTGTAAAGGCGTGGGAAAGATTTTATTTCGGGGAAAACGACTATCGATTTCGTTGGAAACTCGTTGGTCCGAATGCAAAAAAGAATCCGATAAATTTATGGGCATTTCTTTCGTTGGAGAAGTAAATGAATGTCTTGAAGATGAAAATGGAATAAGTTGAAGCAGCTCTTCAAGATTTTTTTAAGTTAACTTAAAGGCACTTTATAAATTCTGGCCAAAGAACAGGGAAGGAAAATTACAATTAGCTTTCTTTATTCACCTGTGATATTATTAACTACGTAATCGCACGCTGTTCTGTTTCACCTTTTATTTGCATCCCTCTGCATGAGTTTGAAGTCCAATGAATCTAAAGACTGGTACATAGTAAAAAGTTATAAATACGTAACCAACAACGGTTTCAAGCGTTATTTTCTGGTGTATTCAGTGTAAGGATACTCGGCTTAACATCTTGAGAAGACGTGGTTTATGATAAAAGAAGGTCATAGGATACTAAAAAGAGGAAACAGTGTATAAAACTAAGAGAAATATTAATTATAAGTTTTCAAAGGAAACTTATGCAAATAACTGCAATAACTGTAGGAGTTAATAGATGAAGAAGCGACTTGAAGAACAACAGTTTCATCTTTGGACATCAATCTATTTTCTTCTACAGTAGTAATACTCGTATCATTTTCCCGATGATTGTCAATGATCATTAGGAAAAGAAAATGAAAAAAACGATGATCATTTTACTTACATAGCTCAGCGTTAATATATAGTAAAATTTACGATTTTACGCAATAATTGAAATAATTTTCTCTCCTTTCCTTTAAACATTTGATTCTAATCCCGTTGAAATAGTCTATGGGAACACAATGGCCTCTAGGAAACATTGATAGTATGGGGAAAGGCAAAATATATTCATCATTAAAAATCATAACATCTACAACCATGGATCGCAGTTGTAATATTTACTTAACAGTTGGAAGAGAAGCCAGGTACAGAGAGTAGCATCAAATACGTTTGAAAGGATAGCAGAGCATTCGTAAAAACTGATTTTTCAACGGTGTCGTAAAATATAAATACGTTTTCATTTAAATATTGAGCAGATTTAGACTGGTAGCAGTCAATGTCTTTCGGAGTTATTTTAGAGCAGTCGATGGCAATAAAAAGCATGTTTGTTGTAAAAAGCAGACGAAAGATCCTAATAATCGTAAGCCGTCTCTTAAGCTCCTGGCAATATATGAGTCCATCTCTCTCTTGTGCCACACACATCATCGCTTATTGCTATTCGCAGATTTTTCTAGTGTAAATTTCTTTAAACGGGGACATGAAGAACTTCTGATGGTTACGAATTATCACTCTTCTGGTATATCTTGGCAAATTTTCATTTTGGCGGATTCTTGGCGAATAATTTTCATTTGCCTTCCTGCCAATCTTGTTCTTGGATGCGATAGTATGAAAGCTAGTGAAGTATAAATAATGCATAGAACTGGAATAAATTATTCACTCGTTATTCAAAGCTTTGAAAAGCGTTGTTCAGAGTCATTGTTATTCAAATAAGAGGTTCATGTACATATTTAAAACCAAATCTAGAAACTTGCTAAGGAGGGAGCCATTTGATTATTATTATAATTATGAACGTATCCCCAATTAACTTTTAAAATACCATTTATCGTGATAAATACAGTAGTCGTAGAAATACTTCATGCCCGGACTTAAATTCAAATTCAGTCACATCCTAGGCAAGTTATTTGTAATACAAAGTCATGAAGGGGTATTGCCCCTTCTGCCCTCCTGCACCCCTTGGATCCTCCAACGGTAACATTCAGGCTTAATGCTTAACATGCATATATATTATGAATTAAGATTTCCGCAAGGACGAACGCTGTTCCATCCGCAAACCTATTCCTCTCATCTCCCTCCTTGTATTCTCACAGTATTGGATTCGATCTTCCCTTGTCCCTTCCTCCTTACCCTCTCTTTCCTTCAGCCCTCTCCAACTCAAACTGACTCCCCCGCTTTTCCACTACCTTCCCATCCCAGCACCTCTCCGCCACCCAATCCCTTCAGGCCAATGTGCCAACGATATCGACTTACTGGCCCATCGCGAACAGGACCGGAGTAATTAGGAGGCGTGGGCACGGGACGACGCATTTGGGATACGCCTTAAGTTTAACGTTCCATTTCAGCCCACCCCACTCTTCCTCCCCCATTCCATCCTCCGGCACCCAACCTCTCGCTTTTTGCAGCCTCATCTCCGTTTACCCTTTCTCCACCTTCCACGACACAGTAAAAGCGTTATCTAACCTCCTGCTCTATCTTTTTCTCTACGTTTCCAGAACAGTGTCCGAGTTCACACGGGTGGACTCCCACTTTCACTCGATGTACCCATGCTCCAAATCGCGGGCATTTCCTCCTCGAACTTCGCTTGAAGCAGTGCCACATGGTCCTCCGGACACTTTTAAACATCCTCAATCTCAGAAAATGTATTAACGCTCGTTCTCACGCCTTGGTCTGCTATGTTTTGCATGACCCAAGTCCTCCGGTGAAATCACACGCGGAGATTTTAATGCGTGAATTATTAACCCTAAAGTGGACCAGTTAGTTTCCTGGGTGCTCATTGGATTTTTTACGTCCCGTGTTGAAACTCCTTAATTTTCTTATTTCGCGCAACTTTTAAAGGTAAGGGGAACATTTTAAAGGGTGGGCATCAATTATCCGTTACGTGGAAATTCCATCCAGAAGATCGGTGAAATTAATCTCCACCGTGAGCTAACCTAAATGGATGGGCAATTATTATACCCTCAGGTTCATTACTTGGGAATGCCGTATTCACTGGTTAATGAGGTTAATCGCATATTAGATATTACTAATGTTCACAAAATCGTTATATACGCATATTATTCAGCGCATTAGCAACATACAAATGCTATTTTAAGAATTCCGTAAACATTTTCAAATGGAAGCGAATCTTCCTATCCTTTCGAAAATATATTTCTGTGGAATGATAAACAAGGGATATGACCTATTCTAAACACAGTATAAAAGGCGTCTTAGTTGAATTTCTGTTGTTGGCTGTGTTCGCATTTTCCGTTGCATTTCACGCAGCACTACAATCATAATTTCTGCGTAGTTTCAAAGAAAAAGCTCGCGTTATATCCGATGAAACGGAATAAATTAATTGATAAACGAGTTTGGAATCACATAAAACGGCAGTTTCAGCAGTGGCGTGTATTATTACACCATAAAATTCCTACTCGTGAACGAAAAACAAAATAACTTATTATGCTAATGAAATTTTTGTTTCCGGCCATTTTTGTCAACGAATACAATTATTTTCAGAGGTCAAACGGACATAAAAAATATGACAGTACCGGGACTCGAAGCTGAGTAACCCGCTTTTTCTTGTGTGAATACAATTATTAAAATATATTATTAATTATTCTTATATATATTTACCCCCTGCCACACGCCGGAAGGCGGCTTGCAGGGTACTTATGTAGATGTAGATATAAGTATAATATAAATAATCATCTTACAAGTATTTCTCCTAATCTGTTTCCACTCGTCATGACTTCCGCTAAGGAATAAAGAGCTCTTAGTTTCGTTTTCCAGCAATAATTACTGCTGTCCTTTGTTAATACCATCACAATTTGTCATTTGAGGATTTTCTCCCTCCGGTAACAGAGCTGCAGACCGCTTTCTCCGTAATTGTTTACGTTATCAACTTGTCCCGAGAGCTCGACTTAAAATTAACTAAATTAGGCAATAAAATCTCTAAATTGGTATTCTAGATGGGAAGGAAAATTTTTCACTCTCTTAGATAATCTTAAAATTAATAAAAACAAATATTGCACCTTAAGCTGCTGAAACTAAAATCGTAAATTGTAATTGTAATATGTTTTAAATTAAATTAATAAAGACCTCAACGTAGAATACGTAATGAAAAAATGACGTTGTTATCCTGTATCCCTCCAGATGATATTACAGGGGGGTTGTCTGGTATATTTTCGTCATTGAAGAACTATCAGTGGATTATCAGAAATGTTGCTACTTCTAAAACTTGAAGAGGCTATTTTTTTAATGCAACTTATACTTTAATGTATCTCAATTTATGGCAGTGAAATTATGTTGAATTTCTAACTTATTGAAGTAGATATTCGAAGCTTTAATCAACGAATCACATTATCTAATTCCGTATGAATGGATAAATTTGTGGCTCACTGCAGTCAATTCAAAGCCCGTAGCTAAGAAATTAGACCATTTGCAACATAAACCCGTCAAAAATACTTTAACACACAAATACTACTTCTAAAATATCTGAATTTATCCACTATATTGTAATTACTCATTAGCCTCACCTTGCTTCAGATTTCATAAACTGGTATCGACACGTGGTTTTAGAATAACATGAACTTAGCCAACTAATCACTGAAAGAAAATCAATTAATCAATCGAGTAAAGAGTTAAAAAGAGCGAAAGTAAACAAACTCAAGTAAAATCTTGAGAAAACAAAAAAAGCCTTAATAAACAAAACAGAATTTCTGCAAGAGAGATTCCATAGAGAAGGGAATTATTACTATGGGAATTTTTTGTCCAAGGAATTGGGCTTTTAAGGATCTTACTCGCCAAAGATTGTGCAGAAAATCGTTAATATTATACTCGATTGAGAATGAGGCAAAGCTTGTTTCAAACTTTTTGGCTCTGCATCTGGTAAAGCCGATTTTTTCAGAAACAGGAGGAATCCAATTATAATTCAGCAATGTTTCTTTTTTCCCACGTATTTAACAATTTTGCGTCACACTTAATTGGAGAGCGTGAGATGATTCCCTCACGAAGATAAAATGTCCTGCAAGTGCCTATTTCAACACGAAATGCATAAAGATTTTCGCTGACTACGTGCGCACAATAAAACAGAAAAACGCTTGAAGAGTTGCCGACGGAATTTCCCTAAGCGACGGGCTATTTGGAATGCACGAAATGCGTTAATTCCACTTCCATTCGTAAATTTTTTCGCTTATTTATTTTCATAATAATTACATACAACAAATGTGGGAGTTCGAAGCGTATGAGACCGAACGGGGAAATGTACACAATATTTTACCTCAACGTGCGACAATTTCAGCTTTGCAGGCATTGCAAACCCTTCCCATCTCCCTGGCGTTTCTCTACCTTCGCAACAATCTCACTCCCCCAGTGTTTGAAAGTAATTAGCTTCCGTGTTTAGTATTCCGTGTATGGCCTGCATTGCCTTCGCACACCCCCACGTGTGGTAGAGTTTGCTGATGCAGATCAGCAAGGATTTTTCCCATTCCACGTTGTACTCCGTTAACCCACTCTGTCCCATTATCCTCCCGTTCCCCGCATCCCTCATCGGACGGACATCTCCTGCTACCCACACCCCTCCGCAAGGGACACTGTTGACGAATGTACGATTCCAGCTCCGTGGTCAGTTCTCAATACACGTATTGGCTGTTACGCCAGGCAGTTGCGCTGCGTGATCTGCCGTTATAATGGCGCCTGGACAAACGGTTGACGGCGTGGGAAGCTTGAGGAGACAGTTCAAGATCGGACAACTGCGCGATGGAGGGTACTTACGGCGGATAAGCACGTTGAAAGAGAAATTGAGGTTATCTCTTTTTCCTCGGGGAGAAAGAGATTCGAGCGTCATAAATTAGCGACAAAATAAAAACGTCCGCGACGTACCATGCCAGCGAAGGACTTTTAAGATTCCTTCACGAGTGCGGGGGGTTTACACTAAGAGCTATTAAAAATAAACCGAACGATTTCAACACCGCGCTTGTGGAAAGTAAAAATTAAAACTGCAACTTATTTATTCCGCATGTCCGCCGGGTACTTTTGAGGAAGTTTTCGATGCAATCGCGGAAACCAAGTCGCGTACTTGGAATTTTTCCACCGCAGCCTCTAAATGCTTTGCACAATCCGATTAGAATCCGATATCTTAGAACCGGATTTCTCGTTCCCTTTTTACGGACCCCTTGTACTCCATCGGTATTTTTCTTTCGGACTAGGAGGAATTTATTGAGTTGAGTGAGCGCTTGGTATATGAACGTAGAGTAAGGAGTGCCGAGGCGTGGACGTTATGGATGGACCGGGATATTTCCAAAATCTCGGCTCTACATCGTGAGGAAGTGGGAGAGAAAGCAATGCATGGATTGGGGAGGTGGCCCGATTCGGAGAGATAACCCCGCGTCCACCATCATATAAACGTAAACGATCTTTGAGTTACTGATACCATTACCGCTTGGACGGGACATTTTCTGCGAATTTTTTGGCAGTCGCGCAATCGTCTTAGTCTGTTAACTCCTACGCTGACACTCGTGGGAAAAGGCGGGGAGGGCAACGAGAAATTCCACTGCTTGGTCTTGGAATTTTGGGGTGAGTTACTTTACTACTACATGGTTCCTTAGGCCATCTCTTGATGGATGGAAGGATTTACACTTTTTTCTCGCGTAGGAGAATAGATCTTTCGTTTACTTTTGTCTCATTCCAGATCATGGCTGTGGTGATATGGGAGCTGCTAAAGTATGAACAACGCTAAATAATAGCATCCATCTTGTTCTCTCCATATTATACTTGATATGAAATCTGTGAGAAGTGATGTTTGTTGGGCAATTCCGTTAGAAATACGTGGACTCAGTCCAATCATATTATTCATGCTCAGTATAGCATGAGCAATATATTTTTAATATTTTTATACATTGTAATCCTCATTTCCTCTCCAAAGCTTCTGGTCGGTAATAGCGAAGCATTGAGGTTAACGAGGATCTCTGGGCTAAACACTGTAAAGACTACGGTTACTTAATATAATATACAATTTTAATCTCCGCGTTGCTGTAAAAATTAATTCAACGGTATTAGCTTAGCAGTATTCACCGATACGGAAAACTTAGCGTAGGATTATGCACGAAATATTTTTTTCAATTACGGAAATTTTAAGACAAATTTCAACGGGTCCACCTAAAATTTAGATGCACCTATTAACAAGTATCTACGTTTCACACTTCAGTATAACAGCAATTTCTACTAACAACTGATACCTGCCGAGGTCTTTCGGTCGCCTGATTCAACTTGAAGTTGTGATTGCTCCTTCCTATTCGCGAGCAGAAAATTAATAACTTGAGATGACAAACACGAACAAAAATGGATTGTATTTCACTGCTTTTAAATGCATAAACTGAATCTCAATATGTGTTTCTTTTCGATGTTACTTATATCCAGGCCAAAGAAAACTGTTTGGGATCAGTAAAAAACTTCCCTCTAGAAACAGGAAACACTTCGAAGTATTGCCTGGTAATAACTTTGTAATCTGAGTTAATTTGATGACGGCCAACGGCAGTGACGGCAGAGGTGTCGAAACAGCAAAATCACATCCTCAGGCAACTCAATTCGATCACCGCATAACGAAGACTTCTTATTTCTGCTTAAAAAACAGAATACATCAATTTCCCACCCTCTTTACACCTCCCAAATTTTTTTATCTTTCTTTGACGCCCGAAGATTACACGCGGAAACTTTCCACGCTAAATAAAAACCATAGCTGGTTCTGGAAGGCGTAAAAAGTAAAACATGAAATTGCGAATATTCTCGCAAGCTGAAGCAAAGCCGTTATTATTGGAGGAGGGTGAAAGTGATACCCAGAGGGACAAGAGAATCTGGAAGGACCGGTAACCGCTGGCAGGTTGACCCCATCCATCCAGTTTTGGCATTACATCAATTTTCGCATAAGATGGACCTGAAGGCGGCAATGAAATACCATTTATCTAGGGATGGTTTTAAGTTTTTTATTCAAAAGTAAAGCTGACTGTTGTTTGGAATATTGTTTAGTCTCTTGCACGACCTGTATCTTTGTCGTGAAAACAGAAAACCTAAGTTTGAAATGCATCACCAATCGAGAAATAATGCCTCTGTGATAGCCTCTCCCTTATATAGAAACAAGGGTAAGATGATAACTATCTAGAGAATATACGACTTGAATTATATGAAAAGAAAGGGTGATATTTTATTCGTAAAGAAAATTATCTTAAGTGGTTACAAATGCTCCAAAATAGTTGGCAAGTTTCAAGATTTAGCGATGGTGAATAGTGATTTTCAAAAAACGGTGAATTAAATTTTCTCATGGACGAAAGATTGAAACATTTTCCTGATCTCTTTATATTTCTCTACATATAAGAGCAAGGGAGAATCAATGAACAATCTATAAGACGACGAAATTTTAAGACTAATGTGTTCAAGGCTTAAAATTTTAATATTTACTTTTTTCTCTAGCAATACTTATTTTGTATGCGCGTGATTCGGAACGATGATCCAATGCCAGAACAAAGAGACGATAAGAGAGTATACTATCTTTATTTATGTTGCTTCCCGCAAAAAAGATAGCATCCTCTGCTCAGCAATTTTGATTTATACCTTAGCGGAACTCCAAAAAAAATCACAAAAATATAATTATGTTACGTTTCTAGTCCCAAAAGTATGTTTCGAGGAAACTAGTTACTGAATATGGATATGGATGAGTTTTGCTGTGGCCAGAGGTGTATCCAAGGGGTGGTTTTGGGGGTTCAAATCCCCGAATAAGAGCAGAGTCAACAATCAACGGAAGCATGCGAGAGGATGGCCTCTCATAATTATGCTATGCAAAAACCGCTGGAGATTTACAGTGTATTCGTGTTAAAATAGATAAGTTTATATTTTCATTCGATTTTGAGAGGTGGTATTCCTGTCTCTGAATTTATGTGTCTACTACATGGCTCTTAACCCATGGACAAATCCTGGCTACGTCCCTGTCAGTGGCATAGTAAAAAGAGAGTGGGAGACCTGGGTTCGAGTCCCAGTCGTGTCGCTATTTTTCACACTTGTTATTCCTTTAGAATAAATATATTTTATGAGTGTCTTTGAAATAATAATGTGGTATTGTAGATTCAATTGAGTCTAAAAGTATTGTAATCAGAAGGAAACGCTTCTCACACCGTACTCTTCAGTATCATAATCAAATGATTCAATCCTATTATATTATCTAACTAACAGTAAATATCTATCGCAATACATAATGAGCGCATGTACTTGATACACAAATATTTTACTTTGACGAGTCATATATACTTTACATTTCGAACTTTACAATATGTTACAGGACAGGAAATTCTTAAAATTTTAAGTAAATTAAAGACTAAAAATATTAATCATACATTTTCCTCTCAGAATATCTAGTTACCATTCACATGGAGTATGACTCAATGAATGAATGAATGACTCAATTTGACATTTTACATTTTAGCTTCTTTTATATTAGAAATACCAATAGTAAATTGCATGTACCGGAAACACGCAACACGTTTCTCTTCTTCTTTTTTTCTTACATGATTCTCAAAATCATTCGCTCAAACTCGATTAAATCAGTTCGTTATAACATTTCCACATGAGGGAAATAATAAAAGTAACCTTTCTCTAAGGCAGGTAAGAACAGTTTTTGCAATCCAGCTGAGCCTTCTTTTATAATAGCAACGAATCAAAATGCAAAATTTTCTTCCTAGTCTCCTTATGGCTCGGATACTGGAAGACTCATTTGCAGAAAAATTCACCGCCCACCCCACCGTTAAAGTCTCCGCGAAAGAGAGTAAAATCCTATTTTAATTCTTCTCTTTCGACCCCTTTCATGGCTCTCGTGGTTTTAGTGTGGGAGGAACTCACGTTAGGATATGCCATTATGTGCAGAGATAATTCGAGAAGTTGCTTAAAGTATGGCTAAGGCCGCGGCCCAGCCCTGGAAACCTGGCCGGTGATTCATTCTTAAAAGGGTTCTCCCATTTTCCTCGAGGGGCTTAATAAGGCGGGAGCGTTTAATGCCATTTGATACGCGTGTAACCTAAGAAGGTATCTCTCTCTGGACCGGTCAAGTTATTGAGGCAAATCACGAAAACTGCGGAGATCACAGCGCATGAATTCACCGAGGTAATCTTCCGAGAATTAGGAGTCTTGCAGTTAAAAGAAAAATATTTTGTTTCATTATCCGCTTCCTGGAGAAAATTTACCGTGATTATTGCCATATAGAAAGAAGCCCAAAGAGACCGCGCCTTTATACCTCTTACCGGTTTCTTTTTACATTTCCTCAATGGTATCTGATTTTTCACCACTTTTTCCATTACCGTCACCGTCGGTATCGCCTTAATGAAATATCCCATATGATGCGTTTCAAAATGCCCCTCTCGTTCTCCATTTACCACAAGATAACAAAAACTTTACTGAGATTATATGAACACGACTGAAGTGAGGATATCTTACTAAAAGTGATTTTTTCAATATTTATAGGATCCACCAAATGTTTTTCTTCCGAACTCAGTTTGCTAACTGATACAAATCGTAAAAATTAGATGAAACGATTTCAGTGCAGCAATGGGTGCTTTCTTTCGTTATCCCACGGGAAACAAATACAATTATGTACCTTAATTGAACGAATTCTTGATGGCAGATTGATTTTTATATTTACTGAATTAAGTAACACTTAATTAAAAGCCTGAAGATGTAAGCACACATATGAAACCGGTCGCCAATAAAAAGTTCCTGTGGAAAAATACAGGGTTTTATTCTATAAGTAACACTTATTTAGACTGTTTATACGACTTTTAAGAGACCAAGTAGTCATTGATCCTAAAAATTTTTTTAGATTCCCATATATTCGATTTATATGGCCCGGATGAGTATATCATATCGTGTAATCAAAGAAATAAGAGGTTACGTAAATAAACTGCAATGGGGCATAAACAGTGTCCAGAGATATTAAAATAGAAATACTGTAAGAATACAAAATTGAAAAAATTTTAGCTTCGTATGTCAATTTAAAACTATATTTTAAGGAATGAATAGTAACATTTTTAAGGAAATAAACTATTTCTTGTCTAAATTTTCCTTCATCAATGCATAAAGTAAGGATTGAAAATCAGTTGCATGTCTTCTACAGCCAATTCTTTTCTGAAAAATGTTTTAAGGTATTTCTGTTACATAGATCACAGAAATAAGTGAATTAATTATCTTAGAGACATAAATTTTGAACTCCGTCTATAATTCCTGTAATGAACATTCAGGAGTAAAGGTTTATGTTTTCCGTAACCGATAAGAGCTCATCTCACCAAGAAGTGTTTCTAAAACATGAAACATGTTTCATTTTCAATTCGTATAAAATGTTTGTACGAATGGCTTTACTGTTAGGAGATAACGAAAACTAAAATTTATCCGTAAAACAAAAATCCTGTTTGGCATTAGTTGTATATGGGTTCCTAAACCAAAGTGTCTTTCAATGGAGACATCGGAGTAGTCTTTCCTAAAACCGGTTACTAAAAGAGAAGATGAAGTTATTCTGAGTTCCTGCCGTAGGAGAGATCAAAGCTTTCTTGGGTTTCCATTATTTCTTCCTGTTAAATCGAAATTGACTTTCTAAGGGCAGTGGATTGGTCTTTCCGAAAACATATTTCCGAAGAAGTTGAGCAAATATACTAACCGGCTTCATTCAAATAAAAAACGCCTTCGAGTGGAACCGTTCACCTTCACCCACGTGAAAATTATGAGTCTTTTTAATGTGTCTCAAGGCGCCGAAAACAGAATGCTCCGAGCTTTTCCGAAAGGGAGGACGGTTTAATCTGTTTTCCTCTCAAAACTTTCTCGCGTGAATCGATTATCATTCTCTGATCCAAAGAGGACCGAAATAGGACATCCGTTCAACGTAGGACGTAGGGAAATATAGGGCCATACAAACGAAAACTGTGCGGAGGCAGTCGGAGCGGAAAAAGTTATAATGGGAGTGGTTGAGAAAACAAACATGGCTAGTCTCGCCTTCAGATTTTGGAAGGGAGAGAGGTTGGTCGATTTGGGAGCTGAATTTATGGAAAATTAAATGTGGGGAGGGTGACTGATATTTCCTTGCAGGTGGGGCTAACGGGCGACCCACACTGACAATGGAATGCGAGAGGCAAGGTCGAAAAAGCTGAGGGAAAAACTTGGGCAAAGAAATCCATTTCACCATCCCTTGCCTATTTGGTTCGCACCCGCGAAAGCTTATGACACCCCGATGCGCAGAACGAAGAAGCAATTTTGGAGGGGACATACGTAGGGGGAATTTGAAACAGGTATAACTGGGAAATGACATTTAATGGCATCCAAAACCCCCGCCTTGAGCCCTTCTTAAAAAAGTGAAGTTTTCCGAATCAGAATTTTTTCTTAGCGCGAGTGTCATAAGCTTTAAAGGGAACTTCACATATTCTATGTTGTAAATAAGAACTCAAAAGGGCAACACCACACACGAATTTACAACTTTTTACCTTTCAAATAAGAGGGTTTATTCTCGAGGATCAAACCCCACCCGGTACATACACGCTGTATATTGAAAGATATGCTTATAACGTGTAAGAGGTCTGAAGGTTACCTGGAAGGAAAACAAAGCAATAAATAATGAGAAAACATCTATATCTCAATTTTTTTTTAAGGCTTAGGTACTGAGCACGCTACTTTTTCGAGATTCTATGGGTTAAATATAAACCTCATGTCACATTTTTCATCCTCGAGCGATAATAATCTGGGTCTTAAATACAGCATAGCAAGCAGGCGAAATTAAAACGCTTTCTTATTACACGAAGTCATACATGAATATCTTAGCATAAAATAATCCCTCCCAATAATGGTCGCTAAAAATTGACTGGTTAGTTTGCGCATCATTAAAGTAAGTACGATATGGGGACATTCCAAGGGTAGTGGTATGGTCTTTGAAAAAAACTATACGCCCACTCATGAAACAGTTTGAACTGTAATTGAAGAATTGAATTTTCTCTAGAACCCAAAACATAACGAAGTATTCGAAAAATAAACATCAATAGAAAGAATTTCCCTTCTTCGCAACGAATTTTTTAAAATTAATGCTACGTTTCAAAATGTACCTTTTACAGGTCTTTTATTAAAAATTTTATAATAACAATTAAGTTTCGTGGATTGAAATTGATTTTTCTTGCAGCTGATTCAATTTTCATTCATTGATAGAGTACAGAATGAATAATTGGAGGCTTAGAGAAACTAAGCAGAACAGCGTAGTGCATCATGTGCGAGAAAACAATTCCAAAGTAAGGAAAATGAAATTTGTTGCTTTGAGACTTGTAACAAAAATTGTAACTACCCTTTTATAATTAAGTCGATACTAATTATTAGGTAATTAGGAAATTAGGTAATTAGATAAATAGGTCATTAGGTAATTACTTAGGTAATTAGGAACCCAGCAAGATTTTAATTCAGTACGCAGATAAAATTCGCCTATACTATCATTTCCCAAGCTTTAAGAAGTGTGCCCCAAGACAATAATTATGTACACTCCATTCCATATATGTATTCTTTGACACAATTTGTTCTCAGATAACGCATGAACACTCCGATATATGGAACTATTATAATTATTAGATGAATGTAATTATCTAATTTTCAACAATTATTATTAACTTTATTTACGCAGTAAGTGCTGGAGGTTTGCACTCCAAAAAACTTTACGTAGGGGTGAATTTCATTTTGAAAGAATTTTTATACTCATACGTACCACACTGTAAATGGAGACTGATGCAAAACAATATATGTTTTCTTCATTAATGAATTCTCAATTTGGCTTACCTTTAGCCAATATTTACGTCTCGTAATACTATATTCTGGAAATTCTGCAAGATCTGGTGCCTAACTCGATTACTATGCATTGTATAAAACCACACCTGTAAATTAACTTCGGAACTTCCTCTCTTTTAATATATAAGAATAATATAATTGTCAATGCTAATAATAATATAACAATGCAATATCTTTCTCTCTTCCAATATCTCTAAAGAACGTAAATAGAGATCGATAAATCGTAATCGTAATATTATATACACATAATTTCACTCAAAAAAAAAAAGAATGGGTTCATTTTCTTGCTGAGAGAAGCATTGAGCCTTCTCGCAGACATGCATATGATGATAAAGTGTTTCCATACGAGAGAAGATCGGTTAACATCCTTTGAAGTATTCCTGGATTGATAACAGAAAAGTTTTGGATGTGAATCACAGTCACAACTGTCATCTCTCTAGAAACGACATATTTTAGCGAAGAACTACTTTTGATTTTATCAACTCATGATAGATATTTCCTACCCGAATATTCAAGAGGGGAATGTCTCATCCATGGAAGAATGACGACTTCGTGGAATGGGAAACAGTATTTCTTCGTCTTAGAAACTTCTTCAAAGACTGACAGGCAGTAAAATATTTCCTACTCACATAATGTCACCAGGTCACCAAGTAGTGAATAGAAATTGAACGTGACTGGAGGAGAACAATAATAATTGGACAGGAAATGACTTTGTGTTCTTCCTTGTTGCGTCAAACTTCTTGCGCCACCGCCTTTTATTCAGTTGAATGTTAAAAGGGACTTTATTCTGAAAGAAGATTTCCTTGTCCCAAAGGAGATTTTAGAGCTAATGATTATCAAAATAATAAACTAAGCTATCCTATCCAAGAGTTTTACAGATAAGCATGTAGAAATATTGTATCTAATTTGTTTAATGAATGGAGAATTTTGAATTCTGGTGATTTATTTTATAATTAGGATACATAAGTGAAGGTCCCACTGCATGATCTTGTGAAAATCATCATTAAATAGTGGCCCTTGTTTTCAACTGATAGTGATCAGATAAAGAAAACAAGGTCTCAAATCCCTAGGTTGCGTTAAGTTTATATTATATTATCGATTGATACGTGGTACAGTGATGTCTTGTTTTACTTTATGTAAGAATCTTGAGGTTTGGCCTCAACTCTGAAGTAGACCTTCATAGAAAATAATGAAAAAGGTATATTTTTGGCACAAATTATCGTACTCTCGAATTTGAGATGTACCTCAATTTCCGAAGTAATGAAGAGGGGGAAAATAATAACGCGATTTTGAAACACAAGCTATTCGTAGTGGTATGTGTCAAAACACTTTCAGACAAACTGAGTGATGGCTGATGATTGATTACGAAAAGGCCGTTGACTAGCCCGGGAAAAATTAATCATAGTTTTAAAATTTTTGGTTAACATTATTTCTGCGACACCTGATGTACGATAATGTATTTTAGATTGCATATCTAAGATGTTTTCCAATCTACATCATCCGATTTTTGGAAGCTCTAAAATGCAAAAGAGGTAAGTCTTAGATTCAAGAATATACAGAAGCTAATTTAATCGGAAAGCGCTTTAAAGGAAACATATGATGCTCATGACAATCTGATAATAATGCTACGCGTCGAAACACAGGTTTAATTATAAATTTAATTTGTGGCATACGGGGAAATGTATCTTCTTTATTCTTCCTTTGTAAAGGTTACTATTTTATATTACAATCATGGTTCCCAGAATCCTTAATGTCACTTTAGATGACCTTAATGCAACCTTAATCTACTTCAGTTGAAGCCCTTACACATCTTTTTCCCTGAATTAAAACAAAAAATACGATTTTCAGACGCTCCTGGAAGCAGGAGCGTCTGGGTCAATTCGCTACATTAGGCAATATCTTTCCCCACCTTACGCACGAATTAGATTTTGGGGGCAGGATTACGGTAAGTAATCTACATTCATTAGACCATATTTGGAAGACAATTACTCGGTCGAAGGGAGGGGTAGTGGGAGTAATGCAGAACGGAATGCGATTCAGCGAAAAGGAATCGGGTTATATAGAGGAGACTTCGAGATGTCAGTGACCGAAAGAAAAGGGGTGAGTTGGTTGCTCATATTCTGAGTCGTGTCATCACAGTAAAACCGTATTTTTAAGAGAAGATTTACGGCGTGGATGTGACTAATATGCTTACAAATTCATCAGAAAAGTAGCAACAGATCAATAACAGTCAATAATAGGTCAATATTATTATTATTAATTATTATTTCGACGAGGTTAGGCCAAAATGGCCTCTCTTTCACCTAACCTCTAGAGACTTTACATGGTATTACGAATAAAAAACATTAATATAACTAAAAATAATTTACTAAAATAAACTTAAATCTAACAAAATGAAAATGTCGTAATAGCATTGGACAGTCAATGTCATAATAGCGTTCACAGTCTCAACATCAATTACGATGATGATTTATTATACGAGCATCTTGCTACTGTATGTGTATTTGAAGAATGGAATATCTTTCCTATTTCTTTGACACAGGAGAGAGAAAAGTGTATCTTTCGTTCACTTTCATCTCTCACTCGTTCATAGCTGCGACTATATAAACGGATACTACTGAGATATGAATTTTGCTAAGTGGTATTCATTTTGGTCTCACTCTATTGAATGTATTGTGCTGCACTTACTCCGTTGGACTTCTTCTACTTAATGCACACCGGTTTACTTAGAAAAGCAAGGGAAAACTAATTCGTTCTTCATCTAGCCTACGAGGTCTCATTCCTACTGCCAGGGAAAAGATAGCTTGTATCGGAAGGAACAGACTCTAACCGAATGAAATTTTGGCTGAATCCTGTAAAAACCGACGAGGAAATAATAATTTTTCAAATTTCATCTTAGATTTATTTCATTTAACATCTGTGTGAGAGATAACTTCTGCATAAAGACACCAGTGCAGATTAGAATTAATTTTTTACTTTATTTTGTGCTTAAAGTGCAAAACTATCGACGATGGAATAAATCTGAAGCTACAAAAAATCGCACTGGTTGGCTTGAGTTGGGGCTTATTCCAAATTTTCTAACTACTGAAACAGGATTAAGGCGCTATCGTTAAGATCCAGTATGTATTCCTGACGGCTATACATTGCTTACACGGGCGTAATTATGGAAATTATTTCTGTACGTGAATTATAATGATATAGCGCATGCCCACAGATAACCATGTGGGTAACGTGGGTGGGTTTGACTTCCATAAATGCGGTTCCGAGCTCGATTCTCGGTGGGATCACATGCAAAATGGCCTTAGCTGCCGTAGTATTTTTTAAATTACTGTTATCAATGATATAACGCATGATTCATATTACTGCAGGCGCAGAAAGATAGCGATTTTTTTCTTTTAAATCATCAAGTTGTACTTTGAGAACAGAGCATTTCCTAAATTGAAATATCAACTCTTCCAGAGGAAATCGCTCAAGGGATTAAAATGTCACTCTTATTCCTTAGAATATTTCTCTAATACTTACGGTCCACCACGGACGGAAAGATCAATTTTGTACAAGTATATTGAAATATAAACTAATTAACTTTTGTTCATATAGAAAAACTTATGATGAAAGAAGAAATAAAAACAGACTTATACACGTTACCACAAGATTTAATACTAATTCAAGTATTAATAACTAATAATAATTCAAGTATTAAATCTTGTGCTAACGTGTACAAGTCTGCTTTTATTTCTTCATGAAGAGCTACCACAAAGTCGAGGCCGAACCAGTGGATTTTTTAAGAAAAACTTATATTTACCATAATCTTAAAGATTTATTTACATTACTTTATAAGCCTGCCAAAATGGAATTTTTGACATCCAACCGAGACTTCACATCCGTCTATATTTATGTGGAGACTTTGAAATATATATTAGCTCTAAACCACTGAGCTGAGTTATACGAGTAAGTTAGCACTGAGCGAACCGCGAATTTATCAGAATATTTTCCGCCATTTTGAATAACAGAGAACGAGTTTTATAAAGAACTTAGAAGTTCCAGAAAACAATGTTCATATTATAATTAAGTTACCAAATTCAGTTAAAATAAAGTCCTTGAAGATGTGTTATTGTCCTTCCCGACCAAGACAATGGCTTAACACGCCCAACCAACCTCAGGCACAATGGAAATTGAATGTGCTCATTTTATGTCACAGTCCCCAAAACCCCTCATTATGATATTTTGATGCATATAGGAGTGGCAGCTAGACTAGAAGAATGAAAAGGCAAAATTTGCAAGCCTTCATAACTCAATCAAAATCTACAAATACCCCACTAAGAGCTCTAGCTTGACAATTTGACGAATGGCTCGAAAACGTTACGAGTTAATTATACACCGCTGATAACGTAAGAGGATCTTCAGCACATGTTACTTCCTAAGGAATGTCAGGAAGTTCTATTATAAGGATAACTATTGCATAATCATCTGTATATACTCATCATACACTATAAAAATTTTACGGAGAAATTAAATATGTATTTCGTAAAAATAAATCACTCCATTAATTTATTTTGTGATATCTGGATCGGTATGATTCATAATTTTACACGATGAGGAGTGTGCCGATGAATTATCCCAAGGAGAAACGGTAAAAGTCAGAACTGGGAGTCGAACCCGAATCTTTCACTTTTCAGTTAATTGCTCTAGCCAATTGAGCTATTGTGCCGGAGCAGATATTCTGAATATCATAACTGAAAAGTAAGAACATACAGTTCAGGCACGATAGCTGACTGAATTGGCTGGAGCAGTCACCCATAAATTGGAAGATCAGGATTCGAGTCCCGGTCCCATCAGACTTTACTCATGTCTGTTTCTCATTTGGAATTGTAATACCTGATATTCTGTTTCGAATAGAAGAATGTATAATAGAAGGAAATGGTTGACTTATGTATTAAATTAGATACAAGGAAACAGGTTAAGGTGATTAGGGACATTAAGGCGTGCATCTAGGAAAGTATTGAAAGCTGAGAAAATGTATCTTTCATGAATTTTTGCCGGTTTGTTTATGACTATAAAGTAATTATCGTTGTGAAAATAATTATTCTATCAACTTATTTCTACCACAATAATTTGAATAGTAAGATGATAGCACCTGAGGTATGAATTAGACTAATTTATGTCTAGACTAATTCATTCCTCATCCTCCCTTGTAAGCGTCATATCCATTCCAACGCTTTGAAATTGGTCGAGGGATGAGGTTCAAACCTTGCATAAATAATCCACAGAAAATTTGTTGTTTAAAATATTTATATTAAATTTGCTAATCATTGTGTGTATAAGCAGTTACATTAAATTCAAATTTTGTTAATTTACGTCGTTTCTTATATTTCCCTAATGTCTTTTACTGAATAACACAGAATTAAAAATTTTAAAATTCGTCTCTCATAAAACTGTGGAATTTTGATAGATATAAAAATATCACATATCAACTTCGAAGTCTAAATAAAATTAAATTATAAATGCAAAGCGATGATATCGAAGCCTCCTGACCCTCAGCGTCTTGAAAGAGTTCGGCATCGGTGTCGCGGATGGAATAATTAGGATGAAAATGAACGCGCCCGAATCTTCAAGTGTTTTATTAATGCAAGGGAAGGAAGGGGGAGACGGCAAAGTGGAGATGAATGGCCAGAAATTCCTCACGGATGAGTAACTTGCATGCAAAGGGAGTGGTGGGATCTGTGAGAAAATGTCTAGGGAAAAACGCATTAATGAAGTGGAACGAGCCCTTATTTATGGTTGCTGAATGCAAATGGCAGGCCGCAAAGTAGGAAAAAATTTAAATTTCAGATTCTCGTAAAAATTAACCCTTTCTCTTTGCCAAACTTGCATATAAGGATATTAGGCTCTCTTCTGCGGAGGACTTTCAACGGAATCTACACTGTTGAAGGTATCTCTGCGGAAGAGTTATGCATTTGCCAGAGGAAAAGATCAGGTGAAATGAAAGCTTTCAAAAGTAGTTTCCATCGAGCTGTTGAAATTGATGTTACGTAAATATATTTTAGAACTAATTTCGTATTTCGATATAAAAAGAAACGTGCTGTCGTCTAATGACTCAGTAATACGTTCGAGTTGTAGTAAAATGAAAAATTAAATAGTTTTATCCCTAGTAAATTTTCTAATTAACTATTAATTCCTAATAATTTCGCTAATGAAGTACAAACGGAGCTGAATACGTCTTACGTGACGACACTGGAAGACTTGGGTTCGAGGTCCAGTCACTTACGGATTTTTCGTATCCGTACATTCCTTGCATTTTCCATGAATTGAGCAGCCCATCCTAAACGTCTTTCCGTGAATATTGACAATTTTCATGTACTTTGATCATATTATTTGAATAATTACACTTGGAAGAAATACTAGCCACACTGCACTGGCCGACAATACGTTGTTCTATTGAAAAAGAAAGTATAGGTAAATAATTACTCACCAGAAACAAATTTGATACCTAGTATTGCAAAAATAAAACCAAACTTCACAACTTTAAAAAAGATCTTTTCAATCAAATGACAATTTGATAGCTATCGAATTTTTCCCTTCCTCCTAAATTTAAGAATCTGTCTATAAAGGCTGCTGGAAGATATTACACATCAAGGAGTGAAAAGGATTTAAGTTTATGACACCAATACTTGTAATGGGGTAGGATAATCATGCACTCTAAGTACCTACATACAAATCAAATATCCTAATCTCCAATGTAAGAGCAAGCATCCGTAATAAGAAGTCAAGCACTTAAGAGACATCATCATACTATTGGCTCAGCCATAAGTATTGATTATGAAAATTTTAAATAACAATGCATTGTAAATGGAACCCACCGTGACATTTTTTTAAAATCCTTCAACGGACATTCCCATCGAAAGAGTCACTCGAACTTGTCACTTAATAGCCCCAAAGGGGCCTTACAGGCGGTCCAGCAGATTTCGGAGGAGGGTCTCGCGCCGCGGAGAATGGGAATATTTTGAATGTGCAAATCTGATGAAATCCGAAGACATATTCTTCTCTTGTGCCGCAGCGCTGTTCCGCTCACCCCCGGACCATCCTTTAATCCCATCAACCTTCCCCACCTTCCGCCAAAGCACTCCTTCCGCGGTCTCCAACCACCAACCCACTGCGACACAAATCCTATTGTTTGCTAATGGAAAATGCTTGTATTATTATTTCCCCGACCCTTGACTATTTTTCAGAGCCAGGAAAATCTTCGAGCGCTCGCATCTTCCCCTTCCAAGAGGTCGCCATTCTTATTTATCTCTTATCTTCATCTTTTCCTCGTCCCGACCTCATCCTCCACCCTCACCCATTTTCCTCCCTTTTCTTCCGTACTGAATGGATGAATATCATTCTCACAATGTTAAACCTACCTTTCCTGACTCTCTCATTCCTTCTCTTTAGAGCTAAATTCTATATAAAGCGAAATTCCTACTATCGTTGACTTTTCACGTGCTCTGCAATGAAACATTTTAACGTAGATATACTTTCAGTATTAGATTGACAGAAAACGGAGAATAGGAGAGGTTCGGAACTCTGACAGCACTTTTCTCGTAATATATTAACTAAAAAATGAATCCCTTTGGTGAATGAAAGTGGTTTCCATTAATAGTTAATAACAATTAATTACTCCATTTCCATTAAATATTATTATTGATAATTAATGCTTATTTACGTAAATTAAAATAACTTAATTAAATAGTTGACATAACACAATAGATAATATCGACATGTCATTCTATGATACAGAATTACATTGGCACGCAGGTCCTTCATATTTATCTAACATGGCACTCTTACCTCAAAAGGTTCGCCATCCCTTGTCTAGCATGTAAATCCCTCAAAATTATGAAACGGCATCAAAACTCTACATGAATACAAGGAAAAGGGTTGGAGATGACTTTGCACGTATAGGCGTGCACCTAGAAATTTTCTCAAAGAAAAATGGACATGAAAATATCAGATGTGGCCGGAATTCAAACCCGGGTCTCAGAAAGTATCCTGAACGGGATATATCCCGAACTGCATTTCTCGATGTTCTGAACGGATAGCAATGGATATCCGACCAGAAATTGGGAGACCCGGGTTCGATTTCCGGTCTTGTCAGACTTCTTTCATGTCCGTCCCTTCTTAGGAACTACATGAATATTTACATCACGATATACTGATGCGCCTAATTACATAATTCCCAGCGGCTGCATTAGCATAACTTGGTTTCTCACTTCTTTATTTGTAACATTTCCCTGGTTCCGCTTATGTTGTTCGTATTCATCCATGTGCCCTTTCCATACACACAGAGGGATGGAAGAAAACAGCTTGAAGAACCTTGCCATCCGGCCAACTTTAAAGTATAGCTGAAAAGTGGAGAGGAACATCGCTACAATTGTTGCAAGTCAAATAAAAGGTTAGGTTTCTGTCTTGAATGCAAACTAGTGGTTTATATTGTCTTTTTACGTTGTCTACCTTATGCTGAAAAAATAGCTTCTTCCATTTTCGACCTCTGATGGCGTACTGGGAAAAGAATTAAGATTCAGGTTTAATCAGCAATAGAGATGCTTAACTCACTGCAATTAGCAATAGACTGTAAATTTAGGAAAGTCTGGTTTCCGAAGTTCTACATCAGGAAAGTTTCTATGGGTTAAACTTCTCTTAGGGATAAGTAAAGATATAAACTTTAACACATTTAGTGTATTTATAAACCATTTAGTTAATATAGAATCGATTGGAAAACTGGCATAAGTTTCGCTACTCACAGTACGAATAAAAATGTTATGGTATAACTACTACAATTCTCATACCTTTATAGGTCAAATAAGCCATTCTTTTTGGGCAATTGTGAAAAAATCGTGAATGAATTTACTATCATCAAGTGACATAAACATACCTCCAAGTATTAGCAATAACTAAGCATTTTCTCAGTAGGTAAATATCTGTATTTTAATTTTGAAGTGTTAACAGTGGTGAACTTTGCTTTATTTAGTAGTATCAACAATCTTGGTACTGGAGAATATAACATGGGGTGTTTTTTGGTAAAATGAATGAAATTTTCAGAAAAAAAGATACAGATTGAATAAAAATTGTTTGATTAGTTTCTATATGTAGGCTGTTCCGTTAAATGAAACATTTAAACGCTACTTTTTATAAAAGAGAAATCTTTATGAAAAAACATTCTCGCCTTGATATAACGGCGATGGAAGAAATATATCCGTAAGTAAAAATGTATATATCGGGCAAATTTTCGTTTTGGTCGATATCCGTCTATTGGACACACTTCATTTTAAATCATCTGGTTCTGCGAGTACTGCGAAATAGATGCAAGAAGGCATCTTGGAAGGGTCAGACAGAAATCCGGCTTCCTTGGAGCAAGCCTCGCTATCTAATTTACGGAACGCTACCGTAAGAGCATCTCATCTAAGGCATCGCATTCTTGGAGAAGTGACTCTATCATTTCATGTATGCATCTGAGTGCAGGGATAAGAGTGTTCCCACTCCACGGCTGCAGGGAACTACGGTTTCAGCGGATTGAGTGTCCATCAAACAACATCCTTCACCAGCCTACGCCAAAGGCGTGGCTTAATTGTTACTGTCTATTCCCCTTGATTATATTTTGACCCGTCCGTTGCACGGATCTGAAAAGAGACCTCACCTTCCTTTCCACTACTTTAGAAATGAAATCAATATCACTCACTATAAAAGTCACTATGACTCACTTTATAAATTCTGCATTGTTTGCGGGATTTTCAAATGGAGCGAATCCGAACGAAACTTTGACCCTAATCATACGCTCATTCTTTAATAAAATAATTATGGCTACAAGAAAAGGTGGTTTTTGGACATAATTGCAGGGGAATTTTGTAAAGAAACCTAACTAAAGATGAGATGTTTCTAGTGATTTAATGATAAAAATAATAAAAATCCTCATCTATTTTACCCACTAAAATGTACTCCTTTTCATCAATTTGGGAAGTTTATGCGTGAATCCTAAAACGCCTCTTTCGCTAAGACGCGTTTAGATAGCTGTAGATCAAATCCTTAGTTTCTCCTAAGACCAGCAATGACAGCCGAGCAATTAGCATGCGACTCTACCACAAGATTCCAAGTTCGAGTACCGCCTAATCGGATAATTTTATCTAGAATGGTTATATGCGTTCGTAGATTGCCACTGTTTACGTCTTTCCTGTAATTTTCCAATTCCCAAGACTTGGTTTGCAAATTGAAAATTTGTATTTACCTTTTTGCAGAAGATATCACGTCAACTCATAATTTGTTTACAAAATCAAAGAAAAGCCTGGTAAACATCTTATGCGGAAGGAAACTGTTTTTCTCTAGGATCGTAATTACTCTTTCCCCTCACATTTAGTTTTACTTTGCCAGCATTTTGCATGCCATTAGAGGAATAATTATAAGGTATACATTCATGCGACTGCTACTTGCATTTCCATCGCAAGCTGATACACAATTAGCTAATTACAATAAGGCAACGTCGTCGGGCACATGCCGGGGGTTTAATTGAAATAATTACTGAAATATTCATTTGCGTCCTCGTTGTGCGCGCATGAATTAACATTCAAACTCGCTAATTAAATTTCCATACTCGTCATATTAGCATTGAGTGACGTTCATGGGCCACCTCAACCGTCATTTCGATTCCCAGCGAGGAAAAGGTCGTGGACTATCCTCGAATTTAAACACGTGGGCAAATAAAAGCGGGGTACAAATACCGTCAATCACGCTCGCAAACAGCATCGATTCGAAAAGACCACACGGAGAAGCGCTCTCGTCGGAGCAAACACTTGCAAAACTTATCGGCACTCGAGCTTTCGAGAAAATTGAAATTCACGGCGAAAGAAGTTGAAAAAATCCTCGCGCACGACTCAAACCAACGCTGGGACGAGGTCGAGTGACTCTGAAGAATGAGGACTTCTTCCCCACGACCTGGCGTTAAACAGCTCTTTACGCAGGCCCCACACATGCAACGTTTCCCGCCCGTCCAACCAACAGGTCATACCTCCCACGCTCGAAAAGGGAATGACAGAATGGAATGGTGTACGTTATACCATGCGAATTTAAGTGTAGGGAAAGGTGGCGCACGAACCAGCAATTGTACGAATTAGAGGAAACAGCGACATGTTCCAGGAGTAGTTGAGTGGAGGGAAGATAAGGAATAATAAGCTCGAGGTTTTTATGCAATCTTAAAGATTACGCGCGCAGCGATTCCTCAACCCTTGAAATCTTTCTTCAGTTCTCCGAAAGCCTGGAGAAAGATCATTTCATTTCTCAACTGCCACATTATCATAGTAATCGTCCAGTTGGGCGTAGCCTTCTTCCATTATCAAGCGAAACAATTACTCCGCGTTCGCCAAAATGGTATTTTGAAATGATTTCGGATTACATACGGGATGTTGGAATGAAGAGATTAGTCTAAGAATCTTCTTATGAGGTCTTCTGCGTGTACAAAAGGATTTCAGAAAATCGCATATCGAAGTTATATTCCGATATGAGGCTCGGAGGGAAAGGAATATTTCTTTGAATTATAACCTTGAATTAGCTTTTGGTTCGGTTCTGAATATGTAGGATATTATCTCTAATAAGGGTAGAAAACATTTCAACCATAAATTATCGAGGAAAATAACTAAAAACCGAGATTTTGGTGTGAAATTAGAAATTAGACTGACTGCCAAACGTTATAGATGGACATAGTATCTTCTTCGTTTAAAAGCAGAAATTTCATTCAATTTCGAATACATCCTTTACTTTAATCATTACTTTAGCAGCTTCTTTCTTATCTCACTAAAGGAAATACCTGAAGATTTAAACGATAATTCTTAAGTAATTTATAAACTGATTTTTCCAAAATTGATTCTAATATTTATTTACTAAAGAGGTTTATCTTAAGAGATTTCTGAAAATTTTCCTCTATTACAGTCAATGCATTTACAAGAAATAGGGAAAAAATATCACTTGTTAGTAATCATTTGAGAGATTCTTAGAGCATATCCTTCTCTCAACATCTCTATTAATACATTTACATGAATTCCATACTATTTAAGAAGTACTATTACTATCATTAGTCTAAACCAATAAGAGAAACATATACTGCTAACATGCATATGTTTACTGCATACAGACTTTGAACATGCCACACTAAGAACGGCTGTTTTCGGTTGTCTCATTCTAGACACTAGAAGACCGCAAAGAAGATGCATACCTTTCATTGCTTTATTAAAAGTCGACATTTAATTTGAAGCATGCCAAACACACAGCTACCTGTCTATCATTCCCCGTTTTCATTATGTGGAAACTTGCTATAAGAAAAACTGATGATGCTGCTTTGAATCGCTGAGGGATGCATTTTCGAAAGACACGTTAAGAGACAGTACCAGAGCAGTGAGAGAAATGATTCTGTTTGGCGGATGAAATGAAGACGTTCATAGAGATTGCTGCTCGAAAGAGAGGAGGAAGTCCATCTTAGACGCGGCAAAATTGCATAGCGGAAAGGCTCATGGCAAATTATAGAACAGTGGAAAGGAATGCAGCGGCCGAGAGAATGCAACCAAATGACGAAACTTTTTGTTCCATCCCTGAAGGGGACGTGGAGAGATTCCGTTCTCCGTTTGAATAAGGCTGATCGTAAATCCTCTTGAGCCGCAAAAAAGGACTGATTCACGGCCATAATCAAATGGTAATGCTTAATAGGTGATGGCCAACCGGACATTGACCCTTATTGTAATGTAGGCATCCAAGTTATTCATTTATAATGCGTTTATTCTTCAGCATATGAACAAATTGAATCGCTTTTGTGAACATCCTCTTTGTTAAAACCGCGAAGGAAAACAGCTTCGATGGATTCAATTTCTCATTGGAAAATAAGGATAAAAGTAAAGGTAAGCACTTTGAACGTATAGGTGAGCCCATCAAAATTTTGTGGTAAAGGAAAGGTAAAGGAAAGGAAAAATATCAACGTGACCGGTAATCGAACCCAGTTCTTCCACTATATGGGCATAGGTTCCAACTCGCGGATTCAAATACATCTGTTTGAGGAATTACATCTGAAATTTGATAATCTGACTCTCCCATCTACTTTCTTTGAATACTGCACAGTTTTTTGGAATATCTTTCTGAATAGCTAATAGATAATAATTATACCGAGGTCTAAATTAAATTTCCATAATATCACATCAGGTAAATTATTTATGAAATAATTAATTGTTAATTAACACTCTAGAAGCGTAGAAAAAGAGCTAGGAAACGGCTTAAAATTCAATTACGACCGATTTTACGATTTCCTATTTAAGTGACACAAGTAAATATTTATGACTACTCCTCCACAACCGAGCCATAACTTTCTCGCTGTGATGCATTACGCAATAATTCGCCGTATATAAAACGCGGAAATTCGAATAAAGGGAAAATAAATTATTTTAGCGCGCGAACGAGCACTCTCGAGTTTATGACATTCTTTGAAAGAGTCACGCCCCACTTGCATGCGAGAGCAAGTCTCCGGAAACCACTTTTATCCCTACTCTTAACTACAGGGGCATTTTTTTTCGACCCTCCCCATTGACTTAGAAAAGAGTAAAATGTCGAAAGCGTGAGCGTTTAAGATCTTTTCTCCGTTTTAATAGAGCTGCTGTTTGTGTGTACATGCAGGCCAAATGAAAAGTAACGACCCATTAAGCGACCAATACAGAGGAAAGCTTCGATGCATACAGACTCTGCAATGAACGTTATGGCGTTCGAAGCCGTGGCCGTCCGACGTTAAACTTCTCGCGATGTATTTTCTAGAATGTCCTTGCACCGGCCATAGATAGATTATTTCAAACTTCGCTAAAATAATAAAAACATGCGACCCTGAATCCTAAATGAAACTATGCTGAGCTTGGTGTCTAATCTACCTTGGGAAAGTTTGTATGGTCTTCATTTACGCTTCTTGCAATAGAGCAAAGATCAAGTGCGGTCATAAGGGTAAAAGGGACAGGCTTTGATGGTGGTTGCGTAAGAGTATATATACAATGGTGTGGATATTTAAAGCCTTTCGAAGTAACAAATTTCCTTTCATATTAAAGAAAAACAAAGTACTGAGTTCGTCGACAATGAACGACCAAACGTTCGATCAAGCGTGTTTTACAGGTAATTTCCTTCAGATATAAAAAATGCGTGATTGAGATGCGTAAGAGAACATCAAGTATTTGATGAGACATACTTATGATGAGGAATTACGTTTGGAGTGAAAAGATTAGAACCAAAGTTAATTTTTAGTTAGCGCTAAATATTCTATTTTTAGATTTTCTGTTTAATATTCTCGATAAAGAATGTTTAACTACCAAATACCGTGATAAAACCTTCAAATACGAATGAAACACCCCCCAAACTATAATATTCCATAGAAAGTTTACTATATTTCCATTAATTTCAATTATACCGACGGAGTATTCTGATGCAAGACCACATTCCATTTATCATACAGAAATGAATATCTATCTATCAATAGGAACAAATTCCTCTCTTAAACATAAAAATATATAAACATAAAAATAGCAAAAGAAGATTTGCAAATGATAATATCGTGCTGCGTGCTTGTTTTCGTACAGCGAAGGAACAAGGTATTGCTTCAAACACATTAGAGCAAAAATTAGTATAAATTTCATTATTTCAATTTCGATCTTATTGATACTATTGCGCTTCAAACTGATGTGTAGCTTTGATAGTAGAAGTAGTTATTTTATAAGTGTTTGGGCAGCTAAGGTCATTTTGCACGTGAGCCCCCACCAGGAATCGAGCCAGGTACCGTTTTCATGGGTCGAACGCGTTACCCACATGGCTACCTGGAGGCCCAGATTTAATAATAATCAAATATTTTTCTGTAGATATCACGAACGTCAGAGCAGGTTAGTAAAATAGGTAAACTACTTAACATATTGCCAAGTCGCATCATCCCTTCTCCATGGCAATTATGTCGTATAGTGGAGAGGGTACTGACCTAATACGCCTCCGGTTGATGGCTTTACAGGCAGCCAGGTAAAGCCTTAAAAACATTGTAACTGACGATTCCTCTGCTTAATAGTCTTCTCAAATGTTTATGTCCTGAATTAATATATGAACTCCATAACATAACTATATACTACATAACTACGTGAGTAGCGTGTTCGCCTTTGATGAAAGTGGCCCTGGTTTCGATTCCCGGTGGGAGCTCATATGTGCTAATGACCTCGGCTGTAAGTACTTTTAAAAATACAGCTGCTACTGAATATCTATATCAAAATTAAGAACAACTGATAGTAAAAAGGATCCTCGCAGTAAAACGAAACAGAACACATGATGTACATTCCAATTTCCTGGAATAATACATTCAAAGGCACGAAAATATCCACACAACTCTTCCCCTATCCTAACCATTACCGTGAAGATATCACTCGAGGCTTTTGACCATTCATTATGATACATAAGACTCTCTCAGACTTCCAAACTTCTCGCTAAGAACCCTCTTCATTCCAACCGTGAAGAGGGAATAAGGAAAAAATGAAAGAGGGGAGAAGTCACGCGAGCGTTCGCGGGAACGAGGACCTGGATCTTTCTCTTCTCCGGCTGAGTGCCGCTAAAAGACGGCTCTAATGAAAAAGAAGATTCAGCAATGACGTGCCACGCGCATTCAATGATTAATAGTCCTCCCCTCTTTCCCTATCTTTCCTCGTCCACCCATATCCCCTTCTTTATCTCTGATTCACTTTGCGCGTCACCTGCTCCGTGAACCGGAAAATGCCTCACGACACTAACGTCATCCCGCTCTTATTCTCCGAAGGGGGAAGGGATGGAGGAAAAGCTACGAAAGACGGCGGGGAGATGGCAGAATGGAGGACGAGTGGTGTAATAGATCGAACGTAACAAGGTTATCGTTCACAAACTATGTTCTACGCGTGGTGGCTCACGGACGGGCCGGAATATGAAAGTTTTCATTCGCTACGCGAGGGTTGGCTTCATTCAGATTTCTCGCATGGCTAAGCGTATCAGACAGGATGGTTACAATGGCAACAACATTTGGCAATAAACGAAGAATTATTTTTCCTTGAATGAAGTGATTTTAATTACCTTAAAATATTTAATTAAGTTACAAATGTTATATTCAAGTATGTCATGACACTGATTAGTGAGCTTATTTTAGGAGGAATTCCATTGATTCATTAAAGTACGAATTTGCGTGCCAACATGGTAAAAAATCATTGCGTGTGATATTATCATCATCTATGTGTAAGGAACCTACACAAGCTAATTCATACCACAGTATCTTTTGAAGCCTTCTGAATAGGAATTTGAAATAAAACATTGCCATCATTTATGACTAAGAGAAAAAAATATCGACTTTTCGATTACGCTGCAAGGGCTAAATTTGTGCATCCAATCCATAATAAGGCTATAGGACGACGTGAGGAAACAGTTGGTCACATATTTCGAGGAGACTGATTAAAGAAAATAGAAACAGATGATCCGTATGGAGAGAGGGAAAGGAAGAAAGAAATTTTGAGTACTGATTGTCTCCAGGAGATGGGTAAATGTTTTCATGTTAATGAAGAACGTAGCACAAGATATAAATGATTGGAGTTAAAAATTTTTACTATTCGTGGGATATATACACAACGAAAGAGAATGAGGCATTTATACGCTCCATTCATTCTAAGGAATACGAAAAAGAACAATTTACCGCTACCACAATAATTATTGTGGTAATCGTAGAAGCGTACTTTTTCTTATTCTCTATAATGGAGAACTACCACAAAGTCGAGGCCCACTCAATGGATTATATCCTCCATTTATGAAAATATGTTTGCAAATGAAAGAAGAAAGTTTTTATGAGGTTAGTTTTTCTGAAGATGGCAAATATATTGGCAATAGAGTTGACTCGATCTATCTCAAACATCAAACTGTATCTTTTCTTCATTACGTATTAGATTCGCTTTTGAAAAATAATAATGTATAGTTACAGTGCTAGCAAAAATGGTGTTAACATAAAAGGATCCTGGTAAATAACCCATGATTATTAATACCAATATGGATACTAAACTCCTTGATACATTTACATATGTAACACTTTTACTCAAATGTCAATATATTTTCTTTCTCGAAACTCGAATTTCATTTTCGTAATATTTTTGGTGAGCATGAATTGTTATGCAATCTATTTCTCAAACGCATCGCGTGGCTAAAAGCATTCCTCCTCGGAATTCCATCGCGCAAAGCCAAGCAGCTAAATTTAGTCGTCGTAAATTTCAAGTGGGGAAAAATACTACAATCAACATACCACGCTCGGAATATGAATATTAATAACCGGTAACCTACATTAATTTGGCGCGGGGAGGGAAATCTCACCATCACAAATACCGCCCCCACCTCCAAAATATTCGCTCCAACAAAAGAAAAATCGCGAAAGCGGAGCTCCGGAAAATTTATCGATATCTTTCAATTTGAGCGTAACCTCTCGCCACCCGTGAGCTGAAATCTAATCAAAAAAATTCATCCCATGAAGGAGAGAAATGACCAAAAAGTAGTCGCTCGGAATCGCGAGAAGAGTTACGGGAAAAAATCCCACACCGAAGGACCTCCCTGTTAAATTTCCTTCCTCGGAGGCTATCTCAGACCTAAATTACCATACGTCTGAAGGCGGAAGAAATCAAAAGGCCATAAAACAAAGAAAAACACGAGGGCACTGGACGTTGCTCAAAAGTAACAGAAAGAGGGGATACGCCTGATTATAGTACTTTCATAGAAAAACAGCCTGTCTCATACATGAATGAATTTTTGTCACCTCTAAATAATGCAATAAAAAACTAGCGTAGTAGTGCAATATATAGTTAAGTAGTATGGACTATCAAATTATGTATGTCACACAAAATGAATATAAACGCATAGGTACTACAATAAATCAACAACGTTCAATTGTTTACATCATAGTAGTACTACAAATAATTATGAGATGTAGTCAAGTAACATTGCGATCACCTTAGTAATGATTGTAATTCTCAGAGTACAGAATATCAACATCGCAGGAATATATTGCATGAATTGTATATTGGCTTCAATGTGAAATAAATAAACCACTATGAAATGATCTTTTAACTAATACCGTTCCTAATTAATGTGAATAGAGATTTTCGAACAGAATTAATAGATATACGTTGCAATAGAAATAAAAATATGTAGAAGATAAGGAAATCAGAATAATACCAATATTAATCTAAATAACTCAAATAACAACAGAATCACTAATTGTAAGCCATAAAATTGAATTTGATGACATTTATGTCACATACAATACAATATAAAGATTAGTAGCATCGAAACTTATTATTATAGTCAGAAATTTCTAAAACATAATTGAAGGCACAAAATCAGGCGAAATACCTGCAGAGATGCCAATTTAATTTTTTATAATGTCGTTAGTTGCAAAAGTAGCTTAACTCATATAATCATGTCGCTACGAGAAAATTTAAATGTAGTAATCGTAAATGTAGCTCTCGTAAATGCAGTAATTAAAATGATCACAGCTTTAATTCACTTTCACGAATATTATAGCAGTTTAGATATATATGAATATGAGAAGTCAAATAAACTTTAAGACTTTAATCAAGTAAATGTAATGTTATTTTGATTCATTTACAAGCAAAACCTATAACGCCACTAGAAACTAGAGGAGTGTATACTTCAAGGAGATAACGTCGAGTAATAACAGAAGTTTCAAGTTTCTGGTTTAAATACTTCTTAAAAAAAACAATTGCAGATCTTAGAACTTGAATGTACCTCTTGCTGGAAGAGAAAAAGGTCGCTAGATATACCAACGATATCGCTGACTTGGCATTTACGGATGCTTGTCCCTGGTCAATTCCATTATCTTTATTGCCACAAAAAATGGTCCGAACTAAGAAAAAAGAAATAAAAACAATGCAGCGTCTCTTTTAAGGGCGAGATTAGATGAATTACTCAAGAGAAGATAGAAAAGGTGAAAAATACGCCGACGTGAGTATACCTAGGCATTCAGGATTCCCCTCTCCTTCTGGCATCTCCACCCTCTTTAACAGGCGCGAACGATTAAATCCTCAATTTCCGGGGTATTTGGGGCGGCAGACTTCCAGGCGCAAAAGCGCTCTGTAATTATAGGGACTCGGGGGGTGGGGCACTAAAGGGTAAAGTTTTCGCGGCTCCGTTGTGTGTATGGGGGCGAAGGAAAGGGAGAAAATGAATGTGAACTCGAGTGGTGATAACAGGGTGGGAGAAGGGATAAAGGAGGACGAAATGGGTGGGAATTCCTCGGACGCCCCAGGGGCTGAAATGTTCTCGCCGCGTGGAAAAAGGGAAAGGCACTGGGGGGTCTGCGCCTCGAGATACATGTCAATTGCCGGATGGGGTAGGGTACTCAGTAGAAAAGAATGAGATTAATGCAATCGTGAAGCACTAAGGGTCTGAACTTTATATAGCTCGAAAAAATTGCTTCACATCGGATCTCGAGGCAGAGCCTCTTAAAGCTATTAATCCTCCAGGGCTATTGTACGGACCAAGCCTAATACGGCAGTGAATTATAATATACATTCATAAGTGTTAGCAAGGATTCGTTTTCATGAATTTCCTCCGTCGTCTGTTAGATATTTCGACCTCTTTTCATCTTAAAATTTATTTATTTATTTACAAATTTGCAAAGCCGCAGTTAGACACAAGTCTGGTGGCAGCGTAATTACATCCTATACAATTCATTTGATTATAATAACGAGTTATTTACAATTTTCAATTGATGGAAATAAGTAAAAGATAATTGATTTAACAAAATGAAACGCAATGAATTAAACAATCAATGGTTAATAATTCTGGAAAATATTACTCTCCATGATCATATCACTTATCATCAAATTATTATCAAAAGGTTCCTGGTAGGCCTTCACGGCCTCCGTGGCATATAATTCCCGCCATACATCACTTTACCAGGAAGTCCCCTACTCCTCTCATATTTCGCCTATGAAACTACCTTAACTTCCAATGGCTATCCAAAAGTACGTTTCTCTAAGTATGGTGAATATCATATTAGTGCCTTCTGGTAATTGGGCTTAAATTTAATATTACTCTGGTATAGGATAAAACGATACGTTTTGAGAATACTAATCTGAAAATAAAGTCCTTCGGATGTCGCGGGAAAACAATCTAGCTGATTTTAATGTAAGAGAATGAGTGGAAGAAATGCACTAAAAGTAAAAAATTTAAATGATATTGATTAAAATACTATTTATACATTAATATGATAATAATACTAATATTAATCCGTAAACAATTGTAATTGTTAAGTATTTTTATTACTTATCATTTCCATAGCTATGGGAGATTTTGCGGCACAAAATCTTTTCTAGCAGCACGCCGGTTAAGAAGTCCTGGTCTAAGAATCGGGCGATTCCGACATCTCAGTCCCCTCACGTCAAAATTAGAATTAATTTGATGAATTTTAAGACAAGGAGATATTCAGTTGATGATGTCTATATTCAGCGAGATTATAGACACTGGAGATTTAATTATAAGGTGGATCGCATTCAGTGTGGGCTAGGTTCCACGAAATTCGCGCAAATGTCAAAACGGCGAAAGTTAAGACCAAACGCTAATCGAGAACGGGATAGATGTACTATTCATATGCAAATTTGCACGAAGGCTCTTGATTGGTAATGATTAAGCACCTTTCATCCGAGGCAAAAAATTATGACTCATAATAAATGTATAATGTACGCGACATCCATGATGAAGATGATCATGAGTAAATGAGAGAAAAGTCTGAGTAAGTTGTAACAGAAAGAAAAGGTCGTTTACATTATGAATATATCAAGGATAATGATAATGAGACATAATAATGGCACAAGCAATCCACTCAATGGTGCTCTTGAGATAACGGGTCTTATGATTCTATGTGTAGGGTTGGGCTTAGGAATACCTATTATTTCTTAAATCGAAAATGAAAATTCATAAGGCCCATCTCGGAGTCTTAAATATCTGCTATTTGAGGTAGTTCCTTAAATAAAGTAAGCACTCAATTATCCAAATCGTCATCAACACAGGATTTTCGGAATGATTAGTTAAAAAAACCGTTTTATTTGGCTTTGATTAAATTAAAAGATTTTGCAATCTGGATTCAGAAAATACAATTTCTGCAGATATCTAAACTTATCGAGCAGCGTTTCCCGACCTTATTTTCCTCACCGTCGCATTTATGTATTAGGTAATACTTTATGACATACTAAATTAACCATTTATAAGTTGCAGCCCAAATTAAATTTACGAAGACAGAGAAATTATTATTCGAATATAATTATTATTATATTTGAATATATTAAGCACCATTAAAACTCTATGTTAACCTTGGGTAATGTACCCCAAGAATATGCCTGGAACTCGCGGCACACCAGTCGGGAAGCTATGTTGTAGGATGGTTTAACTTATATTATTTCTATGATTGAATAATAGCAATCGGGGCTACCGCAATAATAAAATTCAAATTAATGCATTTCATTCGCATAGAAACTTCTCAAGTGATACTCCAGTAAAGTGAAAAGGAAACGTAACGGAGGTGAGTTAAGGTGGATACATGTAATTTCAATCATCATCATCAAAATGAATAATGTGTATCTTGTTTTGTTACCACTCTTTAAGCATTTAGGTTCTCAGCAGCATGCTTCTTTCCTTCATCATGCCTAGACAATAACCATTGCCTGTCTCCCAACTTAGGTCTTTCCTATGATACTTCCCTTCGGATGTCATGTTTAACTTCCTATCCTGGCAATTTTCACTCGGACAATTTATTTTGCAATTTTGTATCATGATAGTAATTTCACTACAAGACGGAAAATAAAATGAGCGGTAAAGCTGCTCGAAAAGAATACATAGTTTCGATGGATAAAGTATGTGCATTGAAAACGATGAGTTATCGAAAAAACCTGATTGAGAGGGACGATCAAACAAAACAAATCACTTGCTGAAGAAAGACTATCTATCAGAAAAAGGGAACAACATTCACGACCACTCACTTTGCTAGTGATTCTCAATAACCGTTCGGAAAAAAATGCAAATCTGAAATTTCTCAAGAAGCCAAGGAAAGAACTAGAGAGCTAGAGATCCCTCCGATCGCGCAAACATTACGCTGGCGGTTTCTTTCATTCACTCGTAAGTCGTCGTAAGCCTTCTTATAAGCAGCACAAGTTGGACGGCGACATAATCTCCTTGTCACAAACATCAATGCTCGAACGCGATTAAACCTCCTAGCTTCGATTCCTACATTTTCACGCAAGCAAAAATGACTTTCCTCCCAATACGAAATCGCTCATCTCATCTTCTCGATCCACGGCCTGCGGGATGATCACGCTGCAATGACCACAACCCATTGCAACCTACCATCTTCTCGATGAATGCAATGTCAAGGTAAAGAATGTGAAGGAATGAAAGGGAAATAAAATGAAGAGGAGAATAGACCTGGATTCAGGCAGAGTTTGCAGTGCATTGAACGCTCGGCTTCGTAGAAAGATGAGAAGATACAACGTATGGAGGTGAGAAGAATAGAGGGAGAGAGGGGACCGGTGTATCAGGATAATGAGAGTGACAGAGAGCACAGAGGTTTGCAGAACGGTCTGAAACTCACCTAATCATTAGCCGCGGGGCACCAAACCATGTTACATGGCCCGTAACATGCGCTTCTACCAACGCCAGAGAGAGGGAGTGAGCATACGGACACATTCCATGAGAGGTCGTCCTTGTTAGCGTCACTCAAAACGGAGGGGATTAAACTAGGAAAAAAATAAGAACAGGAAAACGACAGAAGATTACCGAAGGATATTTAACGAGAGGCGCCGGAGCATGAGCTTGGGGAACGGTACTTCCTGAACGCAAGCGGACAAAACTCCTCTGCGTGTTTGGTTGTTGCAGCTTCGCTTCGCGTGGGTCGCGATTAAGCCAGCGTACGCGACTGGCTCCGTTTTATTAATTGATCAGTTAGCGTTTCGAGTGTAATTACTCCCGGCAATTGTGAAAGAGAGGTAAAATGCGAGCGTATTTTCACTGCTACCCGCGCACGTGTGTCCGGGAGATTTATTTTCTCTTATCGCCCATTTACCTATAGTAAACTGAAATTAATTATCGGTTGCGAGAGTAATGCTGGGGCGACGCGGAAATAAATCTCTGCTCTTTATTGTACTCAAGTTATAATATCATTATGTGGAAACTCGAGATATCTTTGCAAAAAAACATAAGGTTAACATTTAATGTACGACCTGCGAAACGCTTCCAGCTAATGTTAGTTTTGCGTGAGCTTGGAAGAATGGAGTAATTCATCAATGTTTTAAGGAGTAGCAGTTATTATTTCTCGGACGTTTTACAAATATACGACGGAAGATTTTGCTGCATGAACATCGACTTTTCTTAGCCTATGCAATAGAATAAGACAAAGGACTGTTAAAGGTAGTGATTACGACAGTGATATGATGTATTGATCATTTAAAGAATAATCCATTGTATCATTGCAAGATGAATAATTAGCATGGATTCAGGAAGATTCTTCCGGCTGTTGATTAGGCTTCAAGAAGGTTGAAAATGTGTGATATATTCGAATGATAATTATATGAAAAACTAGAATATGGTTATTATTTTATATTATTATTATTCTCAAGTGATTAATATTATTTTCTGTTTATATAGTAACGCCGGATATTCTACAACATCTAGAATAAAATATATTCGAAGCTGCACCTTAAAAACAATAGCTTCCATTCTTTATCAACAATATAGGTGTTACGATGAAATCCTTTTCCTGATATTAATTTTAATCACCATACAACACCTTAAGAATAGTTGATGCAGAGAATATAGATCTGCAGAAAAATTAGAATGGATATTTAGTCAAACACTTCAGCCCGAACAAGTTTTTCATTCTAACTCCACCAGTTAGCGCTAGAATTCTTATTTCTTTTAGGACTTTATCTTAATAATAAGAAATGATTTAATGTAAACTATGGTACTTAGCTAAGCTATATAACTTTTTTATTCATTCACCTGCAGGTATGCTTAAAAATTGATCAAATAAGGGACCAAAAAGCCATAATATGAAATTTTAGTCATTGATAAGTCCTACACATCAAAGCATATCATAAAACCACGCATGGTCCTAATTTTCTTCTTCCGGTTACATTCTTCACGTTGCTTTATCATACTTTACAGAATCCTTATAGCTTGCAATTTTAACATCTCAGACGACTTATAGGGCTCCCAGATAGCCACGTGAGCAGCGCGTTAGCTTTGGTGAAAGCGGCCTCGAGTTCGATTCTAGGCTGGGGCCCGCATATGCAAAATCACCTCAGATGTCTATAGCATTTAAAAAATTCTATTAAATATTCGAAGGACTTTTTGTCGTATGTATATCATTACGATCTTCTTATGCAATTTGCTACGATCTCAATTTTTCCCGATCGCAACTGAATCGACTAAAAGAAAAAGTACGGCCGTCAAAGAGGCAGAAGCACACGTATACAGTATCCTTATCCCAAATTCAATCGCAGTCGATGGTAAAATCTACCCTTTGTTCCTAGGAATGGAGTAACGTATCTACAGCCTGCAACATCGGGAGAAACTCAGCATCCGATAGCGTTTCAAGAGTAACCCCACCGCATCCACCCAGATATCAAACCCACCATTTTTTGCTCCGCTATTTCCAACATCGCCCATTCGCAGTTGATATATCCATCCGGGGCTCCTATCGAGACGGTCATCTATTCGCCGTGTCAAGAGTTGCCACTCTCCCGCATTTTATCTTTCCCTGACCTCTCAATCTCTTTCTAATTCCGAGATCGCTACCCATTGCCACCATCCGCCCTTTCTCCATCTTTCAACCCAGCCAGCATTCATCCTCAACAGTTGCGTCTATCTTTCACCAAACATCTCCCTCAGACGTTGCTTCACTTTTCGCGCGCTCGGACCCGTCACCTGCGCTCATCCCGACCGCGAAGACGCTGCCTCTTCCCCGGGGAGACTTCCGAGTCATCCGTCCCTTCTGCATTCTCCGAGTTCCTCCGCATGTTCATTAATTGATCGGAAAGGCGCACTATCAGACCCGCGAGGTGACATGGGTTTAAACGCTTCAAAGATACCGATTCAATTACTTCGGAATGGCTTTCATGGAGTGGAAATAATGAACCCCAACGTTTTGTTCCTCGCGCTCGCAAGCTAATTTTTGCGTTCGTTAATTAACCTACGCGGCACGAAGAATGGGTGAAGTAGATATTTCGCGTCGAAAGCTGGAAAAAAGTCGCGCCTTTTCCGTTTGAAGTGACGTGATGACTTTCATTTTACGACTGCGCTGATGGAGGAAGCAAAAACCGCAATGGCACTTTCGTATTTTCCGTAAGAGCTATAAAACATCCGATGTAGACTTTCACCCAAGAAGACCCACATTCACTTATATTTAAATGTGATTCAAAGAGCGAAAACAGTATTAACATTAAATGTATTAATATTAAAATTAAATGTAACGCACGATACGGATGTTATTTCCAGGTTAGGTAAAGTCAAAACACCTATTTAATTTTCGGAGGCAATTAAAATATGGGCCCTTTGTTGCATTTATGTGTGATAATCTATAAATAAAGACATTTTACTCTTTGAATGTGTACGCAATATTACCGTGTTAAGGCCAAAACTATCGATATTTAATGCATATTTACTCCCTTAAACTTATTCTTTCCTTTCCTTGGTTAGGACCCACTTGTGCCTAACCTTGCCAAACAGAGGAATCATTTCATCTAATATGAATTAGTAGTGCGTGGTAGAATCAGCTGACTTAAGTTTCATTAATATTGTGGATTTCCTGCAAAATATCGAACCCAAAGGTCGCTTTTTACCTCATACCCTCCACAATCAGCTGTTACAGGCCCTTTTTATTGGAGAGGGAATGAGGCTTATTCAGGCGAGATGAAGAGTAAGAAAGCTTGCCATGCTATTCGATTTTAAGCCAGAATTCTATGAGTGGAAAAATCCTCATAAGTGCAGCATAATGACCATATGGATATCAACTTCATAGCATTCGATGAGCAAGTTCCAATATGAGAGACGTTACTTATCAGTACTCTATAGCTTCCATTTTAACACAGCAATGAAAAAAACTGAGTCAAAACTGATGAAAATATATTAAAGATGCATTTTCTTCTATCCGTTACCAAAAGGCAAATGAAAAATAATCAATCCATCATGACGTGGTAGCATGAACGAAATTGAAGAAAATCCTTGGAAGCTGAACGCGTGAAAGGCTAATATGTTTCACGCCTAAGCGCAGTCATGACAACTTAATTAAAGCACGTGTTTGTAGACCCAAGCGTAATTAATAGAGTAAAATCAAATAAAGAGCAGCTCGCGCATGGTCAAGCCAATTAAAAATCCAATCATAGTTCAGTTCATGCGGGCAAATCTAGATAAATCGCGGTCATGTTAAATATTGGGTCTTCCGTTCATCCTTCGAGAATCTCTTATCCGTCGTCAGCGAGTTCCAATATTTTCCTTCGGAAGTCAAACTATTATCGTTCATCGCTAGCTTTGGACGTGCGCTTTATATGCAAATGAGAAATAATTTCACAAGGTATCGGAACAGCTGTATCGGTGTTTCCCATTTACAATCTAGTCACCTAATAATGTAAGGTAAGGTCGAATTCTATTCTCCAATATGATTTTTTCCTTTTGAATCATTCATATCGGAAGGATTGTCAAGATTGGCATAAACAACTCGGCAGAATTTTAATACGTCCGCGGTCATTTCAACATTTCAATCGCCTCACTCAATCTCATGCTCTTCCACTTCACAAAATGGATTACGGTACAGTTCCCCTTCGAACGAACATCTTTAAGAGATCCTGATACGTCATCACTAATTGCGTCGTTCCCGACATGGTAAACGGCTGCGAGTACTCGGTGAATGGAGATTCGTTTTAGAAGAGTGTTCTGCTGACGTTTGGTGGTTGCTGTAAAAAAGAGAGGTGAGAAAAACATAGGGGATATCACTCTGTCCTAGCTATATAGAGTTAAGTCTACACAGTATCAAGCGCAGAGGCCTGTGCGAACCTCATCCCTCCACCATTAGCTTTCAAAGGTTCTGGAGATGGAATGAGTTTCACACGGCAAGATAAGAGGTTCGTTAATTTGCATTGGTGTCCTGACTAAAATAGAATTAGTTTAAAACGTCCGCGCAAGTGCGATAAAATGACCCTTTTAATAACACTCCTCAAATCATCCGAAAGGAGATACCAGAATTGATACATCCCCTCAGCATTTTTTGTACATCAGTGGCGTTCACAGACATGAACGGGACTGAGAAAGAAATAATTGTAGAAATTGTTCTTCCATACTGTTTCAAAAGACAAATAAAAATGTACAATTCATCAAGAAATGATAAAAGGAACAAGTACAGTAATACCAACATGAAAATTGAGTTCGGGAGTAATTTCTGAGCATTAAATATTCGGGTATTAATAGGGTTATTATTATCATCATCATTATCATTATTATTATCATGCATTTAGTCACACAACTTCTCAAATTCCTTTCAATTATAAAAACTGTTTTTATGAGACTTCCTCTTCAGCCTGATGATATCGCTCGGCTACATAACTATGTTGTCGCTCGTTTAAGTTTATATTTCGCTTTATAAAATTCGATGTATCTATTTAGGAAACAAAATTAGGTTTATTTGTGCAATTCAGCAAGAAGAATTTTCATCTAGATAAGATTAAAACTTTCTTCCCAACGTATTCCCCAGGAAATATTCTTATTGAATAGTAGGGAATATTCTCAATGTTTAAAATATTCTTATGTTAAAAATTTTAACAGAATAATTTTAATTTTGTTAAAAATCAACCTAAAGGCAATGAAGTAAGTATTCATTACTTCTTTTTGTATACATAAGTACTTTCTCTGTTGATTTACTTCAGTTTTTACATCCTAAATTCTGTCATTACTTTGTCTGGGAATACGAAAATAATCAGATAGTTTACAAGGAAAAGGGTAGAGGTAACTTTACATGTGAGGTCGTGCCCCTACGAAAAATCACAAGGAAAAATGGACATGAAAAAGTCTGACAGGATCAGGATTCGAGCCCAGAATCTTCCGCTTTCCGGGCAGATGCTTCGAACAATTGAGCTATATAGCCATTTTAGGAGATTTTGTAGGCAAGGGAAACGGGAAAAGGTTTTTTTCATGTCCATTTTACCCGAGAGAATTAGATAGTTTCTAAAGTAGAATTTAACGAAACTGAATAACGTCTTTCAACATTAATAGATTACAAGGATTGAGGTAAAGGTGTTAACTTTGCACATTGAAGTTGTGCGGCTGAATCCCAAGGAATAACAAGTGTGAAAAATAGTGACATGTTTACTATCCGAGCAATCACATATTTTTACTATTAAATAAGGTTCCCAAGGAAACATTTAACGATGTTCTGATACTTTATATTTGGTACAGATTGTCGGATTAAAATCTTGAAAAAAATACTCAGAACAAGGGCAGTTGAAAAATAGCACGTGCTTCAGACAGATTTCTCAGATTATAGATTTTTTATCTCCCAATGTATTAAGCTGCCATATATCTGAAATATGAGATTTGATCGGTGTATAATTAAAATAAGAGTGATACACGAGCAAGCATGCGGAGAAAGTTGTTTCCTGCGATCGGATTTCAGGAAAAGCGCCATGTTTTAAAATATCGGTTTTAAATTTGAACTTAAATTCTAATGTAGCTGTCGTTTTCACAAGATATCTTCTCACGCAACAGATAAATGCCAGGAGCTTCGCGCTAAATACGAAGGAATATCAAGCCACCTCCCTTCTCAGGATCGGAGAGCATCAGAAAGCTTTATCCAGGACTATATGTGTGTATTCTAAAGAGAAAAAAGGTATTCAAACTAACAAATATCAAGCTAGTTGATAGTTTTACGTTAGACAGAAATAATTTGACTTGCAATACAAAGATAAAACATTAATACATCAACATGGCATCAAATAAGTAAATAAGGTTGGCCCATACGCCAACATACTTACTAATTAAAACAAAAATTTGCTATCAAAGGATATTTAAAATATACATTAAAGGATTTAGTGCTAAATTTGAACTACAAACAAAAAATTACATAATATAAGGTATGGGACTTGTTAAAACTTATTGCTTAGGAAACAATCAGTATTCACAAGCATTCTAAACAAAATTAATTCCTATAATCAAATGAAATTTTTGTTGAAGAAATTCTTACAAAGGAAAGCTGCCAATATCGCAGTCTTCAACGAAGAGATGAAATAGAGTCAAATGTTCAAAAATTTGTAATTAAATTTGAGAAGTATTAAAAACTGACTTTTGAATATATCCCTAATCAATAAAAGTAATTGAAATACTTGTGTTCCTTACCGCAAATGCTAATTCAAAAGCAGCAGCAAACGTAGCTTACTTTTCTTAAAAATCAGCTCTCGAAAATTATCGCCAGGACCCATAAAAATGATCGAGTGTGTCATTATCGTTGTCATCTCTCAATTCTGCAATAAACACAGAGTTGAGAAGTAAAAGATTTTTACGACCATGCCATAAGAACTTCAAACAAATTTTTATTTCAGAAACAAGGTATATTAAAAATTTAATATTACTATAAATTAGTATAACTTATAATACATTATTCACGTTTGTAAACGTACGTTAATGTCGATGGTCATTTTGAAATTTTATTACGGCCGCACGCGGCCACCGTGACCGCATTTGAAAACTATGACCTAGAACCATTTCAGCTCGTGTGAAAGACGATATAATTTCTCCAACGCATTCTCTTACGGAGAATATTAACTCCCAACCCACATTCCAGTTATGCCTCTTTAACGGAGCCATATCGACTAATTAAGCGGACTTTATCGATAGATGGATATCGAGTCGATTATGGCGCCCCATCCGCGATTTCCTCACGTTCTCGCCGACGCGCCCAGCTCGTAAAACAGGATAGTGCTCGAGTCAACCGCTATAGTAACTGGTAGTAACAATCGGACCCGCGATTAACCTGGAATTGATGGGCGAGGGCGGCAATTAAACTCGAATGCCACAACACGATCGCTCAAAGGAGTTTCGCACGCCTCGCATTTCCCCTCTCTTGACCCCGAATTAGCCCCGAGTCTCAAGATAACGCCCACGCCCTCCATTTAAAAATCGCCTGACCCATTTCGAAAGCTACGCGTACAGCGAGCGGTAAATTTTGAGTGTTGCTACACTCTCTAGTGTGTCAGGGAGTAAGTGTCGGCGGAGGCTGTGAAGGGTGAGAATGGACCGGAAATGTAGGATGGGTTTATAGAGGCGGAAGTGAGAATGTCGCAAATCAGGAGTGAAGTGGCTTTTGAGGTGCAGTAGAGGTTTAGAATATCAACTGGTTGGAAAGTTCGTTTTGCTGTACTGCTAAATCTACCGATTTAAACTTTTCAAAAAAGGATATAATAACGATAGAAACTGGACAGAGAACCGGAAGCGAACCGGAAACCGGAAACAACGTTGTTTTGACGGATTGAAAATTAAACCCGGAGAAAAAAAATGAAATTCTGGAACCCGAACCTAAACCGTTACTACCTCCGTTCCAACATTCTTTTGAGCAATGTACATCTTACTTAAGTGTAATTTGAGGAAGGTTACTATTCATGATTTACTAAGACGAGCAGCTAACCATTACTTCTTGTCATTACATTACATTAAGTCTTGTTCTTAGAGAAATATTGTATGTACGCAAAAATTAGAAATAATTAAAAAAGCTTTCAGAAGAATGAAATATTACAATGATCGGCGTGGAGAAAACAGTTCCAACCGGTTCGAAGTTGAGATAAGGAATGAAACCGGATCTAATTCTATTTGTTCTTTTTTCGTTGAGCCAGAGCAAAAACCGGAAGGAAAAACATTGCGGTTCGATGCCCTTCTAAAATAGCTGTTGGCAGGTAAAAGGAAAAACGAAGCTCTCAGAAACGACGACTAACTTTAAGAATTCTATTTCACTGATAATGGGAATGACACCTTTAAGACTTTAATGAGATATCTTCCGCTAGCGAAATATGTCGCATTACTCGACTCGACGTTCTACATATCATCGCTATTTTATAACGACTCGTGATCTGATACTTCTATATCCATAGTTTTCGGTATTTAATGTATTTTTCAGATCCATATGTCTATGTCTATGTAAGTAGCCTGCAAGCTGCCTTACGGCGTGTGGCAGGGGATAATGAGTTCATCTAGTGAATCAGTTTACCAACCCATACTTTAACATTTCGTACACTATGGTTATCGAGAAGCAATTCAGAGGTAGTAATAGTTAGCTGTAACCCTTCCGTTCATCTTAGCTTAAGTTCTTCTCCGTGTATTGTTGAAATTATTAATATAAATAATAATAATAAGTGGCAATAATTTCAATTTTAATAAAAAACGAAGAAAAAATCAAAGATTTACTTCGAAAAATGATATTCCACCAGATTTCACTAACTATATCTTTCCTTACTTACTTACTTTCATTTCTCTCCCCCGAATGCATTTAGGAAAAATCGCCCTTGCTTATTATTTCTAAATCATTTAAATACTAATTTAGTACAAAAAAATTTCAACTGTGTAGGATCAAATTTGTAGGAGGAGATCGATTTTTAATTCAGACGCTTATCAAAGGTCAATAAATCATGGTCGGATCTCAGAAACGCGGATTTTGCTTCACGACTATATACCACATTCCTGCTAAAAGTTTGGTTTTTCTGTGACTCCTGGTCATTGTTCCACAAAGGTGTGAATATGACCGAGTCTTGGATTTGCGCGAATGTACCGTGTTTTGATTTGGTTTACGTCGACTCACATAAAGCAGGAGATAGATATTGACTTCTAATGTATATCATTTTAAAGACAAATACATACTCTTTCGAACGATGTATAACATGTCCCAATATAATAGCAGATCATCAATGGGTAACGCGTCAAATTCCAGGTCTATGCTATTTTCAGTCCGACAGTAGTACTTTTAATTTTGTTCACTTTTAATGTTATCATGATGATGTTGAATTTTGCCGCTTTATTTTTGGTGCCATTATAAAGACCCCACAGCATTATTTTAATTGTCATATATGCTAAATAATGTTTAGTGAAGAGCGTTACGCGTTTGCTGAAAGTGGCCCCAAGTCCCATTCCTGATACGTGCAAAGTTCCCTCAGCTGTCGAAGCATTTTTTAAAATACTACCAAATACGAGAAATTGTTCATCAGTAAAGACAGTCAATAGCTTTGGGAATTCTTAAAGAAAAAAAAACGAATTTTTCGAGAGTTACTTTATAATTGCACGTGATATGTATGGCTTTAGAACTCTGAATATAATCGAATCACCACGGAAGTTTTTTCGAAATTCCCGGCACGGATGCTATCATTGGCCCGCTACGTACGAGGCCTCTTTTTCCCTCGATGGTTATTCTCGTGGTACCTCTTAATATTCTGAAAGTAATCAATTCCGCGCCATTAAAGAAGATCATTTCTAAAACGAAAAGCGTAATGAGTAATCTTCCTAGTTACTTATTTCATAATACGAGCAGGAATAAAATATTACTTCAGGTTTTAAAAAGATAACTCTGAGATTCCGCTTGAGGTATCATAGTCCTTCCAATGTGTTCCGGTTAAAAATTAGCGCATACATTCATTTTAATTTGCCGTTTAACAAGGTGGCCATCAGAGCAAGCGATCTTCAACTTTCATCGTTTCATATTTAATTACCAATAAATTGATAACGTTTTTATTTCCTCGAAAATTATTTACCGCCTTTTCTTTACCGCCCGTGGCACCCGTTATTACTGCAAAAGAAAGCTGCCGTTAATTTCATATTTCCAGACCTTTAGATCAAAGAGAACCGCCGCTCATTTTCCTCTGGAATTTAAATTTCGCCAACCATAGCAGCATCCTGTAAGAGATTCGAGTCTTCCCTAAATTTCCTACTTGTGCGAATAGACAGCATTTATCCCAGAAATATTTAGACAGGCCAGAATGGGGAAATTCTTGCAGAATATACGCCTGAGAGGTAGGGGCATAAATTATGACTGAGGAAACTTCCTCGATGTCTTCTTACTTATTGCGAAAAATTAATGCCCTCTATCTTAAAATTTTTATTCTGATATTATAATGACCTCATTCAAATGTTAATATGATAAAGAGCTTGGAGTTAGCCTGCTCGGACTTTCATGAAACCAAGTTCCAAACATAAACTGATTTTTTTGTAATATGCTTCATTCTTATTTTTTACATGATTATGGGTCGTGTATGATATTATGAAAATCACGCATGATTAAAAAACATGTAATCCGTTACTTTCAATGAAAGAAAGTGAGAACGCGCATTTTCTTACAGGGCTTACTTTCCTCAGCAATAAGATATTTTGGCACATCGCAGATATTGCAGAATTTATGTAATGTATTGTTAAGAACAATAATTTTTGGTAAATAATTTATAAAATTAATTTCAAATACTATGTATAGTACGTATACGTAAGTAAAATTAGGTAACCAAAGACCCAGGAAAAGGATGAAATATTTTTATTGAATTCCAAATTATTTAAATTGTGGACGCTGTGAATAGAGATCAGGAATTGAAGAGGAATTAAAAATATTAAGGAATCATTCCGAAGATTGTGCAGACAAATTACATGATTTAGAAATAGAAGATGTCGTAAAGTATAAGAAAATATTCTCCTGAAATCAGGAGAAAAGAGTAATAATGCGGAGAAAAAAAAATTGATGCGTAAAATAATAGATGGCAACTCAACTCTTCTGAATCAAGCAATTATTTTATATACTGATAAATTTGATTATCAATGCACTTTACCAACTAATGCCTCTCTTGTACTTAGTACCTCTAACTCTAATATGCCATACAGTTTCATCCGTAACATAAAAATAGATCATCAATTAGAGGATCAAATATATAAAATGTCTGTCCGTCCGTCCGTCTGTCCGTTTCCATATTTATCTTAGAAACGGCTTGCTTTAGAGATCTGAAACAAACTGCATTGTGTTTCTATGATGCTAAAACTCCCAGGTAAACTATTCTCATCTCTGAATACTCTCAAGGCCCGGGTTCTAACCCAGGAGCCCATAATACGTTTCCATAAGAGATGAACGTAAATTACATTTTCATGACCTGCAGAGGTTCTTTCGTTTACTAAATTAAATTAGAAATAATAATCCTAAGAAATTGAGACAAGTGTCGCAAGAAAGGAAAATAATCATAGAATCTTATTTTAATCGTGAATCATTCATATAAATTCGAAATTGCCAGGACTTTGATAAAATACACGGAAAATTCGTAACACTTTTCAGAAATAAACAACCCATCCCTTTGACGACCAAGGCAATTGTTGAATATTGATTTCATGAGTTATCTCATATAAATAGACGAGGATAATCAGTTAGTATAGTTCTCCATAAGAAATGTACTTAAAATAAGTTTTAGTTACCTGCTGAGGTTGTTTCTTTAACAAAATTAAATTAGAAACAATGGTCCTACGAAATTGAGACAAGTGCCAAAAGAAAGGAAAATGATCATAAAATGTTATTTTAGTCGTGAATCATTCATATAAATTCGAAATTGCGAGAACTTTGATAAAATACACGGAAATTTCGTAAATTTTTACGGAAATAAACAACCCACCCCTTTGACGACCAAGGCAATTGTTGAACATTGATTTCATTAGTCATCCCATATAAATAGATGGGGATAACCAGTTAGTATACTTTTCCATAAGAAATGTACGTAAAATAGGGTTTTGTTACCTGCAGAGGTTGTTTCTTTTACAAAATTAAATTTTAAAAATGGTCCTACGAAATAAAGAGAAGTGTCAAAAGAAAGGAAATGATTATAGATTCTTATTTTAGTCGTGAAATATTGATATAGATCCGAACTTTCGAAGATTTTGATAAAACACACGGAAATTTCGTAAAATATTTGGGAAATAAACAACCCATCCCTTAGACGACTAAGTCCATTGTTGAATGTTGATTTCATGAATTATCCCATATAAGTTCACGGGGATAATCAGTTCTTATGATTTTATAAGAAAGTTACGTAAAGTAGGTTTTCATGACATAAAAACAGTAGAATAAGTATTATAAATAATTNACTAAATTGAGTTCCGTCATGATTGACGGGGACGTTTACTAGTATTATGATAAAATACAGGAAAACTTCCACGCTTTTAGAGTACCCCATTAGGTTAATCTTGCTTGGTGGCAGTAGGAACTGAATGACATTTTTAGGTGGACATCATCATTTACGCAACTCCATCTCCTTCAAGAGAGAGGATATATCACGAATCTGAATCTTTATACTAAAATTAAAGTTCTTTTTCAGCAGCACAATTATTATAATTATTATGAGTAGAAAAACGGAACTTTTGGATTTACTGGGCTCAAACTCATGATAGCTGGGTCAAATAATTCATTTTTCTTATGACTTGTTGACTGGCTCTATACGCCAAAAATCAGCAACTCATTCGTGCCAAAGTTTTATACGGTGGATCTTTATTGAGTGTTCTACATTTACAATTATGATGTTATTGTAGAACTTTATGGCCATTTTTTGGGAAAACTATTGCTCATAAAACTCTATTTGGGGGTAATTCAATACTCATGTCTCAAAGACCATTTCACTACCAATTTTCATCGAAATTTGCCGTTTCCATCGAAATCCGTTGCATGCACTACATTCTCTCGCTGTTAGATATGTGAGAACCTAAACAAATGAAATCGATCAAAAGGCGTCAATTAGCTGGAAGATATTAAATATAATCGCAAATATTTCCTTTACCAAATCCTTCGGGATAACAGATTTTTTTGTAAATTTTAAATGATAATTTTTTTCAATAACTTTTCATTTCAGAGAATACATTAGTTCCTTTCATCGACAAAAATCGGGGAAGGTGTCGAAGGAATCACTTCACTCAATAAAATCATTAATTCATTTCCCCTTATTTTATTTAACTCTTAATTTTTAACACAGCTTAACTTTTCATTTTAACCTCGATAACATTGCAGAAAAACCGCACAGCCGCACCAGTATCCGTCTCCGCTCCATCTTCCGAACACTTTTTATTGCCAAATTCGTTTTTAACGGCTCCGAGCTCTTTGGAGAGCGCATTATTTAGCAATCCATAAAGCAATGGCATAAAATCAATTTATTGTTCACCTTCACACGGAGATCCATTCGGAAGACAGACGGCGCCGCATAACAGGATGATAAAAAGCTTTTCATGCGGCGAGTGCGAGATGACCGCGGGCTCTGAATTAATGCATCTCCCGGAGGAGACGAAGCATGAACCGGCGGTTGTAACCCGAGTCAACCACCTGTATCCGGTTCGAATTTTATAATTTCCCACAGCTCCGACGGCGAAAAACAAAGAATAAACAATGGAAAAGAGCGCAGGGGATCAATCGCGCCACGTATCCCCCTTTCTTACGAAGATCCGCTGTTTTTTCGCTGCTTAATCGCCCTGTCGAGCGTCCATTTTCTACTCCGCTGAACCCCTTCACGGCTGAGAGCACTTTATTCCGATCGCAATTGGGTAATCCATTAATAGACGATACTTCTCCGCTCCTCGTCAATGGAAAGTGCGTTGGGTGGACGTGGAAGACAGAGCGAGAAACAATTGGACTCGTCTGGAATTTCCCCGTCCGTTCCCCGGGACGATTTGTTAAGAGGTTTCTTCTCCTTTTGGTTTGGCTGGTTTAAACGCCTCCCTCTCCGATAAATATGAATGGGAGATGGAGATCTATCCCGAAAGATTCCTATTTTTTGGGTTTCGGATACTTTGCCTTGAAATCATGAAATCCAGATGCACAAAAAATATCTGGTAATCATCCCGTAGATTTTGAGTGCTACCGACATGATACGTAAATAGAAAATATCTTAGAGCCTAAGAGCATGTAAACCAGGACGCAGAATGAGAGATTAATAACCTTGAATTAAATATTTCGCAAAGCAAAAAATATACGGTACCTACCATTCTTAACCCGAATGACGGGTCTTAACAAGAAACCTTAAACCGATCAACTCTCCGTTAATATCTGAATAATGTTGAATCTTAACTACCAATTTATCTCTTGTACGCAGCATAACTAACCATCTCCTAAGCTTCTGTCCTCTTATTAATTATATAATTTAATAACAATAAGGAAGTTAATGATATTAATAATTTTTAATTATTGTGGTTATTGATGGGCACAGACGATAGTAAGCTATTCATTCTCTTCTTATTTGTAACGTGTGGCAAATTTTCATGAATATCTCATCTACCGTAACGTTTCTGTCTACATCTTTTCAGACCTTCCTCTCAAATACGAAAGAATGGCGAAGATTACCTTATCTGATACATTTATTCATTATAAGACGAATGATTATAGCTGGAATCATTATTTTTAGTCACTAGATAATTTAATTTATTTGAATTAATTATATAATGCAGCACTATTGTAATCCTAAGTTGTCTTATCTGATGCTATTTGTGTATTTACGTTTCTTACTTTAAAAGTGTATTTTTTTCTAATGCAACATTTCATTCACATGTTTATTTTCCATTTGTCCTTTTAAGTTTCCTTTCTTATTTTCATTTAAAATTTCATCATATTTTAGTGACTATTTTATTACCATATTGCTTTTATATTTTTTAATCAACAGCTTTCGCAGTTTCTTTTTCACCACCCTACTCCGTGGGTGTTACGTGGGTTTTTCTTAGTCAACCTTCAGTTGGAAATATTTTTTCCCACACCCCTCTCTTTCTTTTTGCTTTAAAATGATGATTGTATATATAATAACGACATACGAGGTTACGTGGAAGAGAGGCACATATGAGCCTAACCTCACGAATAATGGGCGTACTACCTATCTATCTTTAAAATCTTAAATGATTAGAGTACGATTGCAATTGGGTAATCCTTGGAGATACTTTTCCTCTCTTCCTCAAAGGAAAGTACGTTCGGTCGACGCAAAATCGAGAAACAATTGATCTCGTCGGAAATATCCCTCTCACTTCCCGGGGACGATTTGTTAAGAGGTTTGTTCCCCTTTCTTCTAACTCCTTTAAACGTCTCTCCGATAAATATGAAGAGGGAAGGGATATCCATCCCGAACGAGTGCACTTAGGAAGCCATCGGATGGAGTGGACGTGTCCTATCGTTCTTTTCCATCGACTCCAATTCCATAAAGAGTCAGCTTTCCCGATTGACGTTTCTGCATTTTGCGCCCGCTTCGGACAGCGATTTGCTCCGTGCGCATCGCTTCTCTTCTTCCGGAGACGTCGCGGTGGTGCTTTGAAGGGGTCGCTGGGGTCGAGGCAAATGGGATTGCCGGTGCCGAGGAGTGGGTGTCGCGGAGTGAGCGTGGGAGGTCGGAAGGGTGAAGGGATCTGGGAATGGTATTAGGGGTGCCGTAGCGATTGAGTCGCGGAGTCTATTATTCATCTCTAATGAATGCAGTTGTTGCAGCGCAGGATTCTTCCCATCTCCTATTCCATCGACTTGAGTCGCCACTTTAGGTACGGTCACGGGAACGATTGCGTTCGAACATAAACATGTAATCGGTTTCTTGGTATTAATTCGCTTCGGGATTTAGGGCTTAAGAATAATATAGTGCAGTATTTTCATGCACGTTGCAATTTGACTTAACATTCAATTGGTCGTTTGCCTCTCATCTGCCGATCCATTCCTTTCCTCTCAGAATTAAATGGAAAGACTATAATTTCTAACCAAGATATATTCAAGAAACATTAATTAAACGAATTAATATTAGTGTTATCAGTCTCGTCTTATTCCTTTCCAAAATTGCAATTACTTGTTTGTATAATATGATTGGTCTCAAAAGGTAGACATCACATCACGTCCTGTTAGTTTCGGGCGTTACTGAACCCTTTCCCTGACAACTTTTCTGTTAAGTTGGACTTGGAAAAAAACATTTTTTAATCGTTAATTTGTGTGCATATGCTTAACTAAGAACGGAGAGAAAGTCTTTTTTCCCTTTAGATAGCTAATTAATATTATGTTTCCTTATATTTTAACCTGTTTACTGTATATCTACATGTTTGGTAACACAGTAGAGACGTACAAATGGAACACAGGTAAAAGAAAGCATGCTAGGCAAGCTCAGTATTCTCGACAGCTTAACTGAGATGTCTTTTTGAGCGTAAGAAATGATTATAAAGCAGGAAATCCTAAATACGAGTTATCTCGGGCGCGACGACCACGATCTTCTATGAGATATTTCGGGCGCGTTAGGAAAAAGGTTAAGGAATGATAAATATTTCACAAATAGATGAACGATATCAAAATTATAAATAATGGTTTATTACAACGACCCTAAAATTGCTCGTCATAACAAAGATGAGCAACATTTCCCTTTTTACGGCAAGCAACTAGAGAAGATTTCGTCGTAAAGTTTAAAGTCTCATGTACTTATCCGGAAAGTGCTACATTAAAATCGTGGATATTTAGCACAATTTATGAGAACTTGAAAGCAAGTAAATCGTAATTATTAGTCCAATAGGAGCGTCACTATTTCTTGTGATGGCAGTTTATATTAAACGTTTGGATAAAATTTATGAAAGAAAGTTAACCGGCGAATAGAGAAAGAAAATTCAATAGGATAATAGAATTACTAACTCCCGTACTCGTTCAATCCGTTCTTTAAGCGCGCCGAGCTCTAACACGACGAGCTGAATTCACGTCAACACGTTTCCTCGCCCTCCGAACCGGATCGTGCTGCTCTCAACACGATAAACAATTAAGGAAATCATGAATCAAAAAGATCCGCCCAACATCCACCGGTGTTTACCCGGCGAAATCATGAGCCACTGACAGCCTTGTGTTCCGAGTCAAACATCATTTCCTCGACCAAATAAAAGGGGATACAAGTATACCCGGGGCGGAATCAGATGGCAAATTGACCGTGGAGGAACACGCCATCCCTCGCAGAAAAAATTCCCGAGCCGCAGAGTGGGAAACAGCGGCGAAATACGATGGAAGCACGCATGCCTACCGGCACATAACCGGGGGTTTTCCGCTCGGCTGGGCAAAGCCGCCACCCACCGACACCTCACAAAACATCCTTCCAACAAACCATCCAGCCATTTCCAAACATCGCAATCATCCCGAAAAAGAGGGAGGTGGGCACGAGGGAAAACAGCGGACCTGGAGGACAAGTCACAATGTCGCTCTGGCATGAAACACACGGTCTGTGCGGGCAGAGCGAGAGGGTGAGAGTCATCCGTCCCCTTTCCATCATCCGTTATGAATTCCTAAAGCACCGCTGAAAAAAAAGTTCCCACACGCCTCGCATAAAGGATTCCGATCACATCCCCGACATTGTTTTCTATCCGAGAGATTGGCCGGGAAAACTGGAGAAACCCAGTCACGGCGACCATTCTTTTTTAATCCTTCCCTCTTAAATTCTCCCCCGTCCCGCCTAACGACCAGCATTGCTCCGGGGAGATGGATGGTGGACCTGGAAGCCAAGAGAGACAGTGCCACTGAAACAAGTAGAGGGTGGGAAGACATGACCCCCTCTGTCTTCACCCTCTTTTCCTACGCTTTCTTGACTCTTAGAAAAATACTACGCCGCTCCAGCACGCCTACTACTTCCAAAGTGGAGTAAGCCGATGGTTGATGGATAATCGATATGTACTGATACGCGGAGGCAGCATGAAAAACTCCCACGACGAGGTGAAGGACAACCGCTTTATTGGAGAAAACTGCCCCGTTTTGCGGTCTTTTTAATATGCGGGAAATGGTCTCCGGATAATCGGATCCGGATCGGAAAAACCATCGGAGAGAGATATACGCTGATTAGACTGCGTGGGAGGTAAGAGGAGATTTCGAATAGATACAAATGAGGTTTTAGTGCAAGTAAATGAGGAAGAGGAATCGGGATATCTTGATTTTAATGAAGGTGTTTCGCTCTACGGTTTCGCTCTTTTTAAGGCTTATCGGTTCGCGTAAAGGAAAGTCGATTGAAAAGGGAGGGGTTACTTATTTTTCTTAATTGCGAATTAATTGAGGTGGGAGCAAGGGAATGGGAGTCTGAATAATGAATTCTCTTGATTTTTAAAATCCGAGAAGATTTATCAACTTATTCGAGATGCGCTAGGAGCGTTTTTCTCCAGTGCACGAAGCACATACTCAATTAGGGTCAATTTTGGCAGCTTAATGATTTTCAAATAAGAATTTATGGCATAATTTATCCTACATCAAATATGGACGCACATTGCTATATGTAAGGGAATTCAATAGCAAAGTGAATATGCTTATAGTTCCATCTCAAAAAAGATTCAATCGTGTTTCTTTAGCAACCATTTCTTCAGTGTGAGTAGTAATGTAATGTTTTTAAATATAATATAGCAATAATAGCGTACATAATTGTACTGAAGATGCTGTATCGTTTCTATTTTTAAAATGTTTGCTTGAAAGAGAATATTAACGTTGACTCTGGATCTATTTGTATACATATGTATAAATGTAATGATTGAATAGACCAAAATATTTGTAAAATTATTGCTTGTATTAATTATAAAAATTTTGTATGTGTAAATATTTAAGATTTAAGGTGAGGGTTATAGCTGTCACCAGACTATTGTCATAGTGCAGCTACGCTTAAATAAATCACACACAAAATAATTTTTATGAGACGGTGGAGGACATTTTAATGGCTGCAAACATCTCAGGGCGTTTTCGAATCCGAGGGAAAACTTACGTTATCCGCCTAAGACTGGAAAGGTAGATCTTTTATGTCATATAAGAATGAATTCACCAAGTAATAAAACTTCTAATATCTATAACAAATCGCTCTCCGGACACGAGCTAACAAACGTGACCTCTCTATTTAAATATTTCAATGACGCGGTGCAAGAGCTTTTTAATTGAATTATAAAAGATTAAAATCCTGCCTGTGTAATAAAGTCCGTCAGCTAGGTCTCCAATTTGATCTAATCATAATCACCGGAGCAAACTCGTGCATTAGCCCATTCAAATTATGTTTGTCAAAACAAAATCAATCAGGACGAGAGAGCAAAAAACAGAATTTTCCCCGTTTGCGAAGAAAACATTCCTGCCCCCTCGACGCACCCCGACGGCTATTAATAACCCGGATAAAAAATCCATCCGCACTTAATTACATTTTTAATGAGCCAAAATATTCAGTCTCCCTCCTTAATTAAATGCGAAACCATGGGAACGAAATCAATCAGCGAATATCGCGGAAAACCTTAAAAAGGTCCTGGGGAAAGCGATTCATCAAGGGCCCATAAAGGCTGCCATTCCGAACGCACTCCAACGTTATTTTTTCTGGTCAAATAAATTTGCCAACCTGTCAACCTGCCAAAATCTTTTTTAGGCCGGACAGTTTTCCGGAAAAACGAGGGGGGGAAATGAATCCTAAATGCGTCGTAATGGGCGAGGAGGATTCTCGACTCCGGAGGAAAACCCGGCGTCTCCGAGCTCCGTTCCGCGTAAAAAACCCTCTTCCTCACCGCGACCGCTTAAAAATTCCTCCCTCCATACAGACGCTCGAATCCATCCCGCTTCTACACCTCGCCCATTCTCTCATTTTTAACGCTTCCGGGACCACACGCAAGAGCGCTGCAGTCGCGACGGACAAGACGGAGATTTATTGCGGAGACCTCTATCTACGCGTTTTTGCCCTTATTTTTCTTCGCCCAAACCGATCTCGCGTGCGTCAGCTCCCCGCGCCGCTTCCCAAACGCGGAGCGTTTTGATAATCCACTCTCCTGGAAACCAAAAGGAAAAGGAGGTCGCCGAGTGGTAATTGATTGTGTACTTCGTGCGTGGGCAGCGGTTTAAAAACGATTCCGTGAGGTTCATCAAACGGTCACCGGCGGACCTTTTTATTCGCGGGTAAACACGGAGAGATCGCGGCCGGTGCACTCCACGCAATATCATCATTAGGGGATCGGGTTTATTTGATGGTCGCCTCGGTACCCCATGATCGGCCTATTTGCTCACGTTTACCGTTGATGACAGGCTATTAAAAAGTTAACGTTTTTATCGTTCCTCGATCGCCCAAGTATATCTACTCCGGTGGAATGCCAGATTCGAATCAGTTGGAAAGGAAATCGAGCAATAGTATTAAGAATCTTTTCGTTTTTACTCCTGTGCGGCGATCAGCCCGAAGGCCGGTTTGAAATTCAAACCCTAAGCCATTAACTACTAAAAGCTAGTGAGAAAACGGCGCTTAGTTGGCAGGATGAGGAATGAGGTGATTATTGCCTCTGCCTACTTCCCTGAGCCAAAATGATATGAACGGAAAACGCCCAAGTATGTGAAGGATCTGGATATTCAAGATCATTTATACTCCAGGAACTACTCTCATCAATTGGAGCATTAGCATTGAGAAAAAATAATAGATATTTTAAAAGGCAAGGCAAAATACAAACTTATTATAGATATAGAATATCTTTTGGTGAGAAAAGTTAATTCTTTTAAGAATTTGATTTTCATATAAACCACACTAATATACGCATTGAAGTTACAGTAAATGTGAATTACTAACCAGAATAATCATGACGTAGAGATGATGAACATCCAAATTTGTCATGAATTTCTCTTCCTTGCTTTCATTCTAAGAACATCTTATAGTAATTCCGAAAATTCCCAGAGAAATGTTGAAACCTTCGATTAATAGACTAGTGGCTTACAGGAAATACCTACTAATGTTAGTATTATCCTTGCGTTCTATTGCAGGGAATAATACTTAGTACTTGAGAACATAACTAAATTATTGAAAGAAATTGATTTCTCTTAAACCTTAAGACACCATTAATGGTTGTAGTTACATAACTTAATTAATTGTGAGGTAAGTCAAACTGAATTCATAACTGACATTAATTCAACAAGATTTATGCCTCATGCCAAAGGAGATTATGTAATAGTTTTGTGGAAAACTAATGAGTGCTCAATTATCTCGTCACCAGTCTTTGAATAAACACTCTGCCATAGTGCATTCAAAGGTTGATTATAAAGTTAACATATTTCAGTTTAAGGAAAATATTCATTGATACTTCTTTAAAATAAGCGGTTGAGTTTGGAAGGAACGTAATTGACAAGCAAAAATTATATGGACAGAAAAAGTTCTCGTTTGTGGAGCAAACAATTACCTTGCGGATATCATATTTCATAGCATTTAATAAGGAATGACGGGAATGAATGCCACAAGTTCTTATAACTCGGAAGTATTTATTTTCCGAGTAAAAATGAAAAGAGCTGAGACAAAAGTAAGTGAAAGATATATTTCCCTCTATCCCAAATCAAAAGATGGGAGAGAAACATTCCATTCCTCAAGTTATGGCAACAAGAACACATATTAAGCAAGAATAACTGTTTTAGTTACACCAAGGTTCAAAGCCTGGAGTTGATATCTTTCTGCCAAGTTTTTTCAACGAGTAGGATAGCCAAAAGAGAAACTGCTCCTGGCGAAGCTAGTTAACACGACAAGGATATCCTAAACAAACGCTACCTCATTCCACTTAACGAATTAATTTTCTGGAAATACACAAAAAGTGAAATAAATGTAACCGATTCCGCTACCGAGTTCTATTCTACAACATTATCACTTATTCAGTCCAGCGTTTAAGCGGAGAATCAGGTTTTGCCACCAAGGAACTGCACCAGTCTACAGCAAACTTACGATTTTGAAATCACACGTATAAATAGAGTGGATCGCCTTGGTGAGCGTTTCCCTCCGTTGAAAATATTTAAATGCACTTTTTGCCAAAGCCATCCATCAAAACGTCCTTGGATTACTTTACTACGACATGATAGACTGGCATAATCTAATTAATCTCCAACAAAATCCTCTCTCCGCCGAACGCTGGTTAGCGGGAAAAAATAATATTTGCATTAATTGTACGCATTTATAAATCTCGGGTGCGACAGAAGCGTTCAGTAGGAATAGAATTACGCATGCTAACGGAGATTAAAAAAAAGAGCTTAGTTTACGCATAGGCTACGATAAACAGTCGAAAATTCAAAGCTCCGCTTTTTGTGCCTCCTTCACCACGTGTTTAGAAAACGTAAAATAACTTATCCTTGGGAATAGGAACAAAAAATTAATGAGGCGAATAGGAAAAGAGAGAGAAGCTGCGGGCGGAAGAGCGGCCGGGAGAGGGTTAACGCAAGGTGAGGATGAAGGGGTAGCAGAAGATGGGAGAAAATGGTGATTATAAAGCGATTGTAAAGGAGATAGTAGACATTTGAGGAGCATGATTGATGAGCGGATCGAGCGGGGACCCCATGCTTACGAGCCCCTTATAAAAGCACGGAGCTAATGCGATAAATGAGCTAGGTAGGGTGTTACAAATGAAAACCCATTACACAAAAAATGAGAGCTAATGTTTCTTTGTAATGATAGGGCACAAAAATTTATTTGTCGCCGGCCTAATCCATGTTTTTTCGTCTCTGAGGAGGTGGCGTGCGTATATCTTAAAAATAGGATGCTGGGAATCTTGAGAAGCTAGCATTACGGGACCTGCCGCTCTGTAATTAGTAATCTAAGCGCAAGAAGAAATTCAGTGTTGAAATAGGTTATGAGCACGAATCCTTTTTACTATAACGGATTTTCCATCGCTTGAGAAAATAAACTTGAATATTAATGTCTTTCATCAGACCTTTTATTAACAAATCTTTCATATTGTAAGTCTTTCATGAATGCTTAAACTAATTGATTTCCAGCGGGGTGGAGCGTTCTTGCTTAAAAATTTACAAGAATTTTTGGATGATTTAGAGCGTTTCTGAGGGTCCCAGAAAAATAGTGAGCTCAGGTATACCTCAAGTGATATCAAAGATGAAAAATGTAATGCTTTCTTTAAAGCATGCATTACATAATGATACATATTCTATATTAAACCAAATTGATCAGACATAAAATATCATTTAACATTTAAGGTTGCTAACCTACCTAGATGGAATTTTCCATTTTTATCCTCATTCCATGTGTAAACGAACGTGAAAAGTCTGACGAGACCTGAATATAAACCCGGTTCATCATGTTACTGGTGCTCTAAAATCCTTTCCTTTTACTGCATGTTTGACGGCAAATGTTTGTGTCGAACTGTTACCATGCGGTATTCCACGAGTTTTAGACGCGTTTCTCCCTAGGTAGTTACAGTGAAAAATAAATTACCAATTGTAATGCTAACCCCGCAAAATTTTATAAGCTCCAAGCTAATTTATAAGCTAATTTTATACTTCTCTATTAAGAAAAATTTATAATCGGTGAGATATTTTGGTATATATACTCATATATCGCCATTAATTCGTAAGGTATTGATGGAAATCTTAACCTCGCCAACGCAATCATATTTTTGAACGAGACAATTCCCGATGATTAGTGATTGAGCCTCAGAGTTAATTATGAAACGCATCAAGAATCGCCAAGCGAAAAAACCCACCCTCGGGGGGAAGCACAGACCGAAATCAGAGATCGTCTACCTTTTCCCCTGGAGGCATTCCAACGCCATTTCCTCCCGTTGCAGGTCCGATAGCAGAGCAGGTTATCGTATTTTCCCTATATTATTTTCATTTTCGCTATACCTACTAGCATTTTCTCATCCCCTTACCTTTACCTGTTCATCTTCATCTTCTGTTGGAAAAAGGTTGCGCTCTTTTACGTAACTTAAATATATGGATCTAAAGAAGTACACTAAAGTGACCGAGAGAGTCTAAAAGAAATGTCAAATATAGTTTCCATCGCTATTACGTATATGTACAATGAAAACTGAGTATAAGGGAACCTGAATTCAGCGGAAACTTGTCCATTATTGAAAAATATCTTGGCTCTGTACTGCAGTAATTTCATTTACGTATACGTGATCCAAATTTGTACATGGCGAAAACCTGTCCATTACGGAAACTTTTTACGACACCATGCAATTCCGCTAAAGGCCGTTTTCACTGTATATACATATATATATATATCCTTGCGTT